>CM056836.1:5142651-5647651 GCA_029853015.1 Chelidonichthys spinosus | reverse complement strand
AGTTAAGTAACAGCATGAGCTCCTAATGGCTGGTAAGAGGTTAACAAGTGGCCCATATGGATATTTAAATACATATGAATTCTCTCTGGTGTTGCAGGTCTGGTTGACATGTCTTCACTCATCCCTTCATGCTGGTTCCAGAGTTCACGTCTGCTGGATATTAAGAAATAAACGCGAGCTTTGCTTCGGACGCGTCCCCCTCCTCCTCCTCTACCCAACAGCAGCCAGGCGGAGTGATCTGCCCAGCACTGACTCACCATGGGCACCGTGCTGTCGCTGTCACCCGGCTCTCGGAAGTCGGGCTACTATGACAACCGGCCGGGCTCGCTCAGCCACTACCCGAGCATCAGCAGCCGCTCCCTCAACAGCCAGAAGGACCGCGGGCTGAAGAGGGGGCAGTCCATCTTCCTCCCGGCGCTCACGTGGAAGCGACTGGTGGCTTCCACGAAGAAGAAGGGCAACTCCAAGAAAGGCGGGCCCGCGGCCCCCGGGGACCCTCTCAACAACAACAACAACATCAACATCTACCAAAAGGACCCCGTGTTGCACCTCAACCACGAGAACGTGAAGAAGTCGCTGTCGTGTGCCAACCTCTCCAGCTACGAGGGCCCGGCGGGACTGGGACTGGGTCTGGGGCTCGGCTACGGACTGGGCTTAGGCCAGGGCCACGTGTGCGGCTACAGCAAGCCCCTGCACCTCTCCTCCGTGAAGAAGGTCCCCCAGGGGACGGCGCCCTCGTCCCCAAAGCGCGTCATCGTGCAGGCCTCCACCAGCGAGCTCCTGCGCTGCCTGGGGGAGTTCCTGTGCTGCCGCTGCTACCGCCTGAAGCACCTTTCCCCGGCCGACCCGGTGCTGTGGCTGCGGGCCGTGGACCGCTCGCTGCTGCTGCAGGGCTGGCAGGACCAGGCCTTCGTCACGCCGGCCAACGTGGTCTTCGTCTACATGCTGTGCCGGGACGTGGTGGACGGCGACCTGGTGGCGTCGGAGCACGAGCTGCAGGCCATCCTGCTCACCTGCCTCTACCTGTCCTACTCCTACATGGGCAACGAGATCTCGTACCCGCTCAAGCCCTTCCTGGTGGAGGCGGGCAAGGAGGCCTTCTGGGACCGCTGCCTCGCCATCATCGACGCCACCAGCGCCAAGATGCTGCGCATCAACGCGGACCCGCACTTTTTCACACAAGTATTTGCCGAACTCAAGAGCGAAGGCGGCTGCGGCCCTCAGGACTACAGCCGGGTGCTGGATCGGTGAGAGGACGTTTGCTGACCACATGCCTTTTTGTACACTCACGCACCCGAATTCGTCCCGTCCAGATTCCCCTTTTCCTCTCTTTCCTGCTTCTGCTGCCCGGAGGCCTATCTCGACACGGTTATGTAAACACATTTCCTCATTCCATCTGTGTTTGCTGCCATCGACCCGTCCACCCACGGATAGAAACCCAAGGAATGAAAACATTTTCCTCTGGACAGAAGCTCCCAGTTTGTTCGTTTGTCTTGTTCTCCTGGAATATCCACCTGAGTTTACTTGAATTGAGGAACCATTTGGTCCACCTGTCCCATGTGACCCCCCATGTGTCTGCTCCCAGCTGGATCCACACAGCCAGGCCTCCCAGCGTCCTCACCCACCTCTCTGAATGTGATCAATCAGTGTGAACACGCCGTCGTCACGCCATCAACACCATCGTATTCCAAACCGTCCATGATAACAACACACAACAGGCTCCGCCCACGGAGACGCCCGCTGTGCGCCCGCAGTGAAAAGTGACTCAGACTGATGGGAACAGCTGAGAGGTCCCATGTTAGGTCCTGCTGGGTAATCAAAGCCAACAGGCTGTTTGTGGAGCCTTTAGAGGGTCGTCTGGCCTGAGGGGGCAAAAACTCACTCAAACCGACCTCTGTGTTTCCATTTTATCTCAGGAGAGGCTTCTGGTGGAATGGAGGATTGACGTGTGTGTGTGTGTGTGTGTGTGTGTGTGTGTGAGGGCATTGTGCGGTGGACGGCAGCCAGGGTCATCAGCTGTTTACTCCATCCTTTGTTCCCTGCGTCTTGTTGACAGCGCACCCACAGTCTGTGGTATTAATGAGATTAGCAGATTACCGCAGCCCCTCCCCTCCCTCAACCTCTGCCCCCCCCCCCCTTGTCCACTCGGCGGAGCTAATCCAGGCCAGGCTGGACCGTGCTGGACTGTAAACACACACACATTTAAAGAGCTTGACGCGTGCGCTTTATTCTCCTCGGTGTTTGAATAAAACGCATGAATGTGACACACGTGTGCCGTCGTGGTCCGATGGGGGGTTCGCCTCTGAGTTCGGTCATCTCCTCGTCTGCCACTTTTCCTCTCTTATCCCTCCTCTCGCTAAATGATTCCCTTGAATGAACCATTTGTGCTCCAATGCCTTTAATCTCCATTCCCCATGTGTTTTTACTGTGTGTTGTCAGAGGTGGTCACAGATGAGCCCGGAGCTCACTGCTAAACTGAAAAATATATGGATTGGATTTTTTTTTTTAAGCAGATTAAATCTATTTTCAGATGGACTTTTATGTCCCCAGCCATCCAAAAGTTATTCAGATTCCTGCTGCCAGAGGTCACGGAAGGTTACAGTTCATGTTTCGGGGCCGATAAGGAAGTAGTTTAACCTTAAACACCGCACTCTGCTGCACAACCCGGATCCTAATCCTCCCCGCAATCAAATAGAGAGAGGGAGGAAAACACGGGAGGAAACGTTCAGAATCCGTTTCCACGGCAGCCGTTCGAATCCTGCGATAACAAAACTGGAGGTCTCCTGAGACCCGAGCTCTGCTGTGTGACCCGGTTCACCCGGACTCATCGGGGTCCAGACACCGCCGTCTCTTTTTCTTGGAGCTCTGACCGGCAGCCATGTTCGTTGTTGTGGTCAGCGCAGCCGGCTTTGACAAGGACACTTGTGTCTCCAGCTCCCCTCCCTCCCTCCCTCCCCCCCGATCTCCACACTCAGCTGTTGTTCCCGGCCTGTTTCATTAGATGTGACACCCCACACCCGCCGGCCATTGTCAGGACGAGGAAGGACAGAATGGGGCTGTTTGTTGGCGCTGGTTGTGTTTGTGTGTGTGTGTGAAAGTGGGTCAAAGTTAAGGGCAACACCTGCTTCCCCCGCCCGCCTCCCAGAATACCTGGATGGTATAATCAATCAGTACCAGACACAGAGAGGAACCACGTCCATCTTAATTGAGTGTTAAACGCCATTCGTCCAACGTGATGTCATTTGCCCCCTGGGGTCAGTGCCTCTGTCCAATCACGGAGCTGTTCCTCCAATCGTTTCACATAGCGGAGCAGCTTTCAAGCCAATTAACCTGCATCTCAACCGGAGCTCTAACTCCGCTCATCCAATCAAACTCCTCGGCTTGATTTCCGAGCTTTGTGGAGCCGACGAACGGACACAACGTCTCTGTGGATAACATACCGACTCCAGCTATTTAAATAAAGTTGAACAGGACTTTTAGTGCAAACCTGGACCTGTGGGCGGGACCTTCATTTGGGACTTTGAATATTTCAGATGGGCCTTAGCTCCGTTTTTGAGGTTTGTGTGAACAATGTGATAAAGATTTAATGGATAAGTCTGGTGTTATTCTATATTTTAGACGGTATTTTAGTACTTTCAGATTACTCTCCCCTGTCGTGTTTCAGCTGCAAGGCCGTTTGTTCTTACTAACGACGTAACATTTTAAAAACATATGAATGTATACTTAAAAAAAAAAAAAAAAGGCCAAGTACTTTCCTAAAAAGATCAAAGCTGGATACAAACAAACGTTACTCAAACAGGAGTAAAAAGTGCATTTGTGGGGACTATTTTCAGCTGCGGATGAATACACATTTGGTGCCCTCATTATTTACAGCAGCAGGATGGTCAATGTGGGAATAACTGGGAAAAAAATCATCTTATGATGAAACATGTCACCCAATTTGGCTCATTATGTTGTTTTTTAAATACTCTCTGACCCAGATCAGTAATATATATATATCAGGCTTTGATCAAACTGCTCATGTTAGTAGAAATAGAAAATATCACAAGACTTTTCCTTTAGGTCACCACAGCTCTGTGAGTTGTGTTATTTCAGTATGCTGCTGGTGGAAGTCGGTGTGAAATTGATTTTAATGTCACACCATCGACCGATGATGTAAATATGTTGGCGTGCGACAAAAAAAAAACAACAAACAAAAAGAAATAAGTCTTTCTGTGTCGTAGCGAGCATGCCAGCCAGGTAGTTAAGACTTCTTTCTTTTTTTATCTGATTTTGTTTTTTTTTTATAATGTGATGTTTTAAATGAGAGTCACTTAAAGCTAGATTTCATGGGAGAGCTCCTTTACAGGAAACATGATGTCAGCAGTGTTAAAGTCTCTTATAAAAGCAGGTGTAACTATCATCACCGTGGTCCGTCCGTCTTTAGAAACAGTAGACAGAAAATTCAGTAAATGAAATGAAAATTCAGTAAAAGCATGTGAACTATGACGAGTTATAACATCCTTTATTTGAGGCTCCATCTGTTACTGTCTCCATTCAGATCGTGGTCGACGAGACTATCACCGCTTCTCTCAGATTCCCACAGAAGTGATCGAGTTAGCGGCTATCAATAGCCTTTTTTTTCTCATCAATGCACCCAGCTGGTGACACAAAGGCGGCCATTGTCTGCGCCGCGTTTGTCACGGGTAGCTCCTGCTCCGCCCCGCCTCCTCCTCCTCACCGATTGTAGCTCCGCCTCTCCGCACGAGGGGCTTTCAGATTTCACGACGCCCAAACTCATCACAACACCTCGCCCGCGTGTCTCATCGACACCGGAACAGATGTTAACACGGGAGATTCATGTGTAACCGCCTAGTGTCCACCGCCTCCTCCTCCGTTTCCATAGTAACCATCCTCAGCCATCGCCCCCGAGTGACTTTTGTGAAGCCACTACGATGTGTGCGTGTAGCTAACAGTGAAGTACCGTTGATGGGGGAAACTGTTTCATTTTGTTTGTTTGTCCTTTTTCATGATGATGATGATGATGTGGATTATTTAATAAAGTATTTGAGTTGAAATCCAAATGTTTCTCTCTTTTTTTTTTCCACACACGTGCAGCTTTAACATCTGCGGGGGGTCGGACGCTTAACTCAAACCGCCTTTGTTCACACGAAACGCTCCCCGCCTGCTATCCCCGCTCACTTAAGGCCGGCAGTAAATTTGTTTGGGACATAAAATAGCTTTATGCGCCGCCACACAATAGCACTGGGTGCTGCAGATGGCCCTTTGGCTTCCCGTCAGTGGAGGGGTGAGGTCTCTGCAGTCCATCACGGCCCTCTCTCCGCCCGGCACACAGGTGGAAATGCTGCCGTCTCCCCCGGCAACAGGCTCCTCTGAGACGTTTCTGTACCCGGGTAGCCCAGCATTATCACATTTACATAAACAGTTGCTTGAGCTTTCATTTCCTCACAGTTTGTGCTTCTCTACTGCTGGAACGCAACAAAGCGATGAACACATTAACGCGCCAATCATTATAATCCAGTCAAATAACATTTCGGCATAGTGAGTTATTTGGTTTTCATGCGAGCTGAAGGTTTGCAGAGCAAATGTGCTTCAGAAGGAAATGTGCCGAAACAAATGATAAAAAGAAGCTGCAGGCTACTATCTGGGTTCTGCATATGAATAGTCTCATATACGGGTCACGAGTCTGCAAAACACCACAAACAGCCTGGAATTACAAAAACGCAGGGTTTTGCAGTTTTAACAGACACATTTAGCTTTTATCGTGACAGATGTCGGCCATAAAACTAAGACTCAAAAATGACTTTTCAGTCAAAGCAGCTTACTTGGCGAGGGGCGTTATGCGGTCTGTCTGCTCTCTCTGTCTGACGGCATTGGGAAATTATTATTTAAATGCCATTTATAATCTGTTCACAATGCTGGAGTGAGAGGGCAGCGCGGTGAAATCCATATGGAGCTGGCCGGAGCCGGGTCAGGGGCTGAGGACACCTCGGAGGGCCAGGAGCTGAGGGTGCTCTGGGGGTGCTGAGGGTGCTTTGATTCAATGAGATGAAGAGGCATCACTGCAGATGGCAGCTTTCTTCTGTTGACTGAAGACACAAATCACCCAGCGCTCTGCCTCCCAGTCTCACACTCCCATACTGGTTCCCAGTGACTTTCTGAAGGCCCCGGCTGCTGTTCGCTGCCTTTTATCAGCCCTCTGGGAGCCAACATGTTTGACGCCCCCGCCCCGGCAATGCATCCTGGCATCCAGAGGAATTATCGCTTCAAGCTGTTATAAATCTTGTAATTGTCGAGTTCAATCTCACCACAAATTGCTGCATGCCAGCTTTACATGTTTTAATGTATTAAAATCAACAATATTTAGCAGCACAACCTTTGACTAAAAGGAGCTTATCGTGAAATTAACAGCATATCTAATGCCTCTCAACGGCTATCAAATCTGCAACGGCTGAGCCGGCGGCTTGCAGATAATGGTGCTAACAATGCTAACAGTGTTAACGTGATTGACAGGTTGTTACCACAACGTTGTCCTGTTGGAGTTCTCCTCGTTTACATTTGAACCCTTTTCACTCATTCAAATGTACGTAGCTCCACCCTCTGATGTCACTTCTGGTTGCAAAAAGCCAAGATGGCGATGGCCAAAAACCAACTGGCAAAAACCAAAATGACGAACTCACTGATTCAACATTCCAGTCCACAAAATTAGTTTGTTTTTTTGTTTTTTTAAAGTTCCAGTTCCATTAAAAGCAATAAGATCATTTGGTATGGGGGTCAGTCGGCACCGTGAGATTCCTTACAGATCAACGGTGCCGTTTTAGGACCTTGGAGAGCAGCAGCCTGCTGGCACATCCCGGCTGAGTGAACAGATGGTTCACTCAGCCGTGCACCCATAAGTACCGGGCGCACCGCCGGAGGGGACGGCGGAGTCTGTAGGGCAATCAGAGGTCCCATTAAACCTTCATTAAGTGCTAAAACCAATAGGCAATCGTATTACTGCAGTACTCTAGCAAGTACTGTAGGCTACTAGAAAAATCATAGCCTCTCATATTCCACTTCAACTTCTGAACTCCTTCTCTACTCTATGATGCACTGTTACAGGAAGTACCCAGAAGTACCTAAAGCCCACTGTTACTATAAGTACAGACTCTCATGTCTGAATGGTGAAAATGAAGCTACACCCAGGGGACATTAGCTTAGCTTAGCATAAACACTGGAAACAGTGGGAAACCATAAACCCACTTAATGTCATTCATACACTTCAGTGTAAAAACTTTAAATATTCAGTTAATCAATGTTTTTTAAGAGGCTAGTTTGTTAACTTAGCACAAGGCCAGGCTAGCTGTTTCAAGTTTTTATGCTAAGCTTTGCTAACCAGTTGCTAGCTGTGGCTTCATGTGCAGACATGAGAGTAGTACTTATCTACTCAATGTCTGCTTCCAAAAATGTTGACATTCGGTTATAAATTCAATTCATATTCAAGTAAATAGAGCTTCTTCCACCACGGCCAACTAACAAACAATATAAAACATGCATCATTTCACATGCTTGAGTGGTTTTACCAATCAATTAAAAAAAAATCAAGTTTGAGTGCTCTGATTCTCAAATATTCCCTGATTAGTAAGCGTCCGGGCTGATGGCATGTCGATTCAGGGCGAGCCAAAGTAAAAACCAATCTCCCCCCTCACGTTACTGTAATCTCCAGCATGTGACCTCCCCTCGGCCCGATGACGGAGGGATGCTGGGAAAAACCTGCAGCGCTCACCAAAACCAGTGGTCCGGTCTGCTCTGAGAGGATTTAGAGGGGAAAAACAACACAGCAGCTCTGGGACACATATTATATTCCCACTGGTAAATCCTCTTCAACTCATTACCAAATCCTCGCTGCGGGGCTGCTAATCTCTAAAGAGAGACGGACCAGGTGCCAGTCTTTCTGTAATGGAATTGCACGGCGCTTTAAGTGATTGCATCAACAATCGCCAGCCCCGATAAATCAGATCAGAAGTGGAAGAATCCAGTTGGTGCAGCAGAAGAAGAGGAACTTCATTGTAATCCGAAAACAGACGTTGCATGAAAAGCCGGTTTGCATTCGTCTGCATCATAACGACTGGAGTGATTGCAATATTTATGTCTGCAAGCACGTCTGATTTTCATTCAAAGGCCTTTTCACAGCGAGGAGGGGAGGGTGTGTTTGGAGCCGTCGGAGGAGGAAAAAAAAATCTGGCAGCTTGAAGCGGCTGCGGATGTAAGAGGGGGAAACAATTGGGGGAATAATTGTTGAACTTGTGCGGATGGAAAAGCTTCCATCGTACTTTCACAGAAATGAATACGATAAACACAATGAATGGATGGTTTTGTTGAATCCAAATGTCCTTGTTTGAACTGATGATAAAAATTGAGCAAATGTGTGAGCGTAGGCATCAAATCATCAGCGATGGAGAGGATCTGCTTCATTGTGAAATCATATCTTTTATGTCGGTGATTAATAATAATAATAATGGGTTTATAGAGCACCTTTAAGGAACCAAAGGATGCTTTACATTATGGGAGGAAGAAACATAAGACATTCTCTGTTTCCAGGTCATCTGATTGGAGGAGCTGTAGCTGGAAGACAAGCACAGATAACAGGCCGAGGATGAGACGCCGTTTGTGGCATCTAAAGAAACGAATCCCCGTCAGCAGCTGCAGCGAGCGTTCACACTCTTTCTGACCAAATCTGACTTCAAATTCGATTCACAATTAACTCAATAATCACACTAATCACAATTTGTTGTGAAAATAGAGCAGGAGAGCAAAGTGGTTTATTCTGCCGGATGTTTACTTACACTTTTACTCCGACTAATGAGATCTGAAAATAAACTGAGCACACCCAAAGTGCTGCAGAATGGATGTGTTGCTGCACAGATGTTGACTTGGGCCACCTAATTACTAGAACCTGAAGGCATTGTGGGTAATGCAGGGTACTTTAAAAGACACACTGCTGCCCGGCTCATGCTGTGGTTTTTGGAGTTATCGCTTATGTTCATGTTTCTGATGCTTTCATCAGCTCTTATCCTCCAAAATGCTACGCTAAACTATTTTAAAGTCTGATACAAAACAGGTTTTTTTTGGCCTGAACACACTTTATGACAGTGAGACATGAAATACTATCCAGGCGTCCAAATAACAGAAAGTATTTGACTCAAGTAACTAGTTTTTCCTCCTTTTTTTGGCGTCATCTTGACTTCCTCCTTCCTGGTTGTTCACACATTGTTGTCACCGGTCGGTGATTAAGGTCACATTGCAGTCATGTGAGAATCGTTAAAGAGTTTACGGGGATAAAAGGTGTGAATTGGTGTCAAAGCGCCCGAGGAGGGACGTCTCAAGACGGCTTTGTGAGGATGTAGAAACACATGACAAATGAAAGGCATCACTGTGCTTTGAGTGGACTTCAAAGAAGAGTAAGGAAGCTGTGTGTGCATATATATATATAAATATCTATAGATATATTTAGACATATACACTGAGGTGCACGGCTGCACACACCGACGCTGGTAGGTGTAAATGTACTGAACATAAACACAGCACGGCATCTCGGAGCGAAATTAACAACAGAGAGGTTGTGCTGAGTCTGGTGTAAATTATACAGATGCAGTATGTTCTCTCCCCTCGTCAGCAGAGCACACATATCGAAAATAAACACACAAAACACGTACACGCCCACAGTCGCACCTACGGGTCACTGTGGAGGGAGATGGGACATTGAGTTGAGTTTCAGCTCAAACTTATTTGAAAAAGTTCTGTAACTAAACCTCCACTGATACGTGATGGTGAAGATCACCTGGATCTAAAGTTAGCTTTTGAAATATAACACCAATTTTACACATTGAAGTGTTTTCAGGTACTATGGGTTCAGAGGGAACAGCAGCAGCCTTTGGGGTCACAGAATTTGGTGCAACACCAGCACTTTCCCCTCCTCAACACACTTCATAACACTCCAGCAGAGGATTGCTGTATAAAACGAGGGTAAATAAAACAATATATATCCTCAAGCTGCACATATAAGCAAGAACATCTTCATTTTTTGTTTTTGTAAACACTAAAACATTTCTTACAGTCCCGTAAAACGATGTTATTATGTGTGTGTTTATCAAACCAGCTGATCTGATCCAGAGGACACCAAAGGGACAAGAGAGGAAATAGCTTTTACGTCACCGAGTCCAGTTGCTGCTGTTCAGAGGTCAGTTTTGATTGGACGTCACTTCCTGTCTGTAACATGCATACAACTCTAACTGATTCTGTAAATTGTAACGGAAATCATCTCAATCACAGAACACAAACCTCCTGACCTCTCATTCAAATCTTCTTTCAAACACGTTTTAATGGCTGTATAATGAGGACTAATCTACAGCATGTTGTCTATTTATGTGGAAAAGCATTAAGGAGAAATTAACGCACAGAGAGCTCGGTTGAATAATTTATTTTCTTTTTTCCCTTTTCATCACTTCTGACATGGAATAATTTCATTCTGCCTTTTGTTAAAGCAACAGGATGAGACAAAGCACGAAAAATGGTCCTCATTTCATTAAAATTCAACCAAATGTACAAAAATATATCAGAAATGCTTTCTCTCGTTTTTATGCATTGTGATGTACAATTTGTCATCCAAAAAAGTGCATTTATTTCTTTTTTTGTTGCAGCTTGCCTTTGAAAAACATCTTCAAATATGTGGTGTAGCATTAAAAGCAGAGAGGATATCATACATGTGTGTCGGGCAGCGTTGTCCCGACAAGATAAAACACTTTTGTAATTGTCCGGTGAACGTTGTCCTCCTGCAGACTCTGTTAGCCAGACAGTTAGTTAGCGGGGACCAGCAGGACAAAACCATTTCGGCTCTTCTTGAAATCTGCATTGGTCTGACCTGCTTTGGTTTCTACGGTGACGGTCTTTGGTTTTCCCCGCATGTGAAGCCTCACGTCTGAACAGCAAACCTTCACGGGAAAGTGGACTTTTCTTATGCTGGAAGAGAAAAAGACAAACAGTTACTTAATAAATTCCCACATCTTCTGAATGTTGCTTTCTCCACTAAATGCCTTTCCAATCGTCTAATTTAATCCTCACCTATTTCCTAATCCCGAACCAACACTCGGGTCGCGTGAGAATGTGATAACAACACACACAGAGGGAGAGTGACAGGTAATTCTCTGCTATATTAATGTCGTATTGCTCCTTTACATAACTTTTAAACAGTGTTTGTTCCTCACAAACATCTCCGGACAGTGAGTTTTGTTATTGCTGTGCCATGTGATGATTTCCACCATCACATCCAGAACTCAGGGCTTCGGTGTCACACACCTCTAATCCCACTGCGGACAGCCGGGACAAGGAAGCGTGGCTCTGCTTGCTCGACGCTGCACAGTCAGCAGAAGATGATCCACTGTGAAGTCGCCACTTCCTCCCGGGCGTTCGGGGATCCTGCAGCCTCAGCCTCAGCCTCAGCCGCAGTGACCCCACAAACGAGCTGGTCCAGCACACGGCTCGGTCTCTGCTGTGTGCACGCATACCAGATCCACCTACCTACGTCAATGCCCGAGGCCCGGGAGACCGGGAGCGCACGGTCGATATTCCCAATTCGCTTGTGCATTTAATCAGATTGTTGTCGGTCTATCCCAGGATGCACTTTGTTTAAACCCAATTTTAAAAAGCAGATGCAGAGGAGTATTCGCCAAGCAGCTATTTGTGGACGCCTTTGAATGTTGCTAATGTGACTGATCAGCAGAGCTGGCTCACGCTCGGAGGCCACCCTGGCAACCGTCTGCATCCTTTGGCAGGAACGACTAAGCGTACCGTATTAAACCTGCTAGCGTCCCCGGACTGACTGCTCCTCTTCAAAAACAATGGCTGAGAATCAGACGATGCGCCACTTTTAGAAAAGGTGATAGAAATTTAAGCAGATTACATAATGTTGTAGCTGTTATGCAACAGTGCCGGCTGGTTTAGTAGAAACACACGGAGACACTGAATAATGATGCAGCTCAGGAATTAAATGCAAATACTGTGAAACTGTTCAATTCAATCACTGAACTCAACCGCCATTTATATTGAACACATAACAATATTCAACACTTGGGATAAAATTGATGAAAACCGGTTATGGAAGCTGATGTATTTATGTATCGTTTGAACTCACTGCAGGTTCATCATAAGTCTCTTCAACAGGTGTGGCCTTGCTCTCTTTTTTTTCCACACTTGGCCCCTCGTTGCTGCCTCGCCGAACCCCCCAGACCTGAACCAGCTGTCCTGCCCTGCTGCAGCAGCGACCAGCCCGACACAGAAACCCACTGACCTCCGCGGCGTTTTCATACTGATCTCATCACAGTGAAACCCGACGCCAGCAGAGTGTGTTGAAGCCGCTCAGCGGATGATCGGCTGGGAAGACCTGCGGTGCAGCTGACGACCGGAGGCTACCATGAAATACTGGATGTAGATAAATACTTTTAAAAAGGGATGAGAAGAGGAAGTGGAGCCCCTCCCCTTCATCCCACAGCCTCCGTTTCTTCCATCCTACCCGACCCCCCACCGCAACGTGGGCCAAGGCAGACCATCAGAGGGTCTGCTTTGGCGTCATAGTGTTCATCATCCAGAAAAATTACCATCACCGTCATCAGAATCAGCAGGCCTTTCTCAACCAAGCTGCACCCTGAGTCTTGAGTCTGCTCAGGGGGCATTCTGGGAAAAAAATGAGTCATACTGTAACAACAGCAGGGCTAACGCATGAAAATTATATCTATAAAACGGTGCTTTAAGAGGCAACGCTGCAGTCCTGTACACGCACATGACTTGAATCATGAATGTGTGTCACCGAGTGCGATGTGTTTTTAATAGCACTGTCGTCAATTTCCTCAGCGCTGATTAATTCTGAAGACCAGCGACACGTTTGTGAGACATAAGAGCAAATCAGTTTAACAGTGAGGGAGCTCGCAGAGGGAGCCGAGCTTCTCATCACATTGATTAACAAGGAGGGAAGATGATTGATCGCTTTCAGGGTTGGGTTTTTTTTCATTGGACACGTCGTCAGTGAAGGTTTTTGAACTCATCATATCGATAAATTCCGAGTAGATGTAACGTTCAAGTCACTGCAGTTGTCAGAAAAACAGCAGAAACAAGTTGAAATCACAAAAATCAAAATGTCTTGTGTCGTAGGATGTAAGATTAGGAATGCAAAAGTCAAAAGACTAACAGCAGACAGACGGAGATGAACTGCAGCGAGTTGAGAAGAATGAAAACTTTGGAGGATGGATTTAAAGGCAGTGCCCTTTGAATAAGACTTCTGATGCCGGGTGCAGTTTTGAAGTGCGTTGTCGACTCTCTGAGTGCGCCCAGGAGGCTTCGAGATGCTTGAACAGAAAGTCCCTGAGAATTAACAACCGCGGCACCAGTCAGGCTGTCTCTATAAGATCTGCTCCTCCACGGCCGAGGCCCTTTGATGTGTGGAAATGAGCTCAAGTGGAAAATATGATGTAAAGCATTCACTGACTCTGAGTCTTGCTGCTCAACTTATTGATAATTACGTTCGCCGGAATATTTAATGTTTTTTTTTAAAAAAAAATTTAAATGGAAAAACACCATCCTCCCTGTGATAATTGCATTGTGGGTATTAAAAACCACATAAAGCGATGACTGACTTGCTCAGACGTGAACTCAAACTGAGCATTTTGAAGCTCGGCATTATTCTCTCAACAGGACAGTTTGAGTGAATTTGATTTGATTTATCATTCAAATATACACAATTCTCTGACACATCAGGGTTTACCATTAATAACCTGCCCGACAAAATGGTACTTCATTAAAAAATATTTACATCAAAACATACTTAATGTACCAAAAGTTATGTTACTAATTATGCAGAATGGCTCGATTCATAATAATAAAGGCTGTCATCTATAATCGTTGACGCATTTATCTGTTCATCACTTTAATGCTGCAGCTGGTAAAAGTGGAGCTCATTTTAGTGTCTATACCCAATTATATACTAGATAATAATAAGTCATAGTTTATTTGTTTATTTTATATTCTGTCAGAAGACAATACTGGAATATAAAGAAATATATATTTAGACTACCCAAGTACTGCACTTAAAGGCCATTTGAGGTACTTGTACTTTACTGCTAGCCTACTCTATTAGTCTACTGGTACTACGACTACTCTTCCTGTCAAAGCAGACAAATCCACATTCAGAAATATGACATAAGATGATATTAACTTTAAATAAGTCTAAATCATTTGAATACGTTTCTATGTATAACTATGTAAACAGTATTATACTGTAATCAAAGTCCCATGGGGATCCCACACAGCTGATCATCTGCCAGCAGCTGAAATGACATCCGGAAGGAGGGTTTTTTATTATTTTACTACCCACTTCCCTCCGTAGCATTAATCCTGTGTGAATGAGGCTTTTGTTAGTCACTTATACATCAGCAGGCAGCAGCGTAGCACTACTTAGCGTTGGTATACGAAGACTATAAAGCGTCATGTGTCTGCTTTGACTGCAGCCTCTGTCCGTTTTCTTGTTTAATTCAAGACACCGTACTTCCATTTTCATTAGCGTTTAGATTTACGTTAAAACAAAATGGGATTCGTTGGAGCAGCAATGGTTAAAACCTCGACACGTCCTCGCTGAACTTCTCCAAACAAACCTATTTGGATCCAATTGCCTAGAAATCAGGATCAAATTAAGCGTCTTGGAAGTTTGACGTGGAGTTAATTTAGTTAAGAACGACCTTGAAGGTTTTGGCCTGACACAATGGAGCGCATTCACAGCGAAGGACAGTTATCCTCAAACTAAACAAAAGAAATGTTCATCCACAGAAGAGCTGCTACTTATATGTATATATGAACTTGGTAAATCCGATTGTATAATATCATTTCATAGCTCCTCCACTGCAGGCATCACACACATGATTTCTTGTACATTTGTAAGTTTTTTCTAGGAAATTTAACACTTAAATCGCATGAAATATCCAAGTTTTTTTTCTTGTAAATGTTTGCTTTAATCTAGAAAAGATTTTTCTCTGAATATTGCCCAACACTCCCCAACATTTATTCTTAATACGCTTAGGCATGAAAATTGTGAATAATTTTATATTAATATGCGTATTGCATCACAACATGAAAGACAGACATGGAAAATAACTGAAACTAAAGTTGGTGCCAGCTCCACTTATAGATACTGAACTCTTTGCTAATAGGTCATGGAAACTGATGGATCAGTCTGGAAGCTAAACGTGACTAAATCACTGAGTAAATCACATTTTGCCAATTAATTTTCTGGGAAACAATGACCAACTGTATATCAGCTGTTTATTCTAATGTGTTTTATGAGCATAAATCTAACAAACAGTCAGATAAAAGTGTGGAGGAAGAAGTACAATGATTGTCATGGAGTATAAAATGGCATCATGAGAAGAAAACACTCAAATAATGTACCTGAAGTGTGTACTTTATAGCCTATAGTATTCATACGAGTAACATTTCACTCTCATTACTCAACACTGCATGAGCACTGATCCAGAACCAAACTAGAACCAGACACAGTTGGGGGACAGGAAGTGAGGACGGAGGAGAGTTCAGAGCACAAGCTGCCTCTCCGGTAGACACAAACACATCGAGGACAGACACTGAGGGAGAAAAACGGGGGGGAGGCTATTTCAGGCTGTGGATGACGCCTTTCACGACCTAAAAAGTGAATTCAGGATAGAAATGGCCTTCACCAACCGGCAAACTGTTATCGTCCAGCGAGATCAAACAAATAAAGTCCTTCCACTTCGGTAACGGCCATCAAAGCCACATCACAAGACCGCTCACATATGCTTTGAGGTTAATGAAATCATGTTTTCTTTTTTCTCCCCCCTTGTTTTCTTGCTACTTCGTGAGAAGGGGAGGGGTGACCCAGAAGATTGCTATTAATGCCGTCCCAGGTCTTTCCATATTCATAACTCAAAGTGCTGATTAAGAAGAAGGAGAGAAAATGGGAAGAGAGAAGAGATGAGAGGACATGAAAATGAACAAAAAGGCGAGGAGTACGAGAGTTTGCCCACGAGCTAACAAAGCGCCTTTTTATAAAAATGTGATTGGATGATTTCATGTGAACACCCTCGAGGGTAGAATGAGTCATCAAAAATATTTTTCCCTTCACTGGATGAGAAAAGAGGAATTTTGATATTTATGATGAATGTAACTAATTGGAATTAAGGTTATAATCTATTATTTTTGCGAACATGGAGGCAAAATATACAAGAAGGTTCAGAATAAACCAACAGAGTTTTTATGTTGCTGTTGAAGATAGCGGCTCAGCATGGGAACTCTTCGGTCTCTTTTTGACTTACTGTGCTGTAGTTATTATTTGGCCTTATTGCTCCATTAATTAGGCCAATAAATTCTTCTCAAAGGAGGATAAATTAGAGCTTCCCCGCCGAGTCATCATGAGTAACGTTAGTTAGCTTCAAAACTTAATAATATGTCAAAACTATTATTATTAAGTTAATAAAAACAAAAGTTCAGTGTTTGAAGAATCAGCAATAAACATAAAAGAAATTCACTTTAATTGAATATTATTGTGTTTTATAAATATTTAAAAAAAAGAAAAAGAAAATACATAATACCCAACAAACAAATATCTAAATAGTTGAATAATGGGGTTCAACTCTAGTGACTGTCTATAATAACTATAATCTAACGGCTGCAGTGTTTGCTTCAGCATCACAGCTGATCCAGAAACTTGTATCCAGAAAACCGTCTCTGGCGATGATCAATAACGATAATAAAATCCCCAAATTGCCTCTTAAGTAAAGAATCCTCCTCAATCTTTTAAGGCCGGGGCGGCTCATACTCCAAATCCTGCCTTTATCATACTCCCCCCAGCTGTCCCAGCAGATGGTCCATGAGTTCAACCCCCTACCACACACACACACACACACACACAGTAAACAGACACATACCGACACACACGCCTCATTGATGCCGACAGTTCAGGCCCAGGTGACAGGAAGAGAAAGCAGGAGAGACGGGGATGAGGGGATGAGGGTTCGTACAGGAAGGAGGAGAGAGCGGAGGAACGATCGTCGCCGTGGGAACGGGAGACGGATGTGACATGACACAAGACCAGACAGCTTGTCTTCGCTGACAACGCGACGCGGCTTTGAAGTCAGATTTTTACCTCGCGCCCGTAACGCTGCACTTCGCTGACCCAGTTTTTGTACAACTCACTGATTCCAGCAAACACTCAGAGATCCTCTCTCGTGTTTGTTTTCCAGAGATCAGGGGAAAAAAACACAATCGTCCCATTGACTGTTTCCTCCCCTGACCAATCTCTAAACTAAAGTTGGCACACACGCGTGACTTCCAAATCTCACTTCCTGACAGAAGAGTTGTGTGTTTCTGTGTTGTCATCCCCCTCCCTCCTCCTCCCTCCTCTCCCTCCCTCGCACATGCTCACACACTTACGCAGTTCACCGCTGACTTTGTCTCGTCAGGAGAGGTCGCGACCCTCTACATGCACCGCAGATGGTGGCACAAAGACAGGCGGAGAGCTGAAACTGACTCCCGATGATCCACTTTCCTCCGGACACCCGCCGCACCCCGACACACAGCAGCTGTGAGGACCCCCAACCACCAAACCCAGACCAAGAGTCTAAGACTGGCCTGAACCAACAAGGATTATATAATAACCTGATTACATGATGTTGCACCAACATTTAAAGACCAAGAATTAAAGTTAAACCTCAGCAGTTTAGGTCTGACTCTAAACCTAGATTAAATAGAATGATTTAAAGTCTGACTGTAAATGTGATCCGGTGTTAATTTTAAACTTTAAAATGACTAAATTCTGCAAAATAATCACTTGATTATTTCCTGAAAGAAAGATAAGGTATGGACTCAAACATTTTTGTTTTTTTTAATGCTGCTGCTGAATTTTTCAAGATATCATTTCAGCAACTGTTCAGTCTCTCTTTCACTAACTGTGCTTAGTCCATTGTTTTGTCTTCTATTATTCTGTCTATTTGTCCATATATCTCCATTAATTCAGCCAACAAGTTTGTCTCAAAGGAGGAGAAATTACATGAATAACTTGGCTAATTACTTCACATTTAGCTAGCTAGCCAGAAAACAATGCAACATTTTGTTGAGGAGTCACGCCTGGAGCTAAAGATGAAGACACTTTAATTTGCTATCATGTGACCTGTGTGTGTAATTCTGTAGCATAAAGCATGGTAAACAGCAAATAAATGACGTAGGGACTAACAGATGTCTCCAGAGTCGTACAATTATTTCAGACCTTGCATTTTCAGGTTGGTTTTGTAGATTTGGAGCGAGTCCTGGTTAAATGTGGTGTAATAGTGATTCTTGTGGTACCTGGAGAGCTTGAAAGGACATATATACGTTTCTTAAACATTACGTTTCTATGTTAAAACCTGTGGTGCCAACATTGTCGGAGTGTGTTTCCACATCATTAAGTAGCATTAGCACTTAGCTACTGAAAACATACTGAATGTGTCCGCAGGCCGCTAGGTATTTTAACATCACTCATTGTGGTCCCGGCAGGATTTGGAAGATTAATAGTTTGGGAGACCAATCACTGCAGACTGGGTGTTGTCTCAGCGGGCCAAACGTACAACTACACACCCACACTAACACACACACACACACACACACACACACACGCACAAACCAAAACAGTCTGCCCGGTGTGAAAACGTGTGCCATTCAAAAGGAGTCTGGCAGAGATGAATGTGGGTGGATGTGAACCGGGTTTATAAACAGCGATGATAAATGTGATAAATGCCGCGGTGTGACTGATTCATTTCACCACACTTATTCGGAGCGGGGTGCAGACAGCGACAACTATGACAGTGATAAATGCCAAGAGTACGATTTGCGTAATTGTTGTGCTACATTAATAGACTAGCTTTTAGCCGAGGTCTTTGACCAGCAGCTCGGGAGTCTGAGACCCGAAAGGGTTGTTATTCTCTCCACACGTAATGTCTCCAGAGTTGCAACAACTCAATGTTGTTAAGCTTTACCTGATGGTACTTTTTGACATTGAATTGTCTATATCTGGTTGTTTCTTTCTGTAAAGTTTTGTTGGAATTCACCTATTTTTGTTGTCCGTTTTTCAGTTAAATTAAACAAGTAAACAGGGAAACTTTACTTCATGATTCAGTGAGGTGATCGACAGTGTGCAGCAAAGTGGTGATTGAAAAAATAAATACATAAATAAATCCACTGTGCTCCATGTAGACTCATGTCAGATTTCCCTCGTTTTCAGGCTGGTTTTGTGGGTTTGGAGGTTAAACATTGTGTGATCGTGATGCTAGCTACCCGGGGAAGTTGGAGGGGGATTTTGGTGTCCAACAGCTGAGAAAGTGATTCATGCGCCATCACAGATACGAAGCAGTGACTGTGTTGACTCTGAGGGAGGTTTTTCTAAACACAAACCCCATCGAGCATCTCAGACTCAAATACGGCTGCGGTGCAAACAGAGAACCAAACCACAGGGTGAAGTTGAGGCCGTTAAGCAAACTGACCGTGTGAAATGGTCCACCAAGGCGCCCACCAGCTCGCCGACTCGATCCTGGTTGGTGCACAGCTCCCCTCGCTGCAGACACAGCAGGACGTCATCCTGAGAGGCCGTGTGTAGCGCCACCATCTGGTCAACTCCGCTGGTCACACTCAGTCCTGTGAACTGTGGAGACAAAACACCACAAAGTCACACACCGGAAATTCATTTGTATGGAAATGTCAGGATTATTACATCGACCTATAATACCTGTACATTTAATACAGCGCTGCATATCCTGGATCAGAAATCACGCCATGAATGAAATGGGCGGATTATTCCTGCTCAGAGTATGTAGGGTGAGAGTAAATCTGCCGGCGGTCCACGTGTGGTGGAGGTGCAGTGAAGGGAAAGTCATGAGCTGTGACCCAGTTGGAATAATGTACAGATCTACTGCGTCCACAGATTTAGCCGGAGTAAAACTAGCAATACTGCTAAAACTACTCTGTCACAAGTAAAAGTACTGCATTCAAGATAGCCATTCATTAAAACTATCAAAACACAATTTAAGTCCCTAAACTAATAACACTCATTCTCAAGCAGAATGGTATATATTATACTACTTGTAATTAAAACTTTTAATTATTCAGGCATTAATGTGTTGATCACTCTAATGTAGCAGCTGGTGTTTTAATTACTCTGTGTACTGCTGGGTAGCTTATGCTATAATAATAAATCATAATCTATAAATTGATTTAGATTTTGTATTAATAAGCGGAATCTTCAAAGCTGTCAAATAAAAATGATGGAGTAGAAGTTTAGAAGTGGGGTAATATGGAAAAGCCCAAATAAAGTACCCCAAAACATTTTTTTACTTGAGTAAATTATTATTTACATTCCACCACTGACACTTTTTTACTTTGTAGTTATATATTTTACTAGAAAGCTGTAACGTTATACAGTATTTTATGCTGTATTTTAGTAGAGCCTTACTTCTTGTATGCACATCTTTGTTTTAGTGTGTAAATGTATGTTTCTGATGCCAGTAAAGCCTCTTTGAAGTGAACTGAGAAGGTGTGAGAGGGAAACGGAGGAACAGTATGTGTGAGAGACATAGAGATAGCGACGGTGAGGATCCGAACCACACATTTCACAGCCGGAGCGGATTAAGCCTCTTAAGGCCCCCGGCGCACACAGGTTAATCCAAACACCGTCAAGGCCACATCCTGGTACAAACTGTCCCTTCAGTATTCAGCCATTTATTAATTTTTTTTGTTAAATAAAGTTGGAGTGATTTGCTGACGTGTTGGGTTTCAGCAGACGTGTTTGTATAAAAGGTGTTAAGACACATTCAGGTGTTTTTTTTTGTGTGATTACAGTGGAAAATCAACAGATTCTTTCAAACTGTTTTTTCATGAATACTTTTACACAGAACATGAATATTACACTGTGAAAGGTACAGGTTTTTTTGTACTGGGAATAAAGGCATGGAGCAATCTTTGTTTCTCCTTTCAACCTTGACAAAAGCAGCGCAAACCAGACCAGCCTTTCCTTTCACAATAAAAGCCCTAGACATAATATTTGGAAGCGATTAGTTCACATTTCCGCGTTTATTCATCGTGTCATCCCTTTCCTGTAAGGGCTGGAAGGGTGACAATCTGAGGAAAACACAGAGTTGGGCCAAAAACACAGTAGGAAACAAGGAGAAAGGAGAACCGAGACTAAATACAGGAGTGAGAGAGGCTGGTAATGAGGGACAATCACACTAAGCGGTTGTTAATATTTGCAGATTTTTACAAAGATGTAATGTAAAATTGTTTTGCGTGACTTTGTTTCATTCGATTGGGGACAAACCAAAAATGTCACAGATATGCATGACCCTGCTGTTTTGTCACATTGTTCCATCGGTTTTGGACCTCAGTGACATTTCAGCATTTCAGCGCTGCTGGTCAAAGTTGACCGAAGAGTCTGGTGACACAACATGAGGACAGAGTTTGTGTCCATTCTCTGTTTCTGACCTGGATACGACTCCCATCCTCCACTCTGAGCAGCAGAGCTTAATGGCATCAGCTATCTTTAGCTGCTGCACTGCTGCATAATGATGGTTTTTAACCCCCTGGCATGTTTTGAGCTCTCTCTCTCTAAAACCACTTCTGGACATCCAGCTGTGCCGACTCACACAAACCTTCAGTGAAATTACATCGTATATGAAAAACAAAAATCTCTACCATCTGAAAACTGTCAAAATGTTATTTAGGTGTCAAATTCAAGTTGTTTTCTTGTTTTCGCCACTTTGGGGCTAGCTGGTTAGCATGCTCATTCTAGTCGCTATCGCTGCAACTCAATAGCTAGTCTTACACATTGCATGTTAAATCTCTTAAACCAAGATATCGCTGTCTTTAGGTCCCTGCACAACATTTCATTTCATTCAGAAATACATCAAACCATGGGAGGAAATCGTGCTCTCAAAGCTATTTCAAGGAACCTTGAAGTCTCAGATTAAACAAAGCTGTCATCTACCCTGGCTTCACTTTTAGCCTCCCGTCCTTCAGCGCTAACGGCCCTGAGAGATCCCTGATCCAGTTTCTCAGATGGAGCTGTGAAATGAGCCAGGTCTGCCCCAGACGGCAGAAAGCCGAAAGCAGGGCACATATGTCATGACACAACAACTAACATTAGTGGTCTCCCCGATCCGGACTCTCCGAAACAGGTCAAAAGCCCCTCTGAGTCAAAGAGAGACGGTGTTCTCGTACGTATTGATGGACGGCAGTGACCCAGGCCACACATGATGGAAGTGTGTGTGTGTGTGTGTGTGTGGAGTGAATAGAGGAATCGCACAATTGAGAGGACCGAGTGAGAAATAAAGGACAGCGAGGACGAAGTACCAGAGGTCTGACCCACATTCCTGGTAGCTGTGAGGAAGAGGAGTTGCTGTACGGTGTGTGAGTGTCGGCGCCCTCTTTAAAGGTCCATTTTTAAATGTATATTTCAGGGTTGACGTTCCAATTAATTACATATAGAAATGTGTTAATAGAAAGCCTGTATGTTACCAAAGTTACTAAACTCAGGAGCTAAATGTTCGTTTGCGTAATCCTGATATAATTTCTCCTGCATCTGATGTTTGAGTTGTTTTTAATGTGTGAATAAAAGGAGAAGTCTCCACATTAAATATTAGATTTTTCCCTAGAAAGTATTCCCCCGTGAACCTATCAGCAATTTGCATCACTGCTTCTTCTCACTCATTAACTCTCGAGCTGTCTCGAACATTTTTTAATGTTCATAAACTAAACTATAAATGCAGAATGGTACAAGAGTAAAAACCCGGGAGAAACCAGACAGACACAGTGTGGTATAGTTTCATGCCAACCTTGAAGTTGTTGTCCAAAGATAGGAGAATGTCACCATGTGGGTTGTATACTGCATGTGTTTTTAGTGCGTAGTATTTGGATGAATCCTGGAGCTTCAGATCTGTGTGTGAATACTTACAGTGTCGAGGGGAAGCCTCTTCAAAACCTTGTACTGTTTCTTTGGCTCTAATTTGTAGAGACACTTGTCTGTGATGAGCAGGCCTCGGTCTGTGCTTTTGTTGAATCTATTCACCTGAGAGAGCAAAGGAGTGACAGAAGAAGAAGATGATAAGGGTACTTTTTTCTTCTTCTTTTGTTTTTGCCTTTACGACGCCGCAAAAACGAGCAAAACACATGAAAGAAAACAAAAAAGACAAAGGCTCTGGTGGGTTTTTCAGAGTTGACGGTTGTTTTATTTCACTTTATAGCATATCTTCAAATGTACTTCGACTAAAGCTGCAGCCACAATTTAACAGAAGCCTCCACTCTCCCCAATCCCTGGAAATATGGCCATTATTATCCACAGGGAGATGAGACGAGTTAATCAAAAGGTGAAATAATAAGCAGGGCCTCAGCTGACTCCACTTAATTGAGTCACAACAGGCAGACTTTACAAATAAAAGGGATATTTTAAAGATTAAGAAAACTGTAGGAGTTAATTCCTTTCATGATTAATCCTCTGATTATTTTGTATCTAATTTCTTTATATTCCTTCCTGAAATCTTGAAAGACGAGTCGATGCTAAAGAGGCGAGGGGGTGGGACGGTGGACATGGGAGTGAGAAAAAAAGGAAGCAACAAAAGACACAGCGTGTTTTGTCCCATGTAATTTACCTTCCGACAGAAGCCAGAGAAGAGGACCTGACTGTACTCCTCTTTGTTCCTCAGCTCCTTGGAAGCACGCATGAAGCCGGAGCTGGTCTGAGGAGAGTCTCGCACCTGCAGAAAATGAAAGACCCCGCGTTATCACAAGAAGAAAACCAGCTACAGAATGGCAGTATGGGAACGCATCTCTACGTTAGTCCTAAAACTCTGGGTGACCTCACTCAGCCGTTTTTTTTTTCTATGGCTTTAATTCCATAAGCATCAGATCAAAGCTTGTGGCCTCGGGTTGCTGTTTGACGCGCCATCAGAAAGTCAGCGGGGCGGCTGGCGCTGGAGCTAAACTGCCTGATGGGAAATACAGTCGGGTTGCTGCTAATCTCAAATCACAGCCTTCCTCCTATAGAGTGGAGGCGTCTCAATAACATCTGTACTTTAACGGGATCCGTTTCTTTCTTTCTTTCAATAAAAAGAACACATTTACACTCATTAAACCAAATCATGTGATATGGTATGTGGACATATTTCAGTGCCAGTAAGGGAAATCTTAATGCTACAGCATGACAACATGACGCTACCCCTGTGCACAACAACGGTTCTTTTTATGTTACATGAAGGCCGCCGTAGAGCATGCTCAGTAGAAACCTTCTCTGGCTGAGTTGGTACAGATCATAAAGGTTTGAGATTTCCACTGGTTACAGGAAATAAGTTGCATATGAGAGCAATTGAGCCAACACAAAACATCAAAATAATGAAACTTGTTGAATCTCCTTGGAAGACACGTGACAAAAAACAAATTGGTCTAACATTTCCCCTTCCTGTACTCCGACAACTTGAACTAAAAGCAGCGTCAACTGCACACAAGTCACGATTCAGGCTGACTGCACACCGGATTACACGCACTTCTCCACAGGTCTTTGTGGAATTAACAACAATCTCGTGAAGCCGGAGCCCTGAAGGAGGGCGGCGGGTCACGGGCCGTCTGACAAACGAGGCGGAGTGACTCGGTCATGCTCCCTGAAGGCGTCTTTCAAAGCCTCTGGCCACCAAACAAGCTCATATTAGCTGTTAAATGAGCCGACTGTGGGATTCATTAAAGAAGAGCTGTGTTCGTGAGCACCATCCTCCTTCGGTCATGCACTGAGGCTCGCTGTCACATGGGCCGTATACATTCACAACCGCAGGCGAGTTCTGTGATCCAGCACACTGCTGTTCATTCACGTCTTGTTTACTGTGATAAATTCCAAGTGAAAAACATCCAATGGATTCCCCCGGTTAGTTTCATAAAAGGGATGATCGTTTTGTCATGACGAGATGCAGAGTCAGATAGAGACAACCCCACCACACACTTCTACTGGGTCATAAGTCATGATTGACATGCCTTAAAGTACAAGGAACCAAAATCTGAATTATTTTCTTTTCGTCACATGAAAATGATCCAAACTCAAGGCTCGCTTGTTCTTGGAGATTTTGATTGTATCTCACAGTCTTCTTCATAAAACACAACCTACTCAGCTGTCATCTATTACTTCAGTGTGGAACAACATGTTGTCATATGTGGAGGAGATCATAACCCCCGTCTCCATCTTAGGTCACATGATGACGATGCCTGACTAGGTTCCATTCATTGAAGAAGGTCATGAGATACAATCGAAAGCACCAGATCCATTTCATCCATTTGTTGTATTTGATGTATTCCCAGTTAGTTCAACTAAGAAATAAAGAAATTAGAACTAAAACAATAAGCAGGTTTGACGGAAAATGAAGCCCCTAAAACGTAACTATGTGATTATGAACTGAATATGTGAAGGGATTTGGAGAATTGCTGAGACTAACAGTTGTGACACACCGCAGCATGATAATAAATACTACCGTCGTTAGCGTTGTGGCCCGTTTAATTCCCGGCAACCAACCTTAATTAAAATGAAGTGGTTTATTGTGCATATTCATATCGCGATGACGTTGGAAAAAACCATTTGGTAGCGAGCACTAGATCATACACGCTGAATAAATACATAAACCAAACCTTGAGTAATGAAGGGTATGAATATTTTAACACAGATGCATCTTCCTAGGGTCAAGAAAGAATCTTCATGCTTAACTGGAATAAGTTTTATGTAATAAAAAAGCACTTCATGGAATACTTTAACATGATGAGTGGTAGATCATGAAAATGCTGAAAATTTTGTTCATGTGCGACTCTTACGTTGGCCAGGTAGTCCCTCTCCCAGGCTCTGCCGACCCCCCAATCCTTCCTCTCTCCGCTGAGAGCAGTCAGAGCCGCCACTTTGGCCCGGACCTCCGTTGTGTCAGACGGAGGGATGTTCTTCACGATCTGCCTCGCCCACCACCTGACAACGAGGGACGAGAACAAGACAGCGCGTCACGTGGGCGGAATAATACATCAAAAAGGTGCAACAGAAAACTTTCAAGAGATCAAAATAAATGTTATCTGCGGTGCCAAAACACATCCTCCCTGATCCAAAACTCAACACACCCACAGGAGCATTTAAGTTATTCTGAAGCTGCTGAGAATTCATCAAAAGTGAACAAAAATCTGCAGGGGAGGAACGATTTTGATGCAGATTAGTGTTTTAGAGACAGATGAGAGGAGTGTTCAATATGAAGCTCTTCATTCCCTGGCAGGGATCCGTGAAGTTTAACATAAATATAAAGAAAAATACATATCTTTTCTCTCTTATTCTCCCAAGTACTGCTATCCTTACCATTAATCATTCTGTGTATGAATGTTTTGAAGCTTCATCTTCACCTTTCCTGTGTTTCCTTCGTGTTGAAGTTTAGTTACTGCCTGGAGTCTCAAACTTAGCTACAAACAGAGCCCGGCTAGCAGTTTCCTACTGTTTACAGTTGTTATCCTAAGCTAACGGGCTGCTGAGTGTTTTATATTTACCATAAAAAAATGTACATTTTCTTTCCTTTTAAGTGTCATTTAAGTTCCTTATTCAGTTCACTTTGCTGACAGTTTGTTCAAAGTAAAATAGATTGTATGAGTTGCATTGTGTGGGCCCTGACCTGAGATGCAGCATGACTGTGTTTTTGTGAAACTGGGACAGAGCCGCAGGCGGGGTCGGCCACTCCACGCCCTTTCCATAGTCGGCCATGTTCCGCACATTAGCGAACCTCCTCTCGACCTCCCAGAAGTGAGCCTTCACCTTGTAGCGCTTGTAGCAGCCCATGATGGCGTAGATGGCCCTCATTTGCCGGCACCTCTTACGAGCCAAAGCCCCGCGCCACACCTGTAGACAAAAAAGCAGGGACGCGTTGACACCAGAAAGCAAAAGGAGAAACGCGAGAAAGAGCTGAAGAGCCAGACTTCTCTGCAGACTCATCAAAGTAGGTCATGGGAAAGAGAGAGGGGAAGTGAAGTAACAGACTGTAATGTAACTGTAGCACTGGGTCTCATTAATTATCTCAATTATTGTTACAGGAAATTAGGATTCAAGCTGGCAGATGAATTCCAGTCGAACATAACCAGGAGCCACATATTCATGAGGCTTCAATCTCTCCTTTGGGGGGGCTGTGTTTGAAACAGGAGATAATGTTGTGGGTGATTGACTGACATCACATGATCAGAGCAGATTGTGACATTAAATCATGTCTCTGTGTTAATAAACTGGACTTTCAGATCACTACATCCTCATCAAAGAGCACAGACGACTTTAAAAGCAGCCGCAGAGATCTGATTGGATTTCAAATCGTGCCGAGGCTGTGGAGGAACACCAAAAAAACCAGGATGATGACATCATAGTGATGCTAATACTGGTGTGGCCGACCTTTTGCAGGAAAAGCACCAGGATGGGGATGAGGGCGGCTCTCTCCTGCTCCAGAGTATAGAGGGAGCGCGGCGTTCGGACGAACAGCTTGGTGCGTCCGTACGCCACATCTTCCTGGAAACCGTGCTGGGTGACGATGGCCTCCACGGCCTCTCTGTCCGATTCCATCAGGTGGTTGGGCCAGGTGTACTCGCACGTCATTTTGTACCTGAAAACATTCATGTGTGACGACAAGAGCGTGTAACTGAGCAGCTTTTTATGATACAGGTCTGACACCAGATTATTATTAAATATCATGTCTGCACATTGTGTTGTTTTCTTCTGTTCCTTTTGCTCTTTGCTTTGCATTCATCTGCATATTATGCTTGTTCAGCACTTTCTCTCAACTCGCTCTGAGAGGAGTTTACAACTGCAGAAGTAAGCATCGTGTTCTCTCACCGCTGCAGGACGCGAGCGTAATGCTGCCTGTAGGCGAAGCCCGCTCTGCGCACCATCACGTTCTCCATCAGGCCGAGGTAGGCCACCTGATGCTGGCAGCGAGCGTCGTCAAACAGCATCGGAGATTTCATCTCGTTGGGCTTAATGCACCGCACGTAGTAAGGCTCCTGAAAGACAAAAGAGATGCAGGTAATCCTCTGAGAGGCCAGTAGGGAGATGACATCATCACATGACTGTAACTAACTGGTGCATCAATTCATAGAAGCATAATAATAGTGAAGGATATTATAGAAAGGATGCAATAAAACCAAAGAGAGGTGATCTCCCGCCCCTTCTTGTGGACCACCATGGGAGCTTATTTTGGAAAAAATATGTAATGTAGTCAATTAAATAATTTTAAATCCTGTTTGAACTGTACTATGAAGACATGATGTTTGCCAATTTAAAAGATAAACATCAAGAAAGTCGCACTTTGTAGTAAAACTGTTGCAGCAGCAATGGTTAAATCCTCGACACCAGTGTCCTCACTGAACTTCAAACAAACCTCTTTGCCTAGGAATCAGGATCAAATTAAGCGTCTTGGAAGTTTGACGTGGAGTTAACTCTTTCACGACCCTTTTTGACCCCGACCCGTCACAGTGGACTGCATTCACAGCGACTAACAGCTATCTACAATCTGGAGTGGAAGAGACAAACTAAACAAAAGAATTGTTCATCCACATAAGAGCTGCTGCAGTTTAGAGATTGGAAAACTGTGGCGGCTGATAAGATCAGTATCTAATGTCGACCCGATATGTGCCGATTACTCAGAATCACGTGGTAAAAATAAAACTAATGTTCATTACATTGAGATAAATAGAGAGGCTAAGTCCCACCACTGTTTTTTATCACCGCTGCGTTCATCGCTGTGCGAGTAAATAAACTACGCTGGGCTTATACATTATGACATGACCGAGTTCACTGACCTTAATCAGACTTGTAGAATACCTCAACAGACTCTGCGTTGAGCAGCTGAGCCTCGTAACACATCGACTTATTAACAGCACATTTAACTTTGAGGATGATGAAGCCTCCAGTGTGCATTACTGGCTGCACCTTGACAGGGATATCTAACGGATGAAATATCATGTCACAGAACGGAGGCGGCTGTGTTTCCTCCCCGTCTCTGTCCACGAAAGGCTGCAGAACAAAGTGAACACTTTCTGCTCCCCAACACTGTCATCCACCATATCAATGATGCATGCACACGTGTGCCCCCAGTTTCAACTCCGTTAGCGGGGGGGTTTGGGAGCAGATGAGATGGGCAGACTGGGCACAGGTGCAACTGCGCGGCGGTTGAAGATAACATCCGCTCTTTCAACGTGACCCGAAGGTTGCCAGGGGAGTTGCCTTTCATTTTACCTCAGCAACACCGAGGAGAGATGCTACAACAGCCTGACAGCGGGCCGCTCCCGAAATAACAGCAGGAAATGTCAGACTTCAGTCGGCGAGATGAGGCCGGGAGAGGTGAGCAGCACAATTTGCGGGCCAGCACCGCCTCCCCTTCACCACCCGATCAAACCAACATGCAGCCAGACGGGGTGAGGACGAGCGACCTACAAAACTGGAGCTCTCTGACACAGAAAGCAGCACATTGCTACGTGTACGTGTTGCTGCTGGACGGCTGCGTTCTGCCTCTCGCTCCGTGTTGTGTCATGCATGGTGACAAACTGTCCTCCCAAAAGAGAAACGGCACCGACACATTGGCAGCCTCAGATAGCCTGTGACTCATCGAGGCTTTACGAGGACCAGAACAGGCAAACTGACACTGATGATACCAGCAGCGTTAACTGGGAAGAAGATCTCAGTTGGCGCCAAATACTCCAAACTCCAACATTTAAATTTGATCTCAAAATCGAACCTGTGTGACAAAACGGAGCCACGAGAAACCGGCTGTGTGGCCATGAACTGTAAATACGTCTAGCCTGAAAACTTTAAAACTTCACAGATGATGAAGGTAATTGGCATAAGTACTTAATCCTCTTTGTATCTGTGTGCTGCTGGTGTATGTATATAGGAGTCATGTGATAGCAGGGGGAATGGGGTCGGGATGAATGGAATGGTTGTTTCTGTAGTTGTCTGTTTTTATTTACTTTGCTTTTTTGGCGTTTGTTTGTTTTTGTGTGTGCTCATCCATGCTCTTTGCCTTGTAGGGCTGCAACCAACAATTATCTTCATTATTGACCGATTTGCACATTGGTCAATAAATTGTGAAACTGCACTCTCCCAGAGCCCAAGGTGAAGTCGTTGGACAGCCTCTGCTGTTAGTCGGCAGTCAGAAAAACCTCACCTGTTTATCATAAACATCAAACAGAGGCAGTAGATTTCTACATTTTGGGAAGCTGGAGTTGCCAGATGCTTGATTGAGAAAGAGCTGATTGATCGTCCAAATGGTGATGATCAGTTAAATCGGCTATTTATTACAGTCCTGGGGTGGATCGGGTTGGAAGGAAGAAAACAAAGGGAATTGGGGGCAAGACACTGAGAGTGGCCATCGTTACTGCTCTCTGCCTTTGTAGTAAAGTCGCTCAGCTTTTACTTTACATTTGTCAGGATCAGGTATCTTTAATCAGACTAAAAACTGAAAACCACAGCTTCCCCAGGTGTTAAAGGGAGGGCAACAGGAAGTAAACCTTCAGCTGAAACCACTGACCTTGCAGGCCAGTTTATCCACCAAAGCCACGATGGAGTTCTTGAAGAGGGTGGCCGCGGTCAGCGGTCGCTTGGTGACTTCTGTGATGCTCAGCTGACCATCTGGCCACATCTCCTTCAGGACCGGGTTGGCACTACGAGAGAGAGAGAGAGTCAAAGAGAGAAAGAGAGAGAGAGAGAGAGAGAGAGAGAGAGAGAGAAAAGGGGACAAAGAGTGAAGAAAAGGACATCATTTAGTGATTTAGCAGATGAGTGATGTACGAGAACCTAATTATACACTTAACCCAGTTACTGAAATGTCAAGAGGATCTTGATATTTAGCACCTGTTGTACATGAGACGCTTGAAGTCTTGGAAAAGCAGGTCCTTGTTCTTTTCCAAAAAGCCCTCGACAGAATATCTGTGATGGAAAGAAAGTGAGTTATTTTAGAACAAAGTATCTCAATCGAACGGAGGGAGCACTTGGAGTGAAGTGTTGTGTCAGAAAACGGAAAGTAACACAGTTCCAACAGCCGGCGTCTTTCACTACTAGTTAACGGACTCCACTCCCTGCTTCAAATGATTCACAGTCCGCAGGCTGGAGGATTAGATGATTCACAAATTAGGAACATGTTAAATTTCCCCCACCCTCGGGCTCACGTTTTGGAGGTCACGGTCACTCTGTGAGGCAGTTACATGAGCTGTCCAGACCCAAGGTAAGAGAACGTGTCAATTAAACACCTCTCTCTCCCATCTCCTTCACTATGCAACAGTTACTTTCACTTAAAAAAAAAAGACACACACACTTTTTTTACAGCAATCTGCTAAAAATGGTCTGAAAAGTTCGGAGATATTGATGAAACATTTAGGGCTGTAGTTTCGTCTTTTTCTTTGAAGGTAAACTTTTTAATGAGTACAATGGAGGAGGTTTGATTGGGTCATTTTAGAAATAAAAAAAACAAAAAAACAACAGGCCGATCCACCTGTTTTATGGGTCAGTCAGACAGAAGACAAAAAACAAAAAGCCCAGTAAACCAGATGGCCAGTCCACCTCTGCCTCCCTCTCTAACAAACACACACACAAACAAAACCACGGCATGTCACATGTCGTCTGCATGGCCCCGTCTCTGACTGTGACCTAGGCTGTCACATCTGGAGGCAAAGAAGCCAAGGCTGCCTATGACAGATGGGTCCCCTCGGCTCACGGCGACGAAACCACCTGACCAGAACCCGGGAAAGCTCACCGGAGAGCGAGAGAGCGCGTGAACGGGAAAGAGAGAGCCGTCAGAACAACGAAATAACGAGCCGCGGCTCTTACAAGAACAGGAAGGGACAGGTGAGGAGATGAAAGGCTGCGACTCCCCAAAGTATATCAAAGTATGAATGTCAGGGTTGGTGCAAGGAGAAGGGCTGCATGCACAAGGTTAGAGGGAGTTCACGCTGACAGAGCAAGTGGGCAAAGATGTGAGATTTCATGCAATATAAAGTTGCGCAGTAAAGGACTATGATATATATCTTATGGCTGCTCAAAGTGCTGTATGTGCAGGCTGAAATACTGCAGGGAATTAAAATGTGGATGTCAAAGAGAGTCAGGTGAGCGTTGCAGTACAGAGGGAGGAGGGGGAAAGAGGAAACAGGAAAGAGAAGGAGGAGGAGGAGGAGGGAGCGAAGTAGGTCAAAGCTTGTGATAGTGGTGGTGAGTGTGTGTGTGTGTGTGTGTTGTGAGGGGGGGAGGCAGTAGGTGGCGAGGACAAGGGTATATTTAGCCAGCGTAGACTCAGATGTGGTGGGACGGGACAGGGGATGATGGGAGGCCGGTGCCACCGGGAAGCAATATACAAGGGGTGACAGCTCAGCCAGAGCGACCCCGACGCGAGGCAGGGTGACGGGGACACGCAGAGACAGGGGCGGCCATCTGTCATCACCGCTGCAGGTCCGTCACGCACGCTCATGTTCATCCAGCACGTCTTGTCAACGGTTAGGGTGAATTTTCTCAAGTTGTGTACTTAAGTATAACCAATACAAAAGCAGAATGCTGCTTAAACATTAATGCATCAGTAATAACCACTTTTTCTACATTGCTTATCTAAGTAATTGTGTTGGTTGTTTTTAGTAAAGGAACACTGCTGACAAGAGGTCAGTCAGGGAGAAAAGCCACAGTGCAGCAATTGTCTGCGAGCGCTGTCTGGAGCGTCAGAGACGGATGAAATTGCTGTGTATCGGTGTGTGTTCGACATCGTGTTAGCCTGGATTTCCCAGAGTCAAAGACCCTCAATAAACCCGACTCTAGTCCTCCTTGATTACTGCTGCTGCTCCATCTCACGGAGCCAAAATTGTCTCATCAGCTGGCTCCATCTCTGCCCTCCTCCTGTGTTCCCTTGACATATTAATGTCCTTCCCCCCCTCTAGATTGAGGGCAGTACACGTGAGCAGCGGGGATCTTCTGAAACCAAAGCCCCGACGGGTGACTTGCTGGCCAGGGGCCGCATCTGACCACTGTGACGTTTAAATCCAGTGAGCACAGAGAGGGAGTGGAGCAGCCAAGGAGTAGGAAACTCAAAACATTTCATCTCGTCTGTGAATCATTAACCAAGCCGTTAAGTACAACAAAAATTATGGCACTTTCAGAATAGGATAAATGCTAAAAAGCCTTCATGTGCACACAACCGTTTTATAGCGTTACATAGGATTTATGAAATAATTAAATACTATGTTTGAGTGGCTCTGAACAGCTTGTGTTTGCATCTGGTCCAAAATCTTTTTTTCAAGTCACCAAACCTTATTTACTTTATGGATTAAGACTAAAATGGGAGGGACGGTTTAAACAAGCGAAAAACAAAACAAGAGACGACAACACATGTTCCTGCTGTTGTTGAGAAAATCAGCAATTTATCTTTCATTTTCATCTCAGATTACATCTTTCCTAGTAAACATGCCGATTCAGATTTTTTTTTCTTTTATTCCATGTGCGTATAACATTACTTTCTGTGACACCTTTTGAAAAATACGCCAAGGTGTCAATGGCCTTCAAATAAAGGGAAAAAGGAAAGCAGAGTCAGAAAATTATACAAATAAATGCTGGAAAACACGTTTTTTTTTGGCCACCGTTTGAGTTCAGTGGACACTGATGAGAGCATCTCCTCTCCCTGCCTCTACAGTGACATGTGTGTTTTACATCCCGACAGTTGTGTCTGCATGCCTGGCTGCACAGTGAAATGTAGTGGATGCACTCGAAGCATGGAGGCGAGTTCATGTGTATTCACATGAATGTACAGTAGCTCAAAAAAGCTGCAAAGCTGCCACTAGGAGCACAACGCCACTGGAAAGCCTGCATGAATTCCCCCACGGCTGCAGATGTCAAAATATGACCTCTCTTAATAGGATTATCCGCCTCACACTTCTGAACCCTTCATGGTCACTTTTTCAGCATCAGACCAGGGGGGGTGACAAAGTGTGTAAACGTGCGAGCGACTCACGTGACGTCTCCAGCATAGTGGCGAATACGGAAGTGTTTCTGATGGTCCATGGTTTTGTCCGTGGGGCTGAGCTGGAAATGAGGAGATGACATTGTTGAGTGTAAATACGACACCCAATATATTACAAACATTTAATGTGGACGGATTAAATCGGCTTTTAGAGGGGGAATGATGGCTGCATTGAATGTTTGAACAGCATTTCATGATCTCTCTAAAGGCAAAACTCTGCTCTCTACTGACTGCAACGCAGAACTGCAACAAGTGTTGAAGTTACACTGCAGCATAGTCTCACTGTTGTTGGTTTCAAGTTGAAAATTAGAGCAAAACACACAAGAAGTACAAAAATACTGGGGTTTCATCACCTTTTCACGTTTTATCTTCCAAGCAACTTGGGTGGGAAAATAAGATTTCCTCACTTTTGTTTTTTTAGAGTCAGAGGAGGATAAGTCAACAACATATGGACAGTTCCTGCTAACGAAGCAAAGTTTCAACCCCGTTTTCAGAGGGGAAAATAGGAGATCCATATGAGAAGTACAGATGTAGCCTGACAGAGGTTGTTTCTGGTCCGTTCTCACCTTGCGGGAGGTGTAGTGGGGGTGCTGGGCCAGTTTGGTGTCCATGCTCTCCAGGCAGACGGTGTCGGTGACTTTACCAACAGTGAGGCAGGCCTCGTCCAAAATGGAGATGATGCCTTTGTGGGGCTGCTCCACCAGGTTCACGATGATCTGGTTGTTGAAGTAATCAATCTGTGCATAAACAGTGTGATTGTTAAGTAAGAGGGGCATGTAGAGTTGGATAATATTTGTATTTATTTTATATTCATATATTGTGTTTATTGGCTTATCTACAAGTGTTTGTGACCACTGAAAACCTGAATAATGTTATGGAAACCTTTGCTCACACACTCAGCTATGTGTGTGAACATCAGCCTGCCTCTTACATGCTGCCAGGTGATGCCCTCCCTCTGGTACTCGTCTTGTTCCTGCTGGAGGATGAGCTCGATGAAGAGCTGCTGCAGCTTCTCGTTGCAGTAGTTGATGCAGAACTGTTCAAAGCTGGCCGACAGCAGAGGAGCAAGACTTGAGCATCAACGACCGCTTTCCATACGAATAAAGATAAATACACGACGCAACGACACCGACCTGTTGTTGTCAAAGATCTCAAAGCCGTAGATATCCAGCACACCAATGACCGTGTTTTTCCCATGAAGCACTGGGTCGTAGCCTTTAACTTCAATGATGCTGTTGATGCGGTTTACAATCCAGCCGAAAAGTCTCTCATATAGAGCCTAGAGCGAGGAAATCAGTTGATCATGATGACATATCTTTACAAGTTCCTTGAAAAAGCTGTTACAGTGTGTTTATTTTTATATTGTGAATCACAATTATTTTGATTTGTAAATAAACCCACGAAGAAAGCAAGCAACACCTTAACAAAAGCGTCTCGTCCAAAGCAGGCGTCCTGCTCCGTGTGTCCCTTCTCGATGACCTCGCCGCCCCCGGTGGCCACAGTGCGGTACAGCAGGCTCTTACTGACGCTGTCCACCTCTGTGGCCGTCAGCTCCGCGATGTGTTCAATGGCTTCCTGTCCCACGATGTTAACGGTCTCGCCTTCGCTCTCAAACTGCACGTTACCCTGAAAAAGAAACAGACCAGACAAGCTTAAAGCTTAGAAAGAATCAGATTTAAAAATCTAAAATCGAAAATACACACACAAGTAAGGAGGAGAATAGGTTTCCACCCCATTGTCATCATCATCTAGAATACATGCTTTAACTTTTCCTATTTCCTTTGCACATCCATGCTATAACTTACAAACAGAAGAATGGAGGCCAGGATCTGATACACTGAGTTAATCTCCTCCGTTGAGAAGCCGATCACTTCCAGGGCACTCATCACCGCTTTGTGGCTTGTGCGATCATTGTTGGAGGTCTTAACGGGAAAAAAGAGGATTAAAACGGGGTTATTTTTGCATTGAGAAGTTTGTTTCATGCTTCAGATCGCTTGTTTCCTCTTCAACTTGTGAAACGATGTAAACTCACTGTAGTTTCAGCTCCCTCTTTGGTATAAATATAGGCGGCAGGATCATTCTGTAGATGCAAAGACTCCAGCATCTCATCTGAGCCTCCACGCAGCAACTGTTAGAAATACATAGAAAATACACACATTCACATCCAATTTAATACATTCAATAAAGTTAATCAAGTAGGAACTCCTGGAGCAGTTATCCACAATATTTTCCTGAGTATAATTTGCAGCACAGATTAGAGTTTACCTGGTAGAAGGAGTGGAAGTTCCTCTCCCCGTCATGCTGCTGGACCACCCTGGACTTAAACAGGAGAACAGATAATGGGAGTAAAACTAGAGATGCTCTGATATCAATTTAAGTATCAGGAACGGCCTCCGATCCAGCCTAACTGTGAACGTTATCAGTGAATCAGCCCATTCATGCTAAACAGGAACAACATGTCTCACTGACTAACCGATCCTGCCATATGGGTACTGCACATGTGCAAACTACCTGTGTGACCTCCACTTACATCCATGGTAAAAGTCACTTATAAGTTAATCTTGTAACATAAGTTTATTTTCATAGCAACATAAAAAATATATTAGAGAGAAGATTATAATATCCTGTGTAACACAAGCTCTTAATCATTGGTAAGTTTGCAGCATTTGCTAGAGAGGTCAGATGTGTGACGTTCTGAGGTAACAAAAGACCAATAACTGCTCTGATAGGGGAAGAAAAACTGAAAGTGACACTCTAATTTTTAAATGCAGTACAACATGTCATGTGGTCAAATATCAGAGATCTTTCCCTGAAAATTGCTGAACTTTGGTTACAAATCATAGATCATACAGGACGTTCTTTGCTCTTTGAGTTTGAGGGATCCACACTGAAACCTTACATACAGGGACAGTGTTTTAGACAGAAATGCATTAGATCTCCACTAAAGCAGCTCCAAAATGTCTAAAAATCACATCATGCAGTCAAGGATGCATCACCGGCAATCTGACAATTCAATTAAAAAGCAACAAAATCAGCTCAAGCTGTTTTCCATTGGTATAAAAGTAAACAAGCACTCAAAACTGATTACCAGTTATATGAATACAGCAGAAACCCTTTGCCTACTGACGCTGAAAAGTGAGGCAGCTTAGAAACGGTGTAGTTATTCTTGCCCAGTACTGAAAATGAATCACGGCAGCATCATTCACACCATCCTTCACACCAGCGCTGAGTGCCAGACGGTTTCTTAAACAGCGCGGATGAATACAGCAGCATCCAGTACCCCCCCAGGTGAGCCATCATTAACACGCTGCAGCAGCAGCACATTGGCTTCACAGTTACATCTATTCATGGATGTTCCCTCTCACCACTTTGTCATCGCCTCATGAAACATTCATGTGCGGGAGAGAGGGCGTAATTTCAAAACTAAATGAGCAGAACTTTTCCATACTTCCCTTTAGAGGGTTCATGATGTCCCCAACGAGCACATAGCTGGTTTGTTTTTGGGTTGAACCTCACCTTCTCCAGCAGGTAGTTGTTGATGTGTCCTCCCGTGGGTTCCCCGTTGAACTTGAAGTTGATGTCCATGTACTTGCCGAAGCGGCTGGAGTTGTCGTTGCGATTTGTCTTGGCGTTCCCAAAAGCCTCCAGCACACAGTTGGATTTGAGCAGCACATTCTTCACGCTGATTTATCACGACCATTGATGGAAACGTGTGAGGAACAGCCGTCAGGTCGGCGAGGATGGAAGCAGAGGAGATGAAGAATGAAACACTCAAATAGAGATGATTTATAGCAACGTTATATTCACATGGTCCAATCATTTACTTTTATTGGATTTCAGGATAAACCCCCTCTGGATCTATGTTGCCGTTTTACAGTGCTGCCTTCGTTTATAGCTCTGCTAACCTAAAGCACCACTCACCTCTCAACCTCGGCCCTCTGGCTTGGGTTTGTGATGGCTGCGATGTACTGCATGATGTATTTACTGGCTTCTGTTTTTCCTGCCCCGCTTTCACCTGAAACCCAAAAACACACACGTTTCACAACAGATCAGTACAGCTATATACTATTTACACATTTATTTACTCACACAGCTGTATTTTTTGATTAAACATAAGAAATCAAACTTCCCCTGCCAAATTCTTCAGTGTTTACAAGGAGAAATAGAAAGCCTCCTGGCTGGAAACATTACAAACTGGCATGATTTGCACCCAGCACAGGACAGGAGCACTCTACAAAACATCATTAGTAGCTTTCGGCTGAGCATCAGTGACAGTATTGGAGACAAGAGGTGCCTTCGAAGAGCTCATAGGACAAGACAATACCCATCCCAGCCAGAGTCACCCTGCTCTGCAAAGATAAACAGAAGTATCTGCAGCCTTCAGAGCAGCTTCTTTCTGTTCCTTTCTGGCACGATGCACATGACTATACCACTACTGCTTGCACTACCCTAATTCCCACGAACCCAAACAAGACTCTCTCAAGGTATACTGTATATACAAGGATTTGTATGGAAGTAAGTGTGTATATAGTTTAATTGTATTTCATTTATAAATTCATTATTTGTATGTTCTGTGTGTGTGAAGCGCAAAGGGGCAGAATAGCTTTTCTCAATGCCAGGGGCCTACAGAGAACGTAATATTAGCACTATTTTTGAAAAGGCGGCGTTGAGGTGTTCTTGGCGCCCGCTTTTTAAGTGGGTCTGTTATTTACTGCAAGTTTTTTTTATTTAAATGCATATTTTCACAATTTCACCGCTGAGCTGTCTCCCTCTCTGTCACTGAGCCAGAGAGGAGGGGCAAAGTTTGAATGCTGTGTTTAAAAAAAAAAACAGCAACTGACAATGTGACCATATATTACACCTTTGTCCGATGTCTATGACTAATCGAGGAAACTGAGCTGAGCCCTGAGGTAACAACGTAGCTTTTCATCTGGCGCCACACACAGGCCAAGTCTGATGATTAACAGAGGCGAATCTAAGAAACTCAAATCTAATCCATCTAGCAGTTTTGTTTTCACCTTAACGGATACATCAAAGCCCACATAATTCCATAAACAATTTCTTGTCTGTGAAGTCCTGTATTGAAAGACGTCCAACAGCCTCAAACACAACAGAGAGTTCACACTTGGCAGGCCCAAGCTTAATAAAGGTGAAAGAAACGGACCTGATATGACGATGCAGGTGTCTTTGGCTCGTCTCTTCATGGCCTTGTAGGCAGCATCAGACACTGCAAACAGGTGAGGAGGGTTTTCATAAAGCTCCCGGCCCCGATACGCATCAATGGTCTCTTTGCCGTAAATGTCCATCTGTCTGTACGGGTTAACGGAGACGACTACTTCTCCGATGTAGGTGTAGATACGGCCCTTCTCAAACCTGAAGTAAAACAAAACACATACTGTGAGTGATGGCATACTTCACATACACGTACAGGTATCATATAGATGTACCAGGTACATAAACAATAGATTGTGCACATACTACATCACTATATATGTAGGATAGCATGCATTTATATGAGGGAGAAAAGAGGGATTCAGCCCCATGACATTAACCTTGAGTTATAAGTTCCATAAGAGAACATGCACCATTATGTTGTACGTAACTTCTTGACAGGAAGTGACACAAGTGTGTGTACACTGAGAGCAGGAAATGAAACTTGTGGTTTACAGGGCGTCACAGCCTTGTGTAACCTCATGTGGGTCTGTGGAGCTGGAAGAGGTGAAAACTGATGTATCACGAAGGGTTAACGGAGCAAAATGAGACACTGCTTCACTTTTTTGTGAAGGGTCCGAATTCAGGGACATGCAGTCCTCGGAGGTTCACATTTTTAGTCCAAATGCATCACAGCGCGACAAGGTTGGTATAAGGCTGAAACATCTTCATATTCCTGAATTCAGAGGACACAACCAGTGTACTGGTCAGCTTATACTGGACCGTTCATGTGACTGCTGATAGAGAAGCTGAAAAACAGCAGTGATGATGACCTTAACAAGTAGAAGAAAACAAAAACAGAAATGCAGATAGCTGAACTCAGCAGCCTGCTGACATGTCTGATCAAGCCGTGGTGATGAAACTAAGCTACAGACATTATGAGCCAACCAACGGAAGACCGACACCGGGCCACAGTGACAACTTAAAAAATAGTAATTTAGAGCCATCTGCCGTGCACACGTCAACGGATCTCTAAATCTAGAGCTCATTTGGTATTGATGGGCACGTTGCTGATGGTCTGCCTGTGTTGATGATCATCCTCAGATGACTGGCGGGCAAAACTGTGTGATTGCTCACAGTTTTAACCGAGGACACAATGCCACTGTGAAAAAAGACACAGAGGAAGCGAGAACAAATGGTCTCTGGCCTCGGAAACAAGTGTGAAATCCCCAGAGCGTTACACCAAAATTAAAAATTAAAAAAGAGTAGAAAAGATCCTAAATTAAATGTTACATTTTGTCCTTAACTTGAACAGGTTTGGTGAGAGTAAGCTGTATTTTTGGTCAGGTGCCATGTGTTTAATTTGCTTCGTATGCCAGCCAGCATCATCAACCACAAGTATATATCTGAACCCCGAGGCTGAGCGGGAAAGGAAAGTGACGTGCTCGTCTCTTTTTCCCTTTTATGTTTCATCTTTACGCCCTCTTTTACTGAACTGAAATTTTTGGGGCCGTCAGATACAATTTATCATACAAATATACACTTTTATCTTACTTATTTTACACTCATTTTGGCGTATATATTAAAGTCTGTGCCGCTTTCCTTCACATATAAGGTATGTATGAAGCGTTACCCTTTGCATCTCTGACACACAGCTGCTTCCTCTACCTCCCTTCCTCCTCTCAAAAAGCACCTCAGGCCTCTTACCTCAGCTTCAGATTCTCCATAAACTGCTCCATCGTCACCTCATCCAGCAGCACAAAGTCCGACTTCCCAAACTCCAGGCCCTCCAGCTCCGCCATCCCTGTCTCTGTTCGCCAAGCACACTATAAAAATAAAAGACACAGAGGAACAGAAAGCCGCTGAAGGGAGGGGAAAGAGAAGTATGGTCGACTTCTGGGGCCCGGTAGTGCTTGTGTGCAGTAGGCGTGGCGAGCTCTTTGGTGGATTTGAGGGTGTGCTACAGAGCTGTGGTCTACAAGCTACAGCACGTCACTCTGTCAGTCAGCCCATGCCCTCACGCAGATCTATATAAATAACAGGAGGCTATCTTTAAGAGCTCACACCACTTCTGCATCCTCCTTCGTCTCTCTTTTCCTGCCACAAGGCCTTCAAATTTCTAAACAGAGCATGACTTTCATTACAAGGGCCTTACACCGCTGGCTTTTGTGTGAAACTTCTATCTTTTCTCCCCAAGAACAGGAACCCACATCTGACATAGGCCTACAGCCACACAAGAGCTGTTAACCTTGAAAATGTTGGGGTAGAAACTTTACCTCCCTTACCAAGATTTTAGCTGGCCCACCTTACATCGCAGTCAATTTGACTACCAATCTTTATACACTCATACAGAAACTGCATGCATTATTTGAGATTTTATTTTAAATTAAAAAAATAACCCACAAAATAAAAAACGTGTAATTTAAAGAAACCAGTGAAGAAAAAAATTATTGCACAAACAAAACAAACATTTGCAGTTTGAATTTTTTGTTTGCGTAATAATTTTAATTTCTTCACTGCTGTTAGCACACCTGGGCAAAATATGGCTCCATTTACTTACAAAATAAAAACAGTAAACAAGAAACCAACATCAAATGAATTAGGGTGTGGAGGGGACAGGAGCACCTGGTTCTGCATCACTGGGCTGAGCTGAGGGGGAGAAGGGGTCTGCAGGTGGACCAGGATTTGCAGGGTTGGGGTCAAAATATTTTAAAAGTGCATCTGAAGAGGGAAGAGAAGTATGTGTGACCATTGAGGGTTACATTTTAACAATAAAAAAAAAATAAGAAGTACACGAATAAAGATGAAAAATTAACAGATGCATGGTGCTTGCTATACATAAAGAGTAATAATGTAAATGAGCTTCAACTTTATCATCATTACAATAAAAAATGCTGTCTCTAACCAGAAAGCAAAGAAGCCGTAAAGTAAAGATATGGGGAAGCTGAGTTATGGAGTATTCACAGTAATTATGCGCACTTTAACACTAATGTGAACTTTTACAAACACACTTGTTTTAACTGTAACACAATAAACCAAAGGTTTACAACTATAACTTACGAACATTTTAATTGATAAAATTGCGAAAATGTGAAAATAACACACGAATAGACCTAACGGTTAACTTTCCTAATGTCCCGGATGTACTTAAAGTGGCGTAGCTATCGTCCAAAAGTAAGCTAGCAAGTCAACAGTCTGCTCCAACAACGACAAATACCAACGCAATAAACTATTAATTTCATCCGTTACGTCACATTTACGTTACTGTACCTCCGTTTTTTCCCCGTTGGTCTTCCTCTTCCTTCCTTATTTTCCTTTCCTGGGCGCCACATAGTTTTATTAGTTTTGACATGATAACGCTAAAGTACTAGCATCTTTTCTGGGGTCAGAATCAGAAACCCCGCCCCGCCCCCCCAGAGGACAGGTAATGTGGTACGAGCCGAGAATGGGGGAAACACGAAAAAAATCCTCTCCATTATTTAATGTTTTGTTTTACAGTTATGTTGTTGTGACGTTATGTAATACTTCGAAATTATAATAGTAATAGTGTTGGTTAAAAAAAAAGTAAAAACTAAACATTTCGATTTTTCATTTCTTGTCCCATTTACGGCGCCACCTATGGGTTTTAAGGTCGATATGCTCTGAAGCATGAGCTTGACCTTTTGTCCCTCATCATCAGCTGCTGCTTGGCCGTTTTTCTACACGTTTCAGCAGCGTCATGAATGGAGTCTGGATCAGAACGAGCAGCTACTTTGTATAAAAAAATGATAGTTGTGTGTTAATTAAAGAAGGCCAAATAACAGAAAAATTATCCGGCACTTCTAACGGTGTTCAGCCATGAAGATGGTTTTGGTTTTATCAGTCCAGGTTTTAAAATATGGTTAGGAGATTTCCACCTCCGTTCCAACCCAACTGAAGTAAGTTTGATTTTATTTGTGGCACTTAAACACTGAAAAAAGACAGCATAAATAAAATTGTACCTATCAAGCCGTTGACAGCATGTATCGTCAATCGAATTTGAAACAAAATGTACACTACTTTTAGAAGAGTAGAGAGAATGTACGTTTAAGGCACATCAGCATTGGCTTCACTTACAGAAGCGGAGGCTGCCGAATTTTGCTTTTAGTCAGACGGACTAAACTTTTAATTAAACCTTCTAAATAGACCATTATCTTTAGGCTTCATGTTTTTGGCAAAACAACAATGTGTAACAGTAAAAAAAAAAACAGTTCCAATAATGTATTGTCAGATTTCATGTCAAGTTTTTGCGATACCATGACAACAGACGAACACACCCAGGGGAAAACCACAGCGTGGTGGAGAGTTCTCATCAGACACATTGGTGTTCTAGTTATTACTGTTCAAGTAAAAGCCTCTGAGTCACGTTACCAGTCACCAGTTTAATGCTACTTCATACACGCACTGGTTGGAAACACATGAGTAAAGGGACTTTACCATCAAGCTGTAACATTTAGCTTTGTCAGAAATAAACAACACCTACCTAGAGCATTGGGAGTCTTGACAGCCTGTTGTTTTTCTGAACATTTAATTCAAGTTAATTTCATGCTGTATAAATGCAGCTATCCTCAGCCCAACACGTAGCCCTTCTCCTTTAAATAAACTCATGTTAGATCCTCATCAGCCTTTAGTACTTCCTCTGTCTGTCAGACTGTTTCACTTCCTCTCACATCTGTTTGTCTCCATCTAGATGTTGCGTTCAGGTGTTACAGTAATAAACAATGTTAACAGCCCCATAGATGCATAATATAGCAATTAATTAACACCCAAAGATCCTTCTAATCACCAACGTTACTTTATTGTTAATGCCATCTGTATTCTTCTGTTAATCCCATTTACATGCATTTTATAACATTAGTGTAATATTTTCTTTCAGTGCAAACAAAAGTGAAACACAATTCCTCAGACAACTGGGTCATTAGGATAGAAGAAGTTCTATAAAGTTACACACTTTCATTATTGTTGTTATGATATAAAGTATCAGCATATGGAAGCACATAAATCAATCTTAATGATCACACTTAAATATTAGACAATTATTTAAAAGAGATTAAAAGGTGAAAACCCTAAACAACAAAGCCCAGTCGATATAGCTGCCTAATTGTAATTTATTGCTGAGCCAGCATCAATCAGGATCTACTACACTGTATTGTGTATTATTTAACAGCATTTATTGTTGAAAAGATTCACATTATGATCTAAATGGGTTTTAAAGGCATTTTTTGATTCCAGCTCGACTTAAAGGTTCCTCCACAGTTCCAAATGGAAGAACCTCCAAAGGTTCCTCCAGGATCTTGTTGTCTGGTGTAACTCAACATATTCAAACAAGACAAACAACACGTATTCAGTCCAGTTGCAGTTTACATCCATTTTCTGTTCAATATGTCATAACCTTCATGAACCTTTGCTTTGAAATCTTTCTTTGTCATATTTACGAATTGCGTCAAGGCTTTCCTGGGTGATTTAGGAGGTTTGTTTGCCGCCTCTTGCACAGGAACCCTTTGTGCTCTACGGGTCTCAGACTGGCTTCTTCCCCTCAAAGCTCCACCGTGACCAGCAGAAGCAGCCGCTCCCCGGTCGGGCATGGCGCCTTCCCATTTATCATCCTGGTACTTTGATGGAGAGTAACCGGCGGGCGATGGCCTCGCGACGGCACCGCATATCTCTCTCCGCGTTCCTGGTATCGACCGGTGGCACAGAGCTGCTCCTCGTCCTGGAGCTCCTGAACGACGTCCTCCCCGTACGTCCGACCGGCCTCCCCAGCAGCCTCTGCTTCAGCTCGTAGCTCTCACCAGACGATCCAATCAAGTGAAGTTGGCCGTTCATCGGACGCACCAGCACAGAATTGTAAATGTCCCTGTCTTTCCCAATTTTCTCTAGAAGAGCCCGGCCTTCCCGATCCAGGTCCCTCAGAGGGACTTCCTGTGTGCGCAGTGATTTGCTCAGGTCATCCATGAGGCTCTGTAGTTTCCCGGCAGCGATTCTCGCGTTCTTCCCCCGCAACGTCACGTAGAAGCCATCGCCAACTTCGCTCGCTTCCATTTTGACATTATGGCCATACAGGATGTCTTCGACGTCTTTGTTCCTGAGCTTCTTTGCGTAGTGAAACACATCGGCATCAACGAAAAAGGACTCTTTTACAGGCCCGAGCGAGCCACGCTGCTCTGGTGCTGTGGAGAAATCTGGAGGGGTCGGATGTTTGTCTGGGGACGTCCAATATGGAGATATCCACGATGGAGAAGCACGCGGCGTCTTTTCTCGTCCTCTGTTAGCGTCTGATGTTAAGGAGTAAGTGGGGTAGTAATTGGGAATGGCTCCAGATGAAACCGTTGGGGCCGGCGTGACGTCCGCCTTGGTTTTTGAGCTGAGAAGAGGCTCAAAGAGGCCTTGGCAGCCTTAAGTTTCAGAAACGACCCCTTGATACGCACTCGATCGCCGCTCAGATCCATCAACTGGAAGCCATGTGAGCGGAGGATTTGTCGCACCTCGGCCTCACTGGGGAAAACACCCAAATGCACTGTTGCCTCCACCGGTAAATCCATCTGAGAGGGGGAGAAAAGCACAGGAAGAGCTTGAGACAAATAATTCTGAATAAGTAACCGACTCATCTGACCCGACATAATGTGTGAACTCGGTTACCTCAATATGCTCGGGTGCTTTCACCGTCAAATGATACCGTTGATGACTCAGACCCTACATATGGGAGCTCTTTCACAAGACCCGAGCAGCAGCTGTGGGAAGAAAAACACGAGTGGACTTACTTATGACAGAGACTCAGTTTTTCGTTCTTGATTTTTGTCTGCGTAGAGACAAAGCGAAACCAGAGTTAGTCATGTTGCCTTCAAAATTTCACCACGTCACTGTTTTCTCTCGTTAGACATTTGTGTGAAATTGTCATAATCATTAGCATATGAGTTCTTGAGTTTTGTGGGTTTACAGAAAACCGCTGAGCATCTCTTATTCCGATTCTGTAATACTTTGGCCTTGACTTCTATAACATGGTTACGATATTTTGTTTGTGTTAAACTGTTCACATGTCATGTCCTGTCCTATTTAATTTGTTTAATTGTTTAAAAACATTATTTTTACTTAATAAAATAATTAATTTTCCTATGTGATCACAAGAGACATGAACATAAAGAAGTCTTTACTCGGCTCTACACTGCCACAGTATATAAATGTACCCATATACATATACAGTATATACTGTATCATCACATACCATTATTACAGTTATTGCAACTCCTACTGGTGGCCACTAGATGGCGATAAAGGCCACATGTTACCATAGGAAATAACCATTTAAATAAGAAATGAACGCAGCAGTGACGTTTATGTTTTAATGGCTGTTGATGTCACTTTTAATGACGTATCCCCCACTTACAGTCGTGATTTATGCGGCCTGTGAGTCACGACTTCGGTCATGACCCTCGGGCTCCTCAAGTGTGATGGAAAGTCCCGGATGATGACAAGGTAACAACACCTACAGCGCTTCTCCTCCTCCATGTTTGGCTGGGAGGAAATACAGATGATAAGCTAAAACATTTGGCAGGAGACGCTGCGACAGTAACCGTAAGCACCGTTTACACGTCATGTCGTCTCCAGTTTGTGTCTGCTACGTCACATTATCATATTTCAAGTCTGGAAGGTTCCATCCAAAGTGGAAGTAGATCTCTTTCAGGTAAATCGTGTCTATGTTGCAGCTTCTGTTAATCTTCTGCGCATTATAAAGTCTATTGCGCACGAAAACGGTGCTAGCTCAGGTGTAAGTAGAAGAGATGAAAAGTTAAAATAGTAGTCTAACCAGTGAAGTCCACTCACTCGATAATATTTTCGTCACAAACAAATTGCGATAAATGCAGAATTAATCTCCACCCGTAAGGCCTCATATAGATGTATAACTTACTAAATACCTCATTGCTGATAACTTCATGACTTCACTGTTTGATCATCGCGGATTTAGGATGAAACCGAAAGTAATGTCGTCACTTCCGCTCAACACTCGCAGTGCCTGCATTTCACAATAATGTATTCTTCAGAACCGAAAAGTGATGTAACTTTGTGGTAAGAGAAAAAAAATAACTAATTCACAACTGAAATTGGAGAATGCAACTTCAGGAAATACACGGGTCCAGGATCTCTTGATCTCGCGATAGATAGATTTAACATCCACAGAAACGCTTCTGCACGGGTGTGACGTAGATGTCAGTTAGATCGCAATAAAAAACATCCTGGAGGAAATCGTGAAATCATTTACATCTAATATACACAAAATATAAAGAAACGTGTTTATTCTCAGTTTACACCAAGATCCCGTCCTACAGTAAAAACGTGACACAACATCGCCCTCCAGCGGCGCTTTATTTAACAGCATTACAGATTTTGCTATTCAAGATTAGACCTCACCGGATCATTTGGGTTGATGTGGTTACATTTGGCTTCCTAATCATTTAAACGTGAACACAAACGTGGATCCGTCCCTTCACCAGGTACCACATTTTCCAATTTACGATGAAAAGCTTAATTTGTCATCTAATCAGAAGAAATTAATGAATAATCTTGTTTTGATTTACAAACCTTTTTAAAGTTCAGGATTTTAAATTTCCTCCGTCTGCCGCCTGAATGTATTTCTTGTTGTAATAATCCAGTGACGCCACAACTGAAAACGTTTACCCGCTTCATTTCCCCCTCCAGCTGCCAATCAAATTACAACCACAGCAAACGTGTTTAGACTTATGTTTATTTCAACACTTAAACCCTGGTACATTATGCATTTTACATTTTACCATCAACATACACATCACTGTACACAGTCTCTTTGCCTCTTATAGTAATGAACTTTTCTGCAGACGTACAGTAACAAATGTGGCATTTGTTTCGTTCAGTTCAACTGGTTCTCCAACTCTCATATGAAATCTGCAATGAAAGAAAACATTCTAATTAATTCTTTATTATAAAACACAAAGAACCACCAGACTGGTTGAAGAAGAGTGCATCTTCACCTGCATTAAAGTCATGTTTGAAGCTTCTACAAGGAGCCACAACACAGATCCTCATGGTCTGCACTCAGCAGCCAAATGCCTCAGAGTAGTGCGAATCTTCCACTTCTGTAAAAAAAGGAGAATAAGAATTCCATCAAGCTACTAGACGACACTGGAGCAGTATACAAAGCATGTCCTAAGATAATGTCGGAGGTTTACCTATAACCCTGCCGTGAAGAGTCACAGCAGGGCCTCAAACAACCTCACGTCTCTCTAGCAGACACAACAGGAAAGAACAGAGCCATGGTGGCTGAGCCTCGCTGGAAAGGTCTGCATTAAAAATAAAGGGATGGTCCAAGGACTTACTGTTCAGATCAGTCATCCTTGAACACCAGACGTCAGTCAGGAGGTCTGAACAGGACAGAGTCTGGCTTCTTCTCTGTAGATCTGATGAAAGAGAATATTTTACTACAAGTACAGGGCTTATAAAAGGTCTCACTCGTTATGTGCCACGAGGGAATCAAGTGAAAGCTTGACCTTTTACTACCAAAAACCAGCTTTAAACAAGGAACTGATGCTTTCGACAAAGACTTGGGTCTGTCGGAGGTTTACCTATAACCCTGCCGTGAAGAGTCACAGCAGGGCCTCAAACAACCTCACGTCTCTCTAGCAGACACAACAGGAAAGAACAGAGCCATGATGGCTGAGCCTCGCTGGAAAGGTCTGCATGCTCCTCCATAAGCAACGTTTAAATATAAAAAAGGGGTCTGGTCCAAGGATGCGTGGAGATATTGTTAGTAAAAACAAAATTAAACTCACATTTCAGCTCAAAGTCATACTTGAGCGCCGGTTGTTAGTCAGGGGGTCTGAACAGGGCCGAGTCTGGCTTCTTCTCTGCAGTTCTGATGAAAAAGAATAAATTTTTTACATCAAGTACACAATATCTCATGCATTGTGGAAACAAAAAGTATCTTGTTTGCCGACAGTAATAAAAACAACCCATGTTGATTTACCCAGAGATGTGTGAAGGGTAAGGGGGGAAAGCTAATTTACCAAACATTGGAAACATCGACATTCTTATCATTGTGTATATTTCACTAGCTACAACATAAAGCTATGTTGAGCTATTATATTATACTGAATATCGCAGCTTAAGTTAACAGGACTGATTTCCATGACACGTGGTCTCCATATTGGTTCAAATACTTTTCCCCCTCAAGTAAATTAGAACACATTACACAGAAGTGTGCAGACTCGACCTTTTACCACTAATTACTAACTTTACACAACAAACGGATGCTTTCAATGAAGACTTTAGGGTCTGTCGGAGGTTTACCTGTAACCCTGCCGTGAAGAGTCACAGCAGGGCCTCAAACAACCTCACGTCTCTCTAGCAGACACAACAGGAAAGAACGGAGCCATGGTGGCTGAGCCTCGCTGGAAAGGTCTGCAGTCAACAATCACACATAAACCCTAATTATAAACGACGTGTTCGCAGGATGGACACCATTAAGGGCAACGCGACGCATTCACGTGGGCTGGGAGATTATAAAACTACTAGCAAAGTGGTTGAAAACAATAATATAAGATCAGCTTTTACCTCGACATGTTGTTGCTGGACGTTGGACTCACGTTTTTAGTCTGTAAACAACACAAAATAAATAACGGCTGTTAGAAACTAGCATGGTTCGGTGGTGAAGCTAGCAGAAGTGCACCGCCCGAGTTTTTTAACCGTTCAAACACACAACTTCCTCAACAAAACAGCACTTTTATCACAACCTTTCGCTCTAATAACATTTCACGAAGTCAAAAACGGTATACGGTGTATAATTAAAGTAGGATGGAGGCGGATTGATCATACGTACCTCTCCGTTCATCTCGTATCCACCGCTGTATGACTAGATAATGTTACCGGATGTGACGTATTCTAAATGTATGCACGGGGTCTCCCTCCAGCAGGGGGCAGTAAAATACCAAAGATGGCGGTCGAGGGTTTGATTCTGAATTTAAGGGAATTATGAGAACTTTATTTATAAAAAAAAGTGCTTAAAATGAACAAATATCGTAAACTCATCCCCAATAAACCATAATGTATTTAGTTTAAGTTAGTTTAATTGAAATTCTAAAAGAGTGACTCACTTCCTCATACTGGAAAGTTCATAAAGATGACAAATAGGCCTCGATAAACAAATATTAACCTTTATAGTGTAGTCGAAACGCAGAATGGAAATTCCTTTTTATGATGATCACATGGTTTAAAATGACTTCCCTTCTAGCTGTTTAGACCACAGCCTATTTATAAGACATTTACTAAGTCTATAAAATGTAGATTTTTTTTAAAGGGGAAGGTGTTTTTTTTAATATTTTTGACTGGTTTTATGTAGAAACATCTTGCCAAACCATGTATGTGAATTGATTTTAAAACTGCTTTGTAGCCCCCAACACAGCCATCTCGGCTGCATGTAGGAGGGCTTCTATAACCTGGTGGGTGTCGGCAGCTCGGTGGCGTCCACGAGGACGCCGCTCGTGGTCAGTGACTCAGACTGCATTGGCGTACAACAATACAAGCCATAGAGCAGCAGACTTCTGTTTGGCCGACTGTTGTGGCCTGCACCATCAGCAGACGTCTGTGATGAAGTTCGGCTTTGTTCGCCGGCAGTCACACTGACCGTTTGTCCAGCTGACGCGTTCGGCATACTGATGAAGAAAACCTACAATCTGAATCTGTGTTTGGACACAAACATGAGCTGTGTTAGCCGCGACCTGGAGACTTTTACACAACACTTTGATAAGAAAGTCTCCCCCAAACAGTGTGGCGTCATAATTTGATCTCTTCCAATAATTCCACTCCCACCATGCATCTGGATTAATCCTGACATGTCTGCATAATATCAACAACAACATGAACAGACGTAACAGATCAGACCAAGCTTGAAATAATTCACCAGACTTTCAGCCTCTGGACAGAATCTTAAAATAGACCAGCTTTTTTTCCAAAATAAAAGAGTTCACTTTCACATCAGTCGTTATGTCATAATAAGGCAGGGCTGTGCTCGCTCCAGCAGACACCACTCCACTTCACATCACCCAATCAGATCTCTAATCTGCTTTAAGGCGTTCAGTGAACGCTGGCTCTCAATGTCGTCACTGCGAGGCCATGCCAGGAGGATCGCCTCCAGCCGAGTCGCACTGACAACCCTCACAACCACTAAAATTTCATGTAATGCACCTTTATTCCAGCTGTGGAGTGTGTGTGCACCCTCACGTTGCTTTAATTTCACGTACTGCACCTTTATTCCAGCTGTGGAGTGTGTTACCCTCACGTTGCTTTAATTTCACGTAATGCCTCTTTATTCCAGCTGTGGAGTGTGTTTTTACCCTCACGTTGCTTTAATTTCACGTATTGCACCTTTATTCCAGCTGTGGAGTGTGTTACCCTCACGTTGCTTTAATTTGACGTAATGCACCTTTATTCCAGCTGTGGTGTGTGTTTTTACCCTCACGTTGCTTTAATTTCACGTAATGCCTCTTTATTCCAGCTGTGGAGTGTGTTACCCTCACGTTGCTTTAATTTCACGTAATGCCTCTTTATTCCAGCTGTGGAGTGTGTTACCCTCACGTTGCTTTAATTTGACGTAATGCACCTTTATTCCAGCTGTGGTGTGTGTGTGCACCCTCACGTTGCTTTAATTTCACGTAATGCCTCTTTATTCCAGCTGTGGAGTGTGTTACCCTCACGTTGCTTTAATTTGACGTAATGCACCTTTATTCCAGCTGTGGAGTGTGTTTTTACCCTCACGTTGCTTTAATTTCACGTATTGCACCTTTATTCCAGCTGTGGAGTGTGTTACCCTCACGTTGCTTTAATTTCACGTAATGCACCTTTATTCCAGCTGTGGAGTGTGTTTTTACCCTCACGTTGCTTTAATTTGACGTAGTGCACCTTTATTCCAGCTGTGGAGTGTGTTTTTACCCTCACGTTGCTTTAATTTGACGTAGTGCACCTTTATTCCAGCTGTGGAGTGTGTGTGCACCATCACGTTGCTTTAATTTGACGTAGTGCACCTTTATTCCAGCTGTGGAGTGTGTTTTTACCCTCACGTTGCTTTAATTTGACGTAGTGCACCTTTATTCCAGCTGTGGAGTGTGTTTTTACCCTCACGTTGCTTTAATTTGACGTAGTGCACCTTTATTCCAGCTGTGGAGTGTGTGTGCACCCTCACGTTGCTTTAATTTGACGTAGTGCACCTTTATTCCAGCTGTGGAGTGTGTTTTTACCCTCACGTTGCTTTAATTTGACGTAGTGCACCTTTATTCCAGCTGTGGAGTGTGTTTTTACCCTCACGTTGCTTTAATTTGACGTAGTGCACCTTTATTCCAGCTGTGGAGTGTGTTTTTACCCTCACGTTGCTTTAATTTGACATAATGCACCTTTATTCTAGCTGTGGAGTGTGTTACCCTCACGTTGCTTTAATTTGACGTAGTGCACCTTTATTCCAGCTGTGGAGTGTGTGTGCACCATCACGTTGCTTTAATTTGACGTAGTGCACCTTTACTCCAGCTGTGGAGTGTGTTTTTACTCTCACGTTGCTTTAATTTGACGTAGTGCACCTTTATTCCAGCTGTGGAGCGTGTGTTCACCCCCCGCTGTGCTGCATACATGCCGTTGTTTGTTTTCAAACTTCAGACTTGAAGGGAGTTATGTAATGAGATCACACGGAGTCTGCATGTGAATCATGTCTTTGTGTGAACGTGTGAGTGTTGTGTCAGCAGACCCACCTCATCCGAGAGGCTGCTTAACTAACCCTCTTTCACCGTCGGTGAATGATTTAGTCCATAAAATAGTGAAAAGAGGATCCGAGAACGTGAGAGGAAGTCCTCAAATAACTTTCTTTTTACAATACAGAAAAACAGAAGAAAGCATTTGAGAGGTTTCAGGTTGCAAATGTCTACTAATCTAGCGGTGTGCACGCTCCGTCTGTTTTGACTGTGATGCTTGCTGGCAGGGCCCCTTCTGGTTGAGTCTGGGTGCCGGGGCGACTCTGACGTGGACCCACGGTCCAGTCCTGGACCCGGATGCATCGGATGCTCCCGGCCCTCTCTCTTATGAAACCACGCGGCCATCTGAGAAGGCTTTGTGAGGTTTTGCAGTTTGGACATAATTGAGGTTTGATTTAGGCTTCGGGGGGTTTAATGAGCGCGTAATCCTTTTCACCTGATCCCCTGAAATATTTCATTCACGTGGTGGAGGAACAGCGTGGGGCCTTAGAGTCATTCTGATCCTTCTCTTTTAACAGTTTACTGTTTTATCTACCATTGGTGGTGATCAGTACTTCTACTTTAAACTAATAGTTTCCCAAGCTTTAACTCCACTACATGTTCAGATAAAGATCTTTGGATCATTTCCTGGCTGCTCGTCATGAAACAGGAAACCACCACAGCTTCTGAGGTGAAAATCTGGAAGTACAAGTACTGTAGTTATGTATAATTTTGAGGTGCTTTACTTGTGTATTTCCTTAGAACTTGTACTCCAATACATGTCTATGGTATATAATGGGCCCTCCGGCAAATAAGTGAATGGGGCTATATAAATAAAGTTGAATTGAAAAATGTAAATGTACTTTTGGTAACAATGTTGCTCTTAGACTGAAGCTCATGAATGATGATTTGTATGACGTCTTCCTTGTCTTCCGAAGACGTCACACGTACAAATTCACCCCGATCACCATATTGTGAGTGTTTTTTCTTATAATGTTGGGACTTCCTTTGACACTCTGAGACGTTTTCCACGACATGATTTTCCCACCGTGCACACTGAGTCAGCCTCTTAGCGCTGCATGCAGGATGTTCTCCCTGCGACTCTGACTCACCTCCCCCCCATCATTGGTGCCACCATATCACCCCACCAAAGCCCTCGTCCAGCAGCCTTGCATGTCTCTTCTGCACTCAATGGCATCAGGATTAAATCCAGATTATTGCGGGTAGATCCTTTCTCTAATAGCCTTATCACATGACACAGTGTCCCGGCTTCATGACTCTGCAAATACACTCCCTCACCCGAGGTAACATCGCCGCGTCATGTCTCTGCGTTCTCTTCAGTGAAGAACATGTTCTTTATTTAGGAGTGGAGATAAATTAACTCTTATCTTATCCTGACTTACTCAGCAGGACGCCTCGCTGTGTTTTGGATGCTGGAATAAAACCAAGTTACTCCCAGGTGTTTATAGGAGGAGTGGATCAAAATGTTTTGTTCTACAAAGCAAGAACACAATGCACAGAAGGGTTGTTGCACAAGGCGTCAGCGATAAGAGCTTTTATGATCAACTGAAGTTGTATTGCCGCCTACTCAAACATGTTTGGCAATGGTTCAACAGATTCCTTCCCTGAAATGAGAGCTGATGAGTGTTTTGTTGTCACACATTTTTTTATGAATCTGGTTCGGCCCGTGAAATATGAGCCCATAAAAATACCAGACGCACATCAAGCGTGCACGATGATTGTTTGTTATCACGCTTGGTTTTTTTCCTCTTTGGGAGCCGAACAGATTTTTATGGGTTGTTTGTTCTTCCACGTGAAGGGAACGCCGTGATACTGGAGGGGCAAATGTCAAAAATGAGACGGCATCTGGACTAAAGGAAAAACACGCTGGAAAATGAGCTTGCATTGGATCGGTCTTACGTGAAACTTGACTTTTTCACATTATCATATAAAACGACGTTTTCAAATTGGTATCCAATTCAGCAGCCGCATCCGTCGGAGACTACATTTTCCACCGATCCATTCAGCTTTTGCGGGATTCGGATGAAGCCGACGTCGTCCACAAAGGCCTTAAGAGTCCTCCAAAGTCTGCGACCGCTGATTTAGGACTTAACTTGTGAGTGTCATCATGTCCTCATCATGTGGTCCTGGAGACACCAGCTGAAGAGGTGGTTTTGAGTACTTTTCCAGGTGCTTTTATGTCAGGAAAGTTTGACCCTGATAGCATCGAGGTCACCTTAAAGACCCTGGATCGATCCGGCTGCTGTGATTCCATCATGTTTTCGTCTCTAGTCACCTAAATCTGTATCGCTACACCTAATATTTCCATTGTTTTATTTGATTATCCTCTCTTGGCCCTTTCCCTGCTGTTTATCTGCTGTAACCTTGGTGACGGTGCAGCGGAGGGAGGACGAGATAGATGAAACACACTTTAACTTCCCGTTTTTTGCTCCCATGGCCGTCATCAGAGCTGCAGAGAGACGGGCCCGGCAGATATATAGCAGAAACACAGGAAGCCTGAAGCCTGATTTGATTGCAGCAGTGGTTATCACTCAGACGGGCAGTAATTGTGAAGTAGATGTGAGGAGGCAGACAGGGAGGAGGGGGGGGGAGCAGCTTGAGAACAGGCCCGGTTAGAGGGAGGAGGTCCGGGACAGAACATGCTGATCTGCCGCTGCTCATAATTGGTGGTTTGTTTCTGGGCTCTACCTGTGGGTGGTGTTGTTCAGACCGAAGCCACGGTGTCACCGCCTCTCCTGCCAGGAGTCAAGCTATTAACGGCACCCATGTGGGAGCAATGTTCCGAACATGGGGGCTCCCTTCGGGAAAATCAATTAGCAGTGCCTAATGGCCGCAGTTTTTTTAATCCTTTTACGTGTTTTGGGGACGACTAGGTTATTTAGCCGCTCCCCACAGTCCTCCACATGTCTGAATGCATCAGTGACTTTATCAGGAAACGCTCCCTATAGTCCCGACTGAGTCCTTCCTGTTGTAAATGAGCTGCTGAAGCTACTGAGGGCTTAGCCTTTTCCCTAGTATGAGACTGCAAAGTGTCCTCTTTGCAGTGTTGCAATGAGACCACAACATAACCACAATGGAACGTTCCCTAAAGTCATAAAGGGAACATTATTATGTGAGCAGCTTAGAGCCATCTTCAAACGTCACGAACTCAACGATATTTAAGACAAAAGACAGAGAGTTTCATTTCCTTTGCTTTCACTGAAATGAATTGATTTTGGTGTAAAATGGAGCTGAGCCTAAAGCCACTGGTTGTATAGGTTAGATTCCAAACTGCTCTGTGGAAACGAGGGTGAAAGTTTCCACCGCAGACGAATCAGCGGATCAATGAGATCATCACAGTCCGGCACGCTCACAAACTCTGATCTTCTGGCAGGTTTCCACACCAGCAGTGTGACTACAGCTCTTATTGAGAAAAGAGGGGCAGGGCTGCAGGGATCTGTTGATAAGTCCATTATCTGCAGCCCAGATCCAACACGATCCTTCCGCTACGATCTGATAGTCAAGCCAGCGTTCATTAAAACTCTTTCCTGCAGCAGGTGCATGCTGACTTCCTAGATCTCTCTGAAGATCACCTCGGCCTTAAACGGACATAAACGTATGACAAGTGTTTTGAACATGTCTGAACCACACAACCTGATTGGTTGAAGCCTTTATTTCGATTATTATTTATATTTTAAAATGTAAAAAAGAAAAAAAAAATTATAAAAAAAAAAATTCAGTGCAGAAATTAAAAGTTTTGCACCACATTTTTTATAACATTTTTTTTTTATAATTTTTTTTTTTTTTACATTTTAAAATAATTGTAAAAAATGCATTGGCATGCAAACTGATCACACATAAACCCCCCAGTGTGTGAAGGCCTTTATGATGGCATATCCTGACTTTTAGACAGTCCTACACCTCCCATAATGCAAAGCAATATCTGATCTTCAAGTGTTCCTCTAAACAATTATCACTTCCAGTCAACTTCCCATGAAATCAATGTTTCCTACAGATGTTGACACCATCAGAGATGTGCTGCGTCTGTGTGACCCAACAGGCCAGAAAACAGCAGAGAGAACAGATCTGATAACAAAAACAAGGTGTTCTTCGTGAACTTTCTTAGCGGGATCCCGTCAGGAACGGAGGAGTAACAAATGCACAAAACACCAGATGTCTGAAGTCGGCGGAAGCCCGGGTGGCAGGCTGCTATAATTAGCCAGACCCACTTGAGTCGGAGCCAAGCAAAGAGCACATCTGCAGGAGGCCAAGTCCAAATCCTCCACAGTGCTGCTGGGAACCGCTCGGCTGACTTTGATTCCTCATAGGAAACACTTGTGACTTAAAAATACTTGCTGGGTCACCCGTTGTTAAAAACACAGCCAGGCTCTGAAGTCCTTCTTATAAAAGACAACCTACATTGTGGCTCTTTTTTTCCTGCATTAAGCCTTTCTGGGCTGCAAAGAGCTTAAAAACAGCATTATCAGCACAGACTGTCAGTTCTAGCAGGACATTTAGTCCAAATGAGCTTTAATCTCTTTACGTTTGATATGTCCGGGTTATGTTTTGTCTGATTTCAGCTTGTGATGCTGAATTCAGTGAAATATTTAAAAAAACCTAAAATAATCTATGCCAATATGCTTTCCTACAGTTAAAAGATGAACTATTAAGTTAATTACACGTCTGACCACGACATCTTTGGTCTCCACTCTCTACTACGCATTGGACTCATATTATTTTTATTTTGTTTGGGATATATAGCTCATATTCAGATATGAATAATGACTATCTTCACACAGATATATGAGCTATGTAAATTATATGTAAATGAAACGTGATAATGAAATGAAGGGGCAGGGCTTCCTTCTGTCCGTCCTCGAACTTGAATCATTTTATTGATTTATATTTTTGTCTTTTTTTTTACATTTTATGAGGGGGAAAAAATCTAATATTTGAAGATTTCAACAAATTATCCACTACGTGCTCACATCCTCAACTCTTTCTCCCTTTTTATCGTTTTAATTTATTTCAAATTGTTTTCCTCTCTTCTTAATTTGCATTTTAATTGTGTCACGCTCTATTATTTTATCTATCACATTTTCTGCATTCTATCAAGATCACATGGTGCCCTTGTGTGTATGTGATGTTGTTGTGTTGTTCTCTGCTGTAATAGAGAATAATAGAGGGTCGTCGTATTTGTATGTATTTCCCCGATGGCCCTTAGTTTACTGAATATTGCTTCCTGTCACTGAATACATTATTTTCCTGCACCTGTCGGGAACATTGGATGTTATTATAAGGACACTCACGATGAATAAACCTGCTGCCCCCCCCCTCCTCTTCATCCATTCATCCACTTATTCATTCATGAAGTCAGATTAAGTTAAATCCCCCCCGTGCACTTTTATCACCAGTCTGCTTCATGTATCCACTCTACATGTGCTTTGTGGTCGGAGGACGTTTTTCTTTCACAATAATGGTTTTGACTCGAGATTATTGTGCAGAATTATGCAGAGGTTCAGATAATCCCAATTAGGCACAAAGAAGATGTGTAATTCCGCTGTTGAGAGAAGCGGTGGCTGTCATGTGGGATTTTTTTCATTCTCGTGAAATGTAGAGATGGACTGACTGGCAAAGGGAGCTGCAGTTTTAAAAGCCAGAGACCCAGGGCATGATGGGAAACGCCTGCTGTCGCCTGATCAAAGAGCTGATTGGATCCTAGATTTGACAACAAACATCACGTCTTGTAGAAACTTTACAGATCAACAGCATACAGTTTGTTTTCCCCTCATTTAACCTTTGATTTGCGTTTTCAAAGTCTTACCGAAAGCCCGTTGTACTCTAAGATGCTACATCTGGAGTCCAAAGGTCAACTACCGATGACAGCATGTACTGTGGCCTTACTATAAAGAAATTATGTGAAAACAACACATTTCAACATTTATAAATGTTTTTTTTTCTCATCCAACATTAATCTGAAGATTAGACAGATTCTCCTTTTGTTTCATTTCTGTCTTCTTGCTGTTCCCAAAGTGTCTGCATGAGAGTCAATAGAGGAGAATAAAGGTTACATGCAGGGCAACTGTGGACTAAGATTATATAACACTCTCATCGGATATTACCCTAATTCCACTCATGTGGCTCTGCAGGAATGCACTCGGTTCTCGTGACCAGAGGCCTCGGTGGAGAAACGTGTGTGCACACGCTGGGAAGTTGTAAAAGTGTTCAACCTCTCGTGTCTCCGCTTCTGTCATATGATTTTATAACAGGTGCTGAAATGGTTCCCGTGATCCAGTACACGTGGGCCTCTGTGATATTCACACGTTTTAACTTTGATCTGAAGACGTCGGAGGTTTATCTGCAAGTAATAATAATAATAATAATACGTTTATTTGATAAAGCACCTCTCTACAGACAGAGTCACAAAGTGCTTCATGTGATAAAAATGGTTGAAATAAGACCCAAACAGTGAAATGAGCAAGCAAAGAAATAACTACAACTGGACATCAAATTCTAAACTCCTCCTTCTCTTCAATCATACTTTAAAACTCTCACCCTCGTGGCCACTTTCTTAACGTTTTCATAAATGGAAACGTTGTGTTGTGAAGGATGAGTTTTCATCATATGACGACTGTTTGAATCAAATCGGCTTCAAATAATAAAATTGAGACTTTAACACTTCATTTTTCAATTGACACACATTCACATCATATTTATTTCTGTTAGTTCCGCCCCTCATCGTCGCCATGATGAGAACCATGTGGAGGCAATAGAAATGCTCCCAATCCTGTACCTTTAAAATGAATTTGTTAAGGCTTCACATAGAAGCTTTAGATTTAGATTTAAATATTCATGGATGTTTGATTCACAGACGGACATGAAGCTCTAATTATTCCTACAATTAGTGTCCCGGTAAACATTTCACACCTTTCACATTGCTGTGTGATTTGTTGCTTATGTTGGGAGTTTCTTTAGATGTAGGACAGTAACATGAGCCTCTCATCTTCCTCTTCTACATAAACACACTCCATCCTGTTGCATCAGGCTGACAGCAGGCCTCGCTGCAGTGATGCAACAGTGATGTTAAGTACCTGGAAAGGTGCGAGATGCTCTTTTATCCCGAAGCTGAGCCGCCGCACTGAGCAAAACCTCAAAAGGCTGCCAAGCATCAGGCGGTCAGAGCATCCTTTGATCTGTGATCTGGTTCAATGAAGCGGCTGCTTCAGACGGAGCTACAAGAAGCAGCAAACTTGCATCTTCCCGTCCTGGTTGAACTCAGAACAGCTGCTCTGACCCGGGTCACGGAGGGACAGCCGCAAGAAAATCCAAGTCAGTTGTTAATCAGATGAGATTGTTTGGAGGTTTCGTCACATTCAGCCAGACGTTAGCGGAGAAAAATACTTCATATCCTTATAATAGAAGGGCAAGTGAGGTTAACGGTGCAGCCAAACAAATCCCTCAGATATGAATGATTGCAACCGAGATGGGATCGTTCTCGTGTCCTTGATCAGAAGTCACTATCAGATAGAAAACCTCAGGAACCAACGTGGCATGATGACTTTTGTAAATATACACGCTACTTCCTGTGGCGTGTTATCTGTACGTAATTCGAGCTATCCGTGTGTATGTGTACATTCTGAGGGAAACGACCCATCACATCCGTGTGTTTGTCGGCGCCCTCTAGTGAAACGACCCATCACATTCGTGTGTTTGTCGGCGCCCTCTAGCGAAACGACCCATCACATCCGTGTGCTTGTCGGCGCCCTCTAGCGAAACGACCCATCACATCCGTGTGTTTGTCAGCGCCCTCTAGCGAAACGACCCATCACATCCGCGTGCTTGTCAGCGGCCTCTAGCGAAACGACCCATCACATCCGCGTGTTTGTCAGCGCTCTCTAGCGAAACGACCCATCACATCCGCGTGTTTATCAGCGCCCTCTAGCGAAACGACCCATCACATCCGTGTGTTTGTCAGCGCCCTCTAGCGAAACAACCCATCACATCCGCGTGTTTGTCAGCGCTCTCTAGTGAAACGACCCATCACATCCGCGTGTTTGTCAGCGCCCTCTAGCGAAACGCCCCATCACATCCGTGCGTTTGTCGGCACCCTCTAGCGAAACGACCCATCACATTGGCGTGTATATAAACGCCCTTTAAAGTTAGGGTTAGGGTTCGCCGTTGATAAACACGTGGAAAGGCGATTATGCGTAGTGATAACACGCCATAATGGCATACGAGTTGGCGTGTCATACATACACCGATTCATGAGATCAGTCTGCAAGAACAATTACATGAGTCTCCTGGGTCTTCTTCACTATAAAAGCCTGATAAAAGCTCGATGCGAAGCAGCCGTAGGAAAGTTAAGTTGGCGTTGGCAGTAACTTAGAACAGCTCTGATACAGTGTGATGTTGATTTCAGTGAGATAAATTTAAAAAACAATCACTCTGGATTAATATCATTTCCTGTTAATTCCTTCGTGCTTGGATACTTAGGTTGGCAATTTGAATCAAACACGGGGATGGCAGACTACGACAGAGATAATTACACATTTACTTCAGGATGACGGCGATGAGCAGGCCTGTTGAAGGGTCGTCTTTGTTTCACATGTCTACAAACAGCTGGCGAGAGATTAGCGTGGAGTCATCACTCAGCTCAGGTCAGGCCTGCAGATAAACTTAGATCGGCCGAGTGTACCTTTAAGAGGATTAAGGCCTGTGTGTGTGTGTGATCCTGGTATTAATTTGTTCCACTCAAAGTGCTGCATGTAATCAGTGAGTTATGGATGAGTTTTACAGTCTTGCTCGCCACTTTCTCACCCACACACACTCTGCTCCATGGAATACCCGGCTGGGCGAGGCCCGGCCATTGACTCGGTCGTCGCCTCCTGCGTCAAACTGATGACTCGGTGCTATTTTTAAAATGGCATTGACAGGCCTGTGATCGCTGCAAACGAGAGGGCGGAGGAATGCGCGGTTAAATTAAGCGCGACTTTTGTTGAGCCCAGCGCGGTGTCGTTTTGACGTCAAAGAAACAAACAAAAAAAAAAAAGCAGCATTGTCTCTAAGGTTATGCAAAACTCTGCTTTCAGAACCGGGAGGCAACGACACAAATTAGATGCACACAGCGAAATCACAGCTCCATCTTGGCCTAAATAAAACTCACTCTCGCTGCAGTCTGTAGAAGAAGAGAAGCCCACCGAGGGGGGGGGGGGGGGGGGGTTCACATCCTCTTGCAGATGCATCAACATTTCCTCGATAAAGACACCGCCACACGCACCGCGGTGACCCACTTCCACCTGTGTCTATAAAACAAGGCAAGAAGAAAGCGTCTCTCGGGGCGCGGAGTGGAAAATTCCTCCTTCGGTGGCCAAAGGAACGGCGTGAGGCCAAGAAGACGCCCGGACAAACTTGGCATTGTGGAGAAGAATGAGCGTCTTATCTGAGGAATCCCTCGGCTTTGTGGAAGCAGACGGAGATCCAAAAACACTCCAGGGCGTAAAAACAAAAAGAGAAACCGTGAGAAGATTCGAGACGAGACATGCAGCAAACATATTTGAAGAATCGGTGAATCGGTGAAAATACATCTTTAAACTTTCCACAGTCTTTCTGGCAGGCTCGTATGACCCAGTGACCTCTGTGAACGTCAACAAACGTGCAGCGGTTACATAATACTGTTTGCATAACGCTGCTATGATTTAACCCCCCGACCTCTCGTCTTCACACAGTTTTTATTCCCCTTCATCCGAGACCTTGTAGGTGAATCTCCAAATGATCATCAGGATGCATTTAAAGCCATTCTGTAAACAATCTGAAGGTCGATCCCAAAGTCTAACCTCCATATTTCAGCAGCAACTGCTTCACAAATATAATAAACCACAAGCCTTTTCTATTAAATGTCCTACTCTTCCTTGGGGTGATTCATTAACACCTTTGTTTTATATCCTCCTTGAGTGCTGACTCCTCACTGCTCCACATATTACAGCTGCTTCAGTAGAAAAAGGGATGTTGCAGCTTTTGTCCGTGGTTCAAACCGAAAAAAATTCAAGCACACAAACGAGGTAGATGAATAAAATCAACGTTTTTGTTATCGACTGTAAGGAAGCCAGGAGGCAAATGAGATTTTTATATTACGATAATATATTATTGTATTATATAACAAATATTGATCTCATTATCAGCCGTAAACAAAATGTCCCATTGTATCCTGCAAATATTTGGCTTGAGACAAGTTTTATCTCCAGACAGGAAATTACAAATTTGCCTCCGAGCGTATAAAACCACCCCCGCTATTGGACCCTGATTTAGGGAAGATAACACAGTGAAACCTTTGGAAGGAAAACACAGGAGGGATCTCTCCTCCGGGATGGAAACGTACAGATGGAAGCAGCAGTGGAAAACACGCGTCCGAGTTCATATAGTGTTGCTATCACAAATCCTCCCACCAGGGGAAAAGCAAGTGTCGACCACAGCTGATGATGAAAATATTCAGTCTCATCAATCTAAAGTGAGACATTGAGTCACAGAGTTTTGTTCTTTTTAAACCCTCATCTCCCGTGGCAACCAAACACAAAATAATCTGGCGTACATCAGTGAGTAACGGCGGTTTACGGAACGACGACCCGACACTTAGCAGACACTCACTGGAAATCATGCCGGAGCTTTTTGGCCGGCGACATCGTACAGTACACAGATGATTCAATTACTCCGCTGGGACGGTTACATAACCAGAAACATGAGCGGCGGAGAGGAGACATGGGTGAGATGCCAAGCCCCGCCCCCTCCTCCAGAGTGGCTCACTTGGGCACAAATTAAACCCAAATTGGCAAAGAAGATTCAATCAAGTCATTCTGCAACACAAGCGGTCGTCGAGTGTCTGGAGTTTATCAGAGTGGCAGCAGCTGGCTAAGATGTATAAAATACATCATGAATGGATAAATATTGAAATGAATATATAAAATATAACTATCCATCTTATAAATATATTTAACTTGAGGGGTTTTTTTGGATATAGGACATGGTTACACAATCTCCATGAATAATACAAATGGGATCTTCAATTTCTGCAGCTGAGCGTCCAGAGAGGATACTTTCATCTCGCTTCATTTCTCTTCAATATAAAGTCGTGCTTTTGGCTTTTATGTTCTTTAACTCCACCACATTAACTTGTAAGCTTATGTTACTTTGCAGTTAGATATTAATAAAACAAAACATAACCAACAAATAAATTACGTAATCCTGTAGGTGTAGATCAAATTTAATTTATCCTTGGGGAAAAATCACAGTTTATAAAGTAATCAAAGTGATGAAGACATCGTATTCTATCTTACATTTTCACGCTAATACTATAATACTTTTTGTTCATTTTGAATGCAGTAGATTTTGACTTGTAACAGAGTATTTCTACGCTGTGGTACTGCGACTTCTACTTCCTTTCTTACACCTTGTTTTGCTCCCGGCGTGTCTACTGTTTTTGAGTTCAGGCATGCTGCTAGCTGAGGTCGGGTGGCAGCAGCAGGACAGGAGTTGGCACGGTAACGGAGACGGGGGATTGTATCTCCGACATGTCATAGCTGCAGTGGCCTTAGGATGACGATCCCTCTTTCATAACACTTGATGTGGCCTTAATCCTGCGCCGGACTCGGCCCTCCACAACTCAGATTCTGACACCTGCTTAGTCTGGGATCCCTCCATCCTCCCGTATCAAGTCTGACCCTGATACTCTACGCCACTGGGGTTAAATTACTTACTTACTCTCTCTCTCTGCATCCTGCAGAATGAGGCCGTTTGCACTCTGAATAAATAAGCATGTCACTCTCATTTCTGAGGGAAAATCCTTTGGTTCGACTTAATTCGACTGGGAATGAAGTCATGCAGTAAACAACAACAAAATCATTCCACATCGTCACATTGCTCTCGCAGTAAATATACAAAAATATCAACATGCAGGATGTTGTTGGTTAACTTTAGAAAGCTGCTGCACTCAGTAGCTTAAACACATCTATAGGAAATATCTATATCTATAATATATCAGGTCAGGAAACACGTTTTAGACATCTTCTCTAAATATCAAAAGCTGATTAACATGATTTATTTTGCACTTCATGGTTGAATCGGGGGGCCTCGCTGAAAACCAGCTTAAACTGGTGTCTTCAGCACACTGACTGTCTCGCTGCATCACCGTCACGCCTCACCAACAGAGAACGTTTTGGAAATGTTCAACTCATATCCGTCAGCTGTCTGGAGGAAGTGAATCACATCTCTCAGATATCAGCCTGCTTCTGCAGCCGTCACTGGTATAATCAGCTCGTCATCACAGAGACATTCTCATCACTGAGAATGCATTTACATGCATGGAAAATAAGAAACATTAAGAAATCGCAAATGCAACCCCAAAAATATTAAATTACGATATAAAACAGGAACAAAAATGGAATTAGAAAATTAAAATTTGACCAAAAAAATTATGATTATCAAATTTGCTGTCATTTTTGTTCACAAATTGTGTTTTAATAGTCAACAAATTGTGGCTTTAAAGTCAAATCTGCTGAGGCGAACATTTGCTGTTCTGCGATCAGATCTTATCGGCTGTGTGACTTTGTTCTGTTCCTCCAGCAGCAGCAGCAGCATTAACCCAGTTACAGAGCGGCGGCGTTTTGGTTTAGAGGAAGAATAAAAACTTCTTATGCAACCTCATCATCTGAGTGGAGGATCTGGACGTGACCTCTGCATGCACACGCAGAAAGGAATGAAAGAACGTAAAGAAAACACTGGAGGTCATAGAGACAGTTAAGAGCGGCTGCATTCATTGGCTGCGACTCCTCGGGGCCAAATGTGGACGAGGTGGAGTACGCAGGCAGCCGTGCAGCAACGCAACAAGGAGCTAAAGAGCTTTGCTCTTTGACGAGGATTTATGTTCCTCTGCTGCTGCTGCCGGTCTTGTGGTTTACATAAGAGGAAGACAATCAAGCCGCATGACGTCAGCCGTCTCTGGCAGATGAGGAGTGACTTAAACAGGAGACAGAGGGGCTCATTCAAGAACAAAAAGTAATCAGGAGACGCAGACAAAGTCCAGATTAATGGGTTAAGATCACTATCTGTTCATATAACCACTTATATCTGGAGTGGTTCGTTATTATTCCCAATTTTGTTGCATCATTTTGAATCCACTTCACTAAAATACATTATTATTTCCTGGATTTTAGTCAAATACGCCCAATTTTCAATCTTCTTTTCACAACAGCTGTGAACGTGAAAAGCATTTACAATGAAAAAGTTCTTGTTTTTTTAACATAGTAATTTCTTGAATACAAAATCGAGCTCCTCCATGACTTTAGCTGAAACTTTACACTTCTTCCACTGAGAGAGCACGTTTTCAACATAAACCCGGGCGGATATATGAACCGCTGCACTCCCAGACCCCGATCACACAGAGACGCTTTCATCTCGGCAACGTGCATCAAGCAAAACAGCTGATGAGCTCGTGGAGTGGCTCGGGGTCTAAAAGTACCTAAAGGAGTATTTTTACATTGTTGTATTGGCACGTTTACCTCCACTTCCACTCCTTCCACCATTGTTTAGGCTCTTGTAGTGATTCTGATCCCAGGTCTGTCCTTGTTTTCTCACAAAGCGTCTTTGTTCGGTTTTGTTCTTACTTAGTAAAACTACAAGAGAGATTTAAAACCTCTGGGGGGGTCACGCCAGGTCGGATGCTTTGTCAGCCACTAAAGAGGTCGGCCATCAGGACTCTGAGATCCAGGTTTTCAAAGAAACACGAGACAACCAACAGAACAACAAGCTCCGAGCACCGGCACACAAACCTGCAGGTAAACTGATGGGAAGAAGGAAGCACAAAGATTAACTGAATATGATCGGCCTCAGTTAAAGCATCCCATAATGTCCTCACTGCTCGCACGCATCAAATCACCATGAACACAATAAATCCTCTTAAACAAGCAAGTTTTGGCTTTAAAACTCCAAAATAAAATGGGTTATCCACTTTGTTTGATCAAATTGGCCAAATGTTATTAATAATTAATCACATTAGTTATTTTTTATTAGTTTTATTTTAACGTTTTAATAAATATACTCATTATCAGGGTTAATCTTCATGTAAATAGTAGTAAACAAAAAGCCACACTGGAAAATCAGCAACGGTCTGGTGGGTATTTAATTTATTTTGCCCTTTATTTATGGTTTTCACACCATCATGAGTGTCAGACTTGTTTATAAGAGTTATATAAGAGTTATGGCCTTAAAAATGTGAACATTTCCCATTTCAATAAACGCAGTCATACAAACAAGCGATTCGTTTTGATTTGGTTCCACCGTTTTAGTCACACTTCTGCTTCTATGTGTTTTATGATGATTTATGTTTCTTATGTGCCAGTTTGTATATTTCCGTGGTTTTCTCTGGCTGTGAGACACATTTCCCTTCAGGGACTATTAAGTTGAGTGTTTAAGCTCCATTTAAGATAGAAAAGATAAAACAAGATAAGAATGAAAAGTAGGTCAACGCTCACACAGCCTCCCCTGTTCGGCCGGTCGCTACCTGGTGGGAAACCAAATCTATTCAAATGAACCAGTCAGCCGTGTTCCTGTTCCTGCTGAAAATCCAGTGAGGCAAACCATTTCCTGTCGCCATTTTTTGCATACCGCGACTGGTTCACCTGGTTTAGGTTGTTCATAACACAACAATAAATCCTATTAACCCAAACATCTTTTTAAACAACGATGTCAAACAAGAGGCTCGTTCAGCAGCAGGAATGAAGCTCCTCCGCCGTGGATCGCTCACGTGATTGCTCTCGTTTTAGCGCTACACGAGACGAGCCGAGTGGTTTCACGTGCACTCAGGAGACGAGTGTGTGTGTGTGTGTGTGTGTGTCACAGGACAGCCCCCCCCCCCCCTCGTGAATAATGAAGGAGTCCGTCATGTGGTTTATCTGAAGGGACTGTTTTTATTTACACACTCACGTCCAAGACGTATCGATTTGACGATAACACATTTTAGTGTATGGATCGTTACTGTGTTTACGTTACGTGGCCGGCTCCTTCTCATCTTACAACCTGTGGATTGGATGAAAGCTGGGAACTACTTTCATGAGGTCATGTGACCTGAAAACATCGCGGTGCCAATCACTCGAACAGAGCCAAGTTAATCTGCCTTTTCCTTTTCTGGAAAATCCAGCTGAACTTGAAATAAACGTTGAGACGTTTAAATAAGAATGAAAGGGCCGGGGCTAGCTGGTTAGCATGCTAATTTCAGTCGATACCTCTGCAACACCAAAGACAGACATCTTAAACATTGCACCCATATTTAGCACCATGTATTGCTCTTGACTCTGCACTTGAACACGATGCAGGTGACTCATTCCCAACTCTCTCTCTCTGTTTGTGTAAGGCTTTTCAAATGTCAAGCACTCAAGGCTTCGATCAAGACGTCTGTATTTGCGATGACATCAATGCCGACTGGCTCCTCGCCCAAAACCGCGAGGGCGAGAACACCTGCAGTCTCAACAAACCGTTTCCTTCTGTCACTCCCGGCTCTCGCTGTGCAACTATCAAAATAAACTTCATGTTATTTTTGCTTTTCAGACGCTGGATTTAGATCTTTTGTTTGAATGAAAGAACAAGTGTTTTACATGAGCAGGTGGAGTGACGCTGATGAAGTCAAGGGATAAATCATGACATGATTCAATAAAGGAAATAGAAATATTTCAAACTTTGAAGTTTTTTTATTGAAGTTTGTCTCGATTTTCTTGTGAAATAAAATAATCTTTCAAATGAAAGAATACAGGAAGGGAAATAACACGCTGCACACTTATTGGACAGGATTCATAATATTGAGTGTGTCTTTTTATAAAGGTAATTAAAAGTTGCTGATCCATTCACAGATAATTCTAGAAAAAATAGTGAGAAATAGTGACTCCACCCACCAGGATTTAGCCCAAATCTTCTCAAATTATTTCCATCTGAGTGATGGGTGCTGCTGTTTTTTCTACATATTCCTGTTTTCTCCCACGTGTCTCTGTGTTTGGGTTTAGTGCTAAACTGGTCTGCAGGGTCCGGCAGCCAAAAACCCGGCCGCCCTCCCACAGCGGCTGCACCTGGAGGTCGGAGCCGATCTCCCAGCAGCCCTCCTTCTTTGGAGCCTCTCCTCTCTGGATGTTACATAACAAACTCCTCCACCGGCCAGGAGGGAGGGAGCAGTCCGAATACATGAGCTTCAAACCTCTTTCCAGAGGAGATCCGTTCATGAAAAAAGACATGACCTAAAGCTTGACTCACATTTTCATTAAATAATAGATAAACAGTAACCTTTCACTGCAGGAAAGGCAACGTGTTTTTAGGATTTTAAATGTGAAATTGTATGCAAATCTATAAGTATGTAATTTGAATGATGGGTTTTAAGCCTCTGCTGCAAAAGATCCATTAATCATTCAAATTATTTGAGACATTTTTATGTATAAATGCCAATAAAAGCAGTAGTTCCTGCCAGATGGGACTTTCTTATATACTATATTATATTATTTACTATGTCACTTTCTCTGATCGACTGCAAAAACCACACACATTCAACGCATCTGTGGCAGAAACCCTGCAATTAAGGGATACAATTATTAATCAATTAGTGAAATATCATATTAATTAAGTATTTCAAATAAATTTGAGTACTGACAAAAAAATGTCCCCATCTTAGTTTTGGAAATTAGTACCGAGTGCTTTGTAACATTTTATTAATGTAGTTTCTTGTGTTAAAATTGGGGCAGCAACTATTGATTCTTTGCATTATTGATTAATCTGCTGATTATATCTCCAATTAATGAATTAGTAATTTTGTCAATAAAACATCCATCACAGGTCACATCTTTAAACGTCTTTGTCTAATCAAACAGTCAAAAATCCAAAGATATACGGTTTAATACTCAGATTGGAGAATCTGAATCATCTAATGATCAAAATAGATGGATCGACTAATCGTTTCAGTTCTAGTTCAAATAAACAAGGCATAAAAAGTATGGTTGTGGTGTCATGACACCAAATGTCTAATTTAGTCCAATCAAAGTATTCCTGGATATATATTCGGTGAAGAAAGTGAAAGTAAAGCAGATCTGAAAGCAGGGAGCGATCGCATGTCATTAATTCCTCCAGCTCGGTATCACTGGACGTCACTGCTTAATCAGTGTTTGTACTCACACACACACACACACACACACACACACACACACACACACACACACACACACATTATGTAAATGTTCTAGTCATGTTCCTCTGGGACTGTGCAATGATTCGTCATCACTTGCTTCCAGCCTGCACCTGCTCCCCGTTCCTCATGTTCCTCACCGACGCCGGCGTGGCAGACAGGCTCATTAATATTAAAAACTCTCGGACAGAAGCGGTCCTCCTCTGAACTCCCGTCAGCTCTCTGAGCCGTAAGCCGCGGTGATGTCATCTAATACTCGGCGGACTTGCAACTGTACACCTGGATTAAAGCGCTCTGCACATCGACCTCCAATTTTCAAACTAAACGTTAAAAAGTTCAACGCTGAACTCTTGGTTTCTAATTCCTGTTGCTGCATCCAGGAAATGCAACTCTCATCAGCACTGTTATGTAAAAACACTTAAAAGGGAAAATATCACTGCTTCTAGCTTCCCAAATGTGAAGAATTGCTGCTTTTCTTTCTCATATAGGACAGTTAACTGAATACTGTGGGTTTTTTGGACTGTTGGTCAAATAAAACCTCCATCTGTGCATGAACAAAAATCAATAAATACATAAAGGAAAGGGAGAAAGAAGAAAATAGGTCCTCTTTAAAAAGGTATGAATGACACAATTTTCATCTAGCGTCATCACCACCAAGTAGAAATGTGACACTTTTACGCCCTAATAGCTGCACAACTAGTCCTAACCCTCATCCGGACTTCGTGGCTAAAAGTGACCCTGCTTCCACGCTAACGTATAAAGCAGAAGTCGGCATGCTGAGGTTAACCCTCACAGCTCTGAGCTTAACCACCATCGCCGGGAAATTAAGTAACATTCCATGAAAAGCTTTATTTCAGAGATTAATAGCCTTTATACGGTATGCAACAGATACATAAACCACACACACACTCTTATGCAGTTATACAATAAGCTATCATTAAGGAATTGGCAGATAATGACATTTCCAACGTAGAGATTATGAATTATCAGAACAGGAAGTGGTGGCATTCCTGATCTGACCCTTTAATGTGATGTAATGTGTGTCACTGGCACTGAGAATTACATGCAAGTGAGAGGGAATGAGCAGGATCCTGCTGTCTGGACTGGCCAGATGCCCTACTGTAATCCCAGTGAAGCACCAGAGTGTCCTCGTCCAGAAATGAAGCTGTCACATTCTTTAATAGAGCAACGCTCGGCCGTGACTTCCTCTCCTCTTTCAGTGACGTCTTGTGGGGTTCAACGAGGTTCTAGATGGTGCTCTATATAGTAGTCCTCTTCATAGTCCTCTATATAGTCCTCTAGATGGTCCTCTATATAGTAGTCCTCTTCATAGTCCTCTATATAGTCCTCTAGATGGTCCTCTATATAGTAGTCCTCTTCATAGTCCTCTATATAGTCCTCTAGATGGTCCTCTATATAGTAGTCCTCTTCATAGTCCTCTACCTAGTCCTCTACCTAGCCCTCTACCTAGCCCTCTATCTAGTCCTCTACCTAGCCCTCTACCTAATCCTCTACCTAGTCCTCAACCTAGACCTCTTTATAGCCCTCTACATAGTCCTCTACACGGTCCTCTACATGGTCCTCTTTATAGTCTTCTTTATAGCCCTCTACCTAGCCCTCTGCCTAGACCTCTACCTAGTCCTCTACCTAGACCTCTTCATAGTCCTCTGCCTAGTCCTCTGCCTAGTCCTCTACCTAGACCTCTTCATAGTCCTCTGCTTCCTCTGCCTAGACCTTTCATAGTCCTCTACCTAGTCCTCTAGATGGTCCTCTACATAGTAGTCCTCTTCATAGTCCTCTACCTAGCCCTCTACCTAATCCTCTACCTAGTCCTCAACCTAGACCTCTTTATAGCCCTCTACACGGTCCTCTATATAGTCCTCTACATGGTCCTCTTTATAGTCTTCTTCATAGCCCTCTACCTAGCCCTCTGCCTAGTCCTCTACCTAGTCCTCTGCCTAGTCCTCTACCTAGACCTCTACCTAGACCTCTTCATAGTCCTCTGCCTAGACCTTTTCATAGTCCTACCTAGTCCTCTTCATAGTCCTCTACCTAGACCTCTACCTAGCCCTCTACCTAGACCTTTTCATAGCCCTCTACCTAGTCCTCTACCTAGCACTCTACCTAGTCCTCTTCATAGTCCTCTACCTAGTCCTCTACCTAATCCTCTATCTAGTCCTCTTCATAGTCCTCTACCTAGTCCTCTACCTAGCCCTCTACCTAGTCCTCTTCATAGTCCTCTACCTAGTCCTCTACCTAATCCTCTATCTAGTCCTCTTCATAGTCCTCTATCTAGTCCTCTACCTAGCCCTCTACCTAGACCTTTTCATAGTCCTCTACCTAGACCTTTTCATAGTCCTCTACCTAGACCTCTACCTAGCCCTCTACCTAGTCCTCTACCTAGACCTCTACCTAGCCCTCTACCTAGCCCTCTACCTAGCCCTCTACCTAGTCCTCTACCTAGACCTTTTCATAGTCCTCTACCTAGCCCTCTACCTAGTCCTCTATCTAGTCCTCTTCATAGTCCTCTACCTAGTCCTCTACCTAGTCCTCTACCTAATCCTCTATCTAGTCCTCTTCATAGTCCTCTACCTAGCCCTTTTCATAGTCCTCTACCTAGCCCTCTACCTAGTCCTCTACCTAGTCCTCTACCTAGTCCTCTACCTAGACCCTAAAGTACACATAAGTCGGGACATGCAGCTCTCCGTCCAGCGGTGACTCAACATTTCACATTCAGGATCACACGGTTCTTAAGACGACTGAGGAGGCAGCTTGAGTCTATTTGTGTGTTAACGGGTGATAAGCTGTTCAATGTCTAGAGAGCATCACCTTAAATCCAGCCTCACCTAGTGGGTGACCCTCAAAACAAGACCCGGCTTTATCTCTCTTTTTCTTTTTCACGTCTCTACAGAAAGACAAGACTTGTATGAGATTAGACCTTCATGTGGACCAGACACCTTGACTTTTACAGTAAAAGAGCTGAGCCGACACACACACACACACACTCAACTTGACCTGCTGCTAATCGGGTTAAGGATAGCAACAGGTGAGCCGGGGCTGTTCACAGACTGACCTACTGTACAGACAGAGTGATCCCAATCCCTCGCCCTCCTCGCTCACCGGCCGTTCGCCCTTCCTGTCCGCAGAGTCGACTTCCACAGCAGCAGATCTGGAGGAGACAGCGGGCTGCAATCAGCACATGCAATTCATTTTTACACCATAGAGAATTGTGCTTCATAAAAACACGTGGCTTAAGAGTTTAGGAACCGTTTGAAACAGGAGAGAGCACTCTGTATATTGATTTGGGGGTGTCCCTCAATGTCAGGGGTCTAAGTGAGACAGCATTTTATTATATTACACATTATTATTCTTCAATAGCTCTTTAATGTTTCCTTTTTTAGTAACACATGGATACTTAAGATTCAAATATAACCTTATTATACTAATATTTTGGAACCTTTACCAGTCGACGTCTTTCAATTTTGGATCGTTTATTAAATATCAATTCAATATTTTGGTAAATGGTAAGCAGATTTTGTTGCCTTTGGACCGATCCAGGCTAGCGGTTTCCCCCCATTTCCAGTCTTTATGCTAAGCTAAGCTAACCCCCATCCTGGCTTCAGCTATGATGATATGAGAGAGATCCAACTCTCAGCAAGGAAGTAAAAAAAAAGTGACTTTTCCAAAAATGTGAAACCAAAATAATCATTATATGATTCCACATTAACCAGTTATTTTGCTGTTGTATTTTTCATGTAGAATTAGACTGAATCTTAACAATAGTGTCAACTTTCATTCATGAAGTCCATCACAGTAAACATGGGTGAAGTAAAGCAATCAAATAACATAAATATATATATATATTTAGTGTTTTTGTCAGGAAGAGTCAAGAAAACAACTAAACTCCTAAAAAACAAAGACAAAGATTGTCAGTGACAAACAATCACATGCCTGGATCAACATATCAGCCTGTTTCTGCCTCATTCTCACACTAGGCCCTAATTTAAATTACATGCAAACCCGTCCAGTCAGAGCGGCGTCACGTATTATTCCGATACTTCGACCACATCAAAAACCCTGCACTTTCCTCAAGTTACATGATATCACCCTGTATTTATGTTCCTTTGCCAGCGGACCGCGTCGTGCGGCGTTGTTTCAAGGTGATGAGCAGGCTGCAAAAATATGTTTGTTGGCGACGTCGCTTCAATCAACACGGGGCTGCAGATACAAGACGACCCAGTGAAAGTGAAAGAGGAAGGCCCGGTTCTCTTCCACAGCTCATTTAAATGTTCACATTTATAAACTCCCTCTGACCTCTCGTGGTTTTTCAAAATTTAAATAACGCTCGTTAGCTGGCGACGGATCGGGTTTCTGTTTGCTGTGAAGTTTGGAGTTCAGCAGCGGGGCAGGCATCTGTGCATCAGAAGCTTAAACTCAATATCAAAGGCAAAATGAAGCCGGCTCACATTTATGCATGAAGCACTTCTTCAAATCAGAAATACACTTTTATTTTAACTTCTTACCCATCTGTACAATATGCGGAAGTCTCAAACCGGATCAAAAACAAAGAATCAGTATAAAAGGGTCAAGTGAAGCCGATGCTGAAGTGCCTCATACTTGCATCTTCTCTTCTCTTGTCTCATTTATCCGGTTGTACACTACTTTTCAAGATGAATTGTGGGATAATGAGTCCACTATTCTTCATAATCATAATGATTTTGTTGAGGCCGTCATTATTGATTCATCAACACCGAGGCTGTGTTTACAGGTTGTGAGCTTAAATAACAGATTTACCACATCCTATCATCTAAGTCCATTAAAAACAGTATGATTGCACTCCGCTTGTCGGCCTTCCAGAGCAAAACCATAATTCAGTGCGACAAAACAGCCCGACTCATCAGTGATGCCGACCTCGCTATTCATCGTGTAGCACTCATTGTACGTGATGGCCTACAAGCCCACGGCGGACGGCCAACAAAGCGCTCAGGGCCGTCAGTGAGAGTGACTATGCGGATGATTCCACCCTCCGAGCTCCTCGGGGGCCGTGAATGACGGAGGGAGAGGAGGCTGACGAGCTGGCCGACACATCACTTGTGCATCGCTCGCCGATTAAAAAGCAGATTGACGAGCCCCCGCACTCTGCCTCCATGTAGTCCTCAGGTGGTTCCCGTGTCATGGAGACATGGTTCTCCCCCCCCCTCGACACTCACGGGAACCGTAACCAGACACCTGCTTTTGTTTTGTTCGAGGCTCTCCAGGTAGATGAAAGAAGAGATGAAGGTGGTGGGTGGGGGGTGTGTAGAGGAGGGAGAAGCAGGTGCGTCACAGATCTTTGGTTTCAGCTATTTGGTTAGCAGCGCAGACAGGGCAATAAGAGGAAAAACAGGCAGAGGGAAGAGGGGAAGTGCAGCGGGGGGAAAGTTATTTGCCTTTTTGGACCGGAGCTGCAGTGAGGCAGACTGAAAAAAAAGGAGACAGCGAGGGAGCGATATATTTACAGGAGGACCACGTCTCTCTCATGCACTCCATCACCTGGACGCTCTGCAGCAGACAGACCTTCGTTTCACCAGAGACTCTGCAGCCGATAGCAAAGATAATCAAACACTTTGTGGGACATGAAGACCGGCAAGAAATCCTTCATAGGTAGGCGTCCCTTTAATTCACTGTCTGGCGGATAAATGTGCAGCAGAGCAGCAGCAGAGCAGAGGAGGATGCACCTTGAGACGTGCAACTTTCCCTCGTCTGTGGGTTTAACATTCTGGTCTCGATCCAACAGCTCAAACATCGAAATATCATCCTGTTTGTGTTTGCCTATTCTGTCATGTGACTGTTGCATCTTTAAGCCTGTTTATTACTGTTCAGCCCTCTCCTCTTTCCTGCATGACTCCTCTGCTTGCTTCGACATCACCGCCGCTGCTTTGATTGCTGTTGTTTTGGCAACAAAAACAACTGCGTGCCAAAAAATTCAAAAGGCGACCTCGAGCACTCGTCGGTCTGTTGTTTTGCACGCTTTGTCTGGTTCATTTTGTAAGGTTGTAAAGCAAGGAGACTCTCCCTCCCTCCCTCCCTCCCTCCCTGCAGCAACCCTGCTCCCCATCTCATTTGTCAGCGGAGAAGATAAAAGCCGCTGCTGAGCCTTAACGTTGTACCCGGGGCTGAAAGATCGCATGATTTCAGTGTCGAGGGATACGGATGAGGCGAGGGCTGACAATCACAAAAACATGTGATTTGTACATTTGCCCTTTTCAAGCCACTAAACCTTGAAGCAATATATTTTTGGAAAATGCATTTTCTTGCAGAGTTAGATGAAAACATTTGAACTCCTCTCATGTCTGTAGGGTAAATATAAAGCCAAAACCGGTTAGCTTAGCTTAGCATAAGTATCCAAAAACAGTTAAAACAGTGAGCGTCGCCATCCAAAGGTCAGAAAATGATCCTCCCAGCAGCACTAAAGCTCTCCAACAGGTTTGCTGGTTGCACGGTAACCTCACCAAGGTAACATAACTCACTACTTTGAGATGTTTGGTACTTTCCGTTTCCATTTGTTAATGGAGCTAACCAATTTACTGCACATTGAGAGTGGTATCGATCGCCTCATCTCTCTTTTAAAAGCAAATAACTATTCCTTTAAGGCTGTCACCAAACCTGAAAGTGTCATTTGCATTGTTGTTGGTGTTTCAGGGCGTTAGACGTGGACAGATTTATGTATTTCGCCTCCACTCTGAACAAAGCCAGCGTATAACCTTTGCTTATTGTGGTCTGGGAATTTGGATTTGTTTGGATTTGGGGCACCGTGAGGGGGCGTAGACCTAGATTGCTATGCAGGTGATTGGATCAGACTCCAACCAACTGAGGATCTGCCCTTACACAAAAAAAAAACACACCAGCTGTTGGAGGAAGATCTCCACAGTGAAATCACAGTGAATGACTTTGAAGCGAGACCTCATGTCTCGTTCATCCGCATCTCGTTTTAGTCGCCGTTGACAAGATGTCGTGCGAGGCGACGGATTAGCGACGGGGTCGGATTCGGCGCCGCTCAATGTCATCATCTGAGTCGCTTCGCACACATCATTAGTTCACTCGTCTGATTCTCAGCGGATGTTTTGCAGATGAATATCTCACAGCGGCGACGCGGACCTCATGAGGGCCACGCTGGCTTTGTGAGGCTGTCAACACTGGATCACATTAATAACTTGTGTGTTTGCTTTACTTAGGCCGCCACAGAGGGCAACAAGCAGGCTCAGTGCATCGAGTTTAAATGGCCTTTTCCCCATATTAGCACAATGCAGGCCATGGTCAGCGAAACGGGAACTGTATTCAACAACGGAAGTCACCACTGTCCTCATGCCGTTTGGCCTGTATGGGAGGGTGCAGTTAGTGAATGGTGCTCTGAATGGAAATGGCTTCTCGGTCCTCTTTTTTTTTTTTATCTGCTTCCTTTTTACTGAACTGTTGTAGTTTCAGTCATGCACAGGAAACCTGCAGTATAGATTTATATACAGCAGCAGAGTGGTGTGTAACAGAGCAGTATAATGTTGGACTGGAGGAGATACCGGACTTCATCATGGTCGTGATTCCAGCAGTAATAGGAGTCACATTCATATAGTTAAAAGAGGCTTTGCGGTTGGAAATAGGCAGCAAATTAAAGTAATGCTTCATTAGTAATAATTTGGCAGCAGTTTGCAAATATTTCTTCCTTTTCTTTTTATCTGATGAAGCAGGCGTATGAGCAGCCATGTAATCCCCTGTGGAGAATGGAAAAAAAAGGAGAAAAAAAACACACACGTCTCATCTTGTGCCTGGGAAAGCAGTCAGGAGGGAAACGAAATGACGAAACGCGTAATTCAAACTCTGCTTCCACGAGCCAAAATGTGCTCCCACTCGCTGGGGCTCGAAGCTGCACTGCGACGCCGTGGGAACCGGACCGCCACCTTTCTCCGGTCCGCAGTCGTCTGTAGGGGTGATGGTCAACGAGACCCACATCGCAATTAAAGATCCTCCATCCTCATTAGCCGACAGCCTTCCTGTCGGCCCTGGAGCCGGTCAGCGAGGACCTGTTTGTGCCTGTATGACTCATTCGTCCACCTTCTGCTGCCTCCTACACACACACACACACACACATTCACACACTCACACACACTTCTCACACATTACATTTGGGTCACAAACATCTGATTTTATAACAAATAAAAATACCTGACGATCTTTCTGAAGGTATTTCCAGAATCCTGACTTTTTTTCGACCGCCTGAGTGAGAAAATAACATCCAATGCACAAAACCAAAGATTGTTTGTACCCGTTTCCCATGTTGCACCTCTTCTTCTTATGAAGGTGGGAGCTGAAAATCTCCCTGCTCAATTTAGACAAAAGGAACCAAAATCTAGAAAATTCATTCATTGAGACATATTTTGCTTGAGATTCATAAGATAATAATCCTTTATTAGTGAGGACATTTACAGGGTTAGAGCAGCTACTTTGTATTAATAACTACAGTTGCTACGACCCATTGAATTAACATTTTTATGGTACTACAGACATATCTCCTCCAGATGGTTACAAGTCTTTCAAGTGGCTATAGTTATTCACTAGTAATTTCCCAATTTCTACTTATATTAATCCTCATGAAAAGGGCCTAAAAGAAGTCTATTCTAATCTGTTAACTGGAGAAACGCAAAACAGAATTATGTCAAGAAAAAGCTTAAAAACTAGGAATTTAAAATTGTGTGGTTCCTTCTGCAAATGTAAAACTTAAAAAAAAGGTGGTAATCGATAAAACTGAGGTCTGATTATTTCCTTAATTAAATGTTTGCCTGCAATGTTTCGGTTGGAAAATACGTTTTCCAAAACAGTATGACGTGTTTGAGTTCATTTATAGACATCGAACGGCCTGCGATGTGACTACTGAGTATGCTTCGTGACTTTGAGTTTTTTTGGAAACACCCTAGAGTCCTAAAACATATGAAACAGAAAGACACTCTAACTGTTGTTTCACTGGGACCATAAAAAGTGATGATGTCACTGTGATCACAACATGAGTCCGCTGCCCTCACATGACCAAAAAGTTCATACTCAACAATACTTTGAAGACAGCGGTTCATTCAGGGTTTTTCAAAAGATCCCTCAGGGATTCAGATGCAAAATCAGATGCTTAGCTCTGTGACTGGAATGCAACACGAGAGGCTGAATGCACCAAACCTGCAGCCCCCAGAAGGAGCCGACAAGTGGTCGCCCATGATCGATGGCTTTCACCGGCTCTGTGGTCAGGTGACACGCGACAAAGTGCTGCTTGCTCGGCATCAATCACACGGTTGGACAGAGCGATGGACAACAGGAGTGTAAAGACAAGAGAGACATTCACAGAGGAACTGAAAGAGACACCATCTATGAATCAGTTCATCTGTAGCGATCTGAAACCTTCTACAGGCCAGATCTACTTTATCGTCAACACAACTCTTACTCATAAAAACAAGGGGAGAAAAACAAAAAGGGGAAATCTCTTTTTCAGGCAGCTGGTTTTTGCTCAAAAGCACCTGACTTTCTGTTCCATCACAACAGAAACGATGCAAATGAAACTCAGGGGCATGACGCGGTTTGCGGGGGAACTGCCCAAATCGAAGCGCCGTGCTACCAGAGACGCGAGGGAGATGATGCACCTGAATAATTCAGAGCACATGAGGTGAGGAGAAGGCCTCGCACAAAGCCTGGTGAGAGGTGTCGCTGTCATGCAAATGGTTTCTGTGAGTAAACGGAGCTGAAGCTGTGCCTTCCATGTAAGACACGCTGCCGGCTGGCTCCAGACCAGCTCGCCTCCGCGTGGGCCTACCCCACAGATAATCCACTTCCTCTTTACCCTGATACCAGAACAGCCAGTCCTGTGATGCCTCACTTCCTTTAAATTATGCAGCGCTATCACATGCCCAACCAGGGACAAAACCCAGGAGTTCCCCTCTGATAGGTGAATGAATCCCTGAGGACTGAACAACAAGTGCTCAGATCCTTTATTTAGTAAAAGTCGTAGAGCTGCAGCAACCACTCCATTTATTACCACTTTTGATAATCGAATAGTGATTTTAAAGGCAAAAAAGCCCAAAATTAGCTTCTTAATTAGCAGGATTTTATAGTTTTCTTCGTAATATTTGATAATTAATTGCATATTTTTGTGTTTTCGGATGGCTCACTGGAAATTGGAAGACAACCTCTTGGGCTTGAGGGATTTATTTTGTATTTTTCAATCTAGACAAAAGGATTATCCAATTAATTGAAGAGATATTCAGCAGATTAATAGGTAATGAAAATGAGTGCCAGTGTGAAAATATCACATTACGAGCAAAAGTAGTTGTTTTTTTAAATCGCAATAATTTATCATCCCATAGACTCAAGTAAAAGAGCGTAACTATTATGAGCAAAATGAAAGTATCAAGTACACATACTCATAAATAATACATTACTACTTGGTCTTGTGTGCAACTGGAGAGTTTCATTTGTAACAATAAGGGCTGAGATTAAAGATTATTATACCGATTGATCCAAAACACAGAGAAATTCAGTTAAAGCAGCAAAGCTGAGAATGTTTGGCCTTTTAAGGGTAAAACAGATATATAATAATGTGGATAAAACACATTAAAATGCCAGAACTGCTCTGCGAGTGAACAGACAACACTATAATCAGCAGATTAAATGAAATAACCTCCATCTAAAAATGTCCAACTCTCACAGGAAACTTCTCTATGTGGCTCACTCTCCTCCCCAGGCAGTTTAGCTATCTGCATTATGGCAGCGTTATGTAACTTACAGGGTTAGTGGACCACATCTGTGACAGCTGGACTCATTCGGCTTAGACCAGCATGATGTCATTTGTGATTTCTCTGAATTTACATAATTCTTCCGTGCCACCGTCAGGTCAACATCGACCTCTCCAGCCACTGAAATCAACAAATAATTCAGAATGCAGAGCATATACGGAGATGTGTGGAAAATGCATGGATTTAAAAAGGCGTGTTGTCTTTTTTTGGTATTTCCTAACATGTATGTGGAGGAGGCTGAAATGCAGCACTCGTGACAGAGATTTTCCTCCATGTCTTTTCAAAATAAAGCGACTGCAGGGAGCACATTTATAACCAGAATTAATAAAAAGGCGTATCAGGTACTGGCTCACGTGCCTGCATTTGTTTTCTCCCCGTTTTAATGACTTGACTTTAATCCTTTTTATGGGTGATTGCAGTCAGGAACTTTCCATTGAGAGAAAATGATGAAGAGGAGGGAGGAGGAGGAGGTGGAGGAGGAGGTGGGAGTGCTTCCTCTCCTGCAGTGAGCCCTCCTCGTCATCCTCCGCCTCCTGCAGGCAGCATCGGGCTGCAGCGGAATCCCGTGATGTCACCTAGTTGCCGTGGTTACGCGGGTGACGGGGGAAGAAAAAAAGGGGCGTTACCTTTAAAAAAAAAAAAGTACCACGTGCTCCGTATATATAAACTGGCTGGCTCGCGCGGAGTGGGCAGAGGCAATTGAGAGCAGCGCGCGGCCGGTTGACTTCTGCTGGGACTATTTTTATTTTGTTTTAACGGTCGTGACGCGGCGATAACTACCGGTTATTAGGACTGTACGGAAGCTTTGCTGGTTGTTTTTACTCGGGTTGTTTATCGGAGAACATGGCGATGACCGAAGCTGGATGTGAACTGACGTACTGCAAGATGAGGGGGATCGTCACCGTCCTCACCGGTGAGCGGCAAAAAAAAAACAACAATATCACGATTCATATCCATCATAACTAATCAGTGAAGAGGAGCAGACGGTTTAATTAATCTGTGTTAATTAGCGAAATAATTTAACCTCACTGTGATACTTTTATACACATTTAGTAGAAAAGGCACTAAAGATGAGAGAAATGTGCGATGAGAATGTGGGATGGGGATCGCTTTGTTGGCAACCCGCTGGTGTCTGAATGAGTGACCCGTGTGGTTGCGTAACCCGTAAACCCGCAGCATTAGAGGTCCATCACAACACGCAAACCTGCCCTAGAACAGGATATTTGGGACAGCGGATTACGCTGCTGTTCCTTCTCTAGATGGAAAAATGGAAAATCTTCATGCTCAAATCTCATTTCTATTCTGTCTCTTTTGCAGCTTTCATCAAGGAGAGGAAGATGGGGTTGAATGACTTCATCCAGAAGCTGGTGTCGACCCCACACATCTGCCAACAGTGAGTGTTTCTATGAAAAGTAGATTGTTAGATTTAATCTGGACTCGACAGTATTCCAGCCCATTTATTGTTAGTCCATTCATCATCAGCCCGTGCGCTGGCCAATCCAATCAGCCGCCTTAGTTTCAGCAGGTCATTTCTGTGAAAAGAGTAATCTGGGTCCAAGAAACCAGGTGCTAGAATAGAGTCCTTCATGACGAGCCTGTTGGCAACCTCTCCGCTGCCTAATCACCTTTGCCGGCAAATCCCCTCTGTTCCCGAGACAAAGATAAACCGCTAATTCAGTGGTTACATGATACGTGGCTTGTCCCATCACGGCGTCCTGAACTCCCAGGTCAAGGACTTGTGCTGTGGAAAAAAAAGAAGGAAAAAAAAGTGTGCTACATCCGTCCCCTTCAGATGCTCCAGAAGCACCCGATGTGGACCGCCGAGTCCTGCAGAGTCCTGCAGAGCCCTCTGAAACCTCTTGTTATGGGTCAGCAGCTTAAGCTTTTTCTCAGACCCATTAGGCCGTCGCATGCCGATGCCCCGTGTCCCAACCTTGACCCGTCTGGATGTTTCCGACGGTCATTCACAACCCAGCAGGGAGCGTCCATTCAGCTTTTGAGTCACAGAAACGGCTGTAGATCCTGTGGTTTTCACTGCGTCATCCACACTGAATCCAAGAAAACTGGGTCATAATGTTAAATATTTAATAGCTGATATGAAAACGTGTCTTTATAACTCGGTGTTGTTTTTGTTTCCTCCAGTGTTGAAGTTAACAACTTCCTGAAGATTGATGAGAATCAAAACAAGGAGGTTGAAGATGATGATGATGAACTTCCTGATAGTACCGTAAGTTTCACTGTTTACTGGATACTTGACTCATTTTCTTTTCCAAAAGGCAACACACTCATACATTTCCCTGTTTCATATCTTTCAGATGTTCCTCAATTCACGGAGTTCACTGGCTGAGGACACTCAGTAAGTAGCCTTATAAACTTTACCTGAAATGTAAAACATACGTACACCTCACAGTTTAACTAATCATCCGTTTCTCCTCGTTAGGATCAAACCCTGCGATTTTGACTACCTCAAAATCATCGGTAAAGGCAGCTTTGGGAAGGTGAGTTGACTTCTCTTCAACATATTTAACTTCTCCTATCTGCTCGCCGCTGCGACGCCGTCTCTGATGCAAATGTTTGCTCTATAACAGGTTCTGCTGGCTCGGCACAAGGAGTCATCCCAATACTACGCCGTCAAAGTGCTGCAGAAGAAAATCATCATGAAGAAGAAAGAGGTGCGTTTTCACGAATGATCGAGTTTCATCGCGACACACGACCCTCGATTTGTATTAAAAAAAATGTGTAAAAATGGATGAATTATTCTTACATCTATGTATCCCTTGCAGCAAAAGCATATCATGGCTGAGCGCAGTGTGCTGATGAAGAACATCAAGCATCCCTTCCTGGTGGGGCTGCACTACTCCTTCCAGACCACCGACAAGCTGTACTTTGTTCTGGACTACGTCAATGGTGGAGAGGTACGTTAAAGATCTCACAACATCTCAGACACCAGGTCAGAATACGCGAGGTACTTTGTTGAAGTTGATGCTGACGGGTGTTTGTGTGTTTCCTCTCAGCTCTTCTACCACCTCCAGAGGGAGAGGATCTTCCTGGAGCCCAGAGCCAGGTTCTACGCCGCCGAAATCGCGAGTGCACTTGGCTATCTGCACTCTCTGCACATCGTGTACAGGTAAGCCATCCTACAGAGCCCCCTAGTGGACAGTTATAGACATTGCCTGTGCTGACTCGTTTATAGGAGTAACTTTAAAGTCATTTTAAAACAACTTTTTCTCTTCTTCACAGGGACCTGAAGCCTGAAAACATCCTGCTAGACTCACAGGGCCATATTGTCCTCACAGACTTTGGCCTCTGCAAAGAAGGCGTGGCGGGAAATGGTACAACGACAACCTTCTGCGGGACGCCAGAGGTACAAAACAAATCTGTACTCTCTCATACATCCAGATTATAATTGTCAGACAAGTGTTGACTCTTTCTTGTTGTTTTCCTCTCAGTACTTGGCCCCTGAGGTTCTCCAGAAGCAGGCGTACGACCGCACAGTCGACTGGTGGTGTCTGGGATCGGTGCTCTACGAGATGCTCTACGGACTTGTAAGTGAAGTTCACGCCTCTTGGTGCCACTTTTCCGTTTGCTCGTGCATCAAACATACTTAATTTGTTGTCGTTTTGCTTTACAGCCCCCGTTCTACAGTCGCAACACAGCTGAGATGTACAACAACATCCTGCACAAGTCCCCCGTGCTCAAGCCCAATGTGTCGAACGCAGGCCGTGAACTGCTTGAGGGTCTCCTGCAGAAGGATCGCACCAAGAGGCTGGGAGTGAGGGATGACTTTGTAAGTGCACAAGGCTGACCCGACCGTCACACTAACAGACCTATAAGAGATCTATGAAGCTTTTGTCAATTGGTTGATCTGGAATTTCTTTTGCCCCTCCAGATTGAACTCAAGTTCCATTCCTTCTTCTCTCCCATCAACTGGGAGGACCTGATGGCCAAGAAGATCACACCTCCATTCATCCCCTCGGTGGTGAGTTCAGAATCACGATCAATTATTTTGTCTATGATCATGAAATAGGGGAATACGCCTGTCGTTTCTTGTAACTTCAACTTGTCAGTCAAACCAATCCTCTAAAAACAAAAGTATTCTATTAACAATCACATGAGGCTGCAAGTAATCAAGCAATTACTCATGAATTAATTGTTTGGTGCAGAAAATAGCAACCAACAGTGGAAACTAACACATCACAGTTCCCATTATGACATCTTCACAGGAAGGGAATAAAACAAGAAAATATGGATCTTTGAGAAGTTAAAACAAGTGAACCATTTCTACCATTTCTACTTAAAAATGATAGATTGTCAGAATTGCTGCAGATGAATCCACTGTTTGCTGACAGCGTAGTTCCACGGCATTTTTGCATGATCAATAACTTACAGAATCAACAGAAGACCAAAATGCATGACGGTAAACATCCAGTCATCTTTATATTACACGTCTAATTCATGTCCTTGCTGCGTGTTTTCACAGAGCGGCCCCACAGACCTGCGGCACTTCGACCCCGAGTTCACCCACCTGCCCGTGTCCTCCTCCCTGTGCAGCGACTCCCTGACGATGACCAGCAGCAGCGTCAAGGAAGCAGCCGGCGCGTTCCCGGGATTCTCTTACGGCCCTCCGGCAGAGCACTCCTTCATGTGAGCGCCATCGTCTCTGCCCTTCTGTCCTGGGAACTCGCATGAAACGGGATACACGTTGGATTAAGAGTCTTAGACGGAGCAGCCCGTTTTGGAGGGACGTTACAGCGCCTGATAAGACGATTTGAACTGATAAAATAGACATGAATACCAGGGAGGCAGATCTTGAAGGATTTTGTGCATGAAACGTGTACAGATGGGGCCTCTCATGTTACAACACCACTGGCCCTGCTCTTCTGCCTCGATCACCCGAAACTATAAAACATGTGTGCCAAGTGGATGCACTCTGGGGTGGTCAAACATGGCTCTCACAGCTCCTGGTGAAGTGACGAGAAGAGAAGTGCCTGAGGTTCCAAAGGCAGTTTGGACGGCGGAGGCAGCAGCGTTTGGCGAGCTAGCTTCATCAGAAACCGCAAAAAAACAACAAAAAAAACAACGTTCCACTTATTTGGACTTTTGACCAGGGCGATAGCCGTAAAGGTTGATGCCTTCATTTCCCGTCTACATATGTCAAAAATGTTTTATTTTTTTTGTCTCAAAGTTCACAATGCATTGTTGTTGTTTTTTTCATGTGAATGCTCAATTGCACTCGAGGAAACAAGGGTCAAGAAAAGTGAAACATTCTGCTTCTAAAGCACCAGCGATTTTTGGATTAGACTGCTTCATATCTTAACACGTTTTATATCATATCTCGGCTTTGGACGAAGGAAAAATGGCTTTTTAGTATCTGACACTAATAGTGATATTTGGACCAAACAGTTATGGTGTGGTATGCTTTGACAAACACTTTTTTTCTGACCCGTTTGTCCTCAAAAGAAAAGATCAAAGTTTAACGGTACTGTGTAGAATTTAAAAAAAAAAGTTACTTATATTTTATTGCAAAACAAAACAAATATATATATACTATATAAAATTAAATAGAACTCTTATTACATGCAAAACTTTCTTCAAAGTCGAACCTTTTTGGTTTTGCAATCAAACATATGTAACTTTTATCTATATATTTCTATGTTTGTATATTATTTCCATTTGCAACCAGTGACTGTGTTAATCTGTAACTGCTGTTTATGAAAGACTTCTCTTATTGATCAGGAGACTGCAAAACGGAGTTCAACCAGCAATAACAGGCCCACATCAGTGATAGAACATACTGTATGTCTAACTCCTTTAAAATTCAAGTGATTGCTGTTTTATTGCAAACACTCCAGACAAACTATAGAATTCGTGATGACAAATGTTTTTGTATTTATGCATCATGTAGAGAAGAACTGTGAATGTCTTGTGCCTGTCCAAGGCGGCCTGATCCATATTTACTGTATGTACATATCTCTTTTCCCTAAAACCCTGTGCTCCTCTTTTTTTTCGCCGAGAAAATTATCTTTAGGAAAAAGTGCTTCATTGACTTGAAGAAGGAACCATTAGGTGGAGCCACCGCTGGCTTTTCACTAACAGTGTTTAGCCACTGGCCTTCTGCATAATATGGTTCTGGAAAGTGCAATAAAATCTTGTTAACTCCAAAAGAATAATTATCATTAAATATCTTTTAGTTGTAACGTATGATCTGGTGTTCATTAAGTTATTGAGAGAGGATCTTCACTCAAACGAGTCTCCACACTGTTGAAAGTGGATATTCAAGCCTGCTGAAAATAATAATAATAATAATGTTAACACCGTTCTAGATCATTTTCTTCCATATTTGGAAGCATTACTTTTTGGTTTTGTATTTTTTATGTATATTTATTTTCATGCCACTGCTACTCTATGGAAGATATAATTTACATGATCAACTGAAATATTCAATTGTGTAATCTGTGTCAGAAATGGCAAATAAATTCCCTAAAATCAAGGAATACCATTTGTGTTTGTCATGCTATTGATGCTGCTTTCACACGCAAATGCCTTAATATTACAAAATCATGCATTATAGTAGATCTAACTACTATTAACTATTAATGCAGTAGTTTATTTTCATTAACAATGCTGAATAATGTGCTTAATACTTTATATACAACACATATGTTTAACTTTTTTTGACGCACCTTCACATTTTATAGTCTTTATTGTTTTTGTTTAATTTTATCTGGTATTGAAGAACAAATTTATTGTATTGTACTTTTTTGCTATTAAAATGTAAAATTAGCATAAACTTTAAAGTTGAACCTAGCAGTTTTGGAAGAAGAACTTATACTTAAAGATAAACAAAGTGACATCAAAATATACTTACAGTACCAAAAGTAAAAGTACTCTTTCTACAGAGTGGCACGTTTAAGATAAAATAATTATTCTATATGTTCATAATTTATGTTTTTTGAGTACATTCAACCACTGGAGCTCAGCTAGCTTAAAATGTGCACAACTAATTAGTGAATAAACAATATTCTACACGTTGTACAACGCGTGTGTGACGTCATAGTGCATTCAAGCGCAGTAACCCGCCCTGACAGTATTTAACAGGAGGCTTCATCTGTTCAAATAACACATGTTTGCTGTCTTTTCTCTCACCTGCGTTGACGTATCGCCACACCTGTCGTGCCCCGTCGCGCCAAAGAAAGAAAGGACTCCCATGAATGAACATTCTGCACATGCGCAGTAGCTGCAGCAACGAAAACTTCCTGCGAAATAGTGCTCCCTAACAACAGACAAAGCTTTGACACTGTGGATTCAATAGCTGACGCTTAAATAAAAGTGTTTCTCGTTCACGCCTCCAATGGTAAGACTTGGCTTTTGTCATTTTAATGTTTGTGTTGCGACGAGCTTCGCATTAGCCGCATCGGGAGTGAGATGCTTGCACACGATGCCATGTCCATACCCACTCCAATGGCTGCTGGTCCCGACTAATAGCTGGAGCGGAAAACTTTCATGCCCGGGCCAGACTAAGTAACGCTCACAGACAGCTTAGTTATTTGACAACTATGAACCCAAAGGCAAAGTATAGTAGTTATGCATGTTCGTCGATAGTGGATTAAACTTTTTTTAAAATAAAATGTATGTAAAAGCGCGTTAATATAGCGACTCGTCTGCTAACGCCGAGAAGCTAACGTTACTGTTGGGAAGCTCGCACGGTGCCATCTAAATCCTGGTGCGCTACGTTTAATTACTCCCTGTTGTTACAGTTGCTCATTGTATCGGTCACCGTCTGTTGCGTATATCCACCCTCGTTGGCGGTGCAGATTGTGTTTCAACCTTTCTGTGTTTCGAGCTACTGTGTTCCAGGGATTAGTCTGATGTCAAACATCACCTTCATAGCAAACTGTACCCCGGCTGGGTTATTTGCTGGATGCAGCTAACGTAACGGTTGTCGGCTAACGGATGACGTGAAATTTCGGGACGCAGGAGCTTTGCTTTCTGGAGTTGGGGCAGTGTTGTACGAGGCTTTCTGCCAAACAGCGTGGGGCAAACAATACTGAAGACATGCGTGTTTGGATCAAACAGATGTGTCGAAAGTATGTCTGCGACAGAGACACATAATAATCAATTATTTTAATTTTACAAGAGGGTGAATGGAACCCAACTGACAAGCCTAATTTTAGATGTAACTGGAGTACAAAACTCATATGAAGACCTTCTGGTAATGATTTATTTTATAGGTCCCACATCTTCCTAATCATTTCCCAGAAAGGACAACATATGGCTTTGTAAATTAGAAAATAGATAACATATTTATCGGAAAAACAGACGCAGTGATCATTAGGTACACAAGTAATTATAGCATAACAAAGAGGGTATTTTAGGTAAGTAATAAACTAAAAATGCAGGCAAGTAAACCAATTCAACACAGATCTCAAGTCAGGATTATTAGTTGTTAAGATCTGAATAGTTCTTAGAAGGAAATACCTGTAAAATCAACATTCTTATAAACTCAAACAGCTGTCTGAAAGTAATGTTTCCCTTTTTATTATAAGTACGAAATTACACATTGCTTTCTATTTAGGAACATTTCAGGAAATTACACACCTTGTAAAACAAGGTTTTCATTGTTGTTGTTTTTTGGTAAAATATGTGAAAATCTCTTCCAAGTTATTCATTCTAACCTTTATTTAAGCCTCAAATATCTAATGTTTTTATTTTAATGATGTCCAGATACAGATGGATACACAAAGATGCAACAATATCAATAGAGGTCAATACCTTACTTGTTGGGATCTTGCTGCTATTTGAAGGCGTGCAGGCTCCGCTTAAAATATCTAAAATATAAATGCATGTGGGTATCACCCAGAATCCTTGTTTTCCTTAGACTAGCCGTGGGAGGGGGAGCAGTGATCAGTGAGCAGTGGTAAAATGAGGTTAGATCTTATCCCATTTGGGGCATCTATTGATACGACAGCTTGCACATGAGCAGCTAATGCGTCTGAAGAATATGTTTTCGTTGAATGAAGGTTAGGTCACATGTAAAGTGGCACGCTTCCTTAATCCCACGGTAAACACAAGCTTGCCGGGGACACGGGGCAACATCATGCAGGAGATTAGACCAGGGTACTCCGCTTCCCCCGTGCCGCCACCTCCCTGCTGATCCCCCCCGCGATAGTGGCGGGGGAGGGATGCATCGATGGGCATTTCTGAAATGAGAGGAGGGGACGGTCACGCGTCGGGAAAACTACTTAAGGCATGACCCCCATTTCTCCTGTGCCTATGTGGTTTTTGCTCCTGTGGTTGTGTAAAGCAGGGTCCGGACAAGCTTTCCAGGGGCAGAGAGTAGGCTGAGCGTGAAGACATGTCGGGGCGCTCTGCTGCAGAGATGGTTGACTCGCAGGAGCTGCCTGAGCTGCCGGTGAGTCTGCACATGATGACGCTTAATTGGTGATACTCAGAAATATTGTAGTTCTCTGTCACAGCTGCAGAATTTGTGCAAACTTTTGTGTGACTCCTTTTTCACAGCATGTTATTTTATGATACTGGCTGGATGGATGTGATGAAGTGTTTTATGCTGCAAATCTGCTTTGTGTCATGATATAATGCATACAATACTCACTGAAAGAGTACTATTGTTAAAAAGTAATATTTCTGTATTCTTTAATTGACCTTCAGTTTTTAATGTTCAGTTTTTATTCTCATCTGACTTTGTAGGCCATTATATTGAGGGGGAAAATATGCATGCCTCACAGCCCTGAAGCTGCAGCAAGCAACCTTTTTATTTTTATTTTATTTTTTTATTAACTTCCGTGTGTTTGCAGGCAAAGAAGGCTCGGCTTGAGATAGACGGTGGACTGGAAAAAGAGCCAAGGTGAGTGAGATCTGTTTCATTTTCTTTTCTTTTTTTTAATTGCTGCCTTGTCATTCTGATGGCAACATTATTTATATGTATACTATTTATTTAAGAATGTTCCGCCATGGATTGTTGCTTTATTGCTGTATTCAATCGTTTTTGTTTTATATGGCTGGCAGCAGAAAATCCATTATTATAAAGGATTCTTTCCGCTCCTCCAGTAATTTAGGTGAGGATGGGAGTCCAGCTGCTGCATTGGGTTCATCGGAGCAGGAAAGCTCTTACTCTGCCCTGTCCACAGCCCAGCTTGATCCAGGCAAGTAGAAAGTGTGACAGCGCGGTTCTTAAGAGCTCAGACTTATGCTTTGTTCCAAAATTAAAAGTAGTGACAGTCATAATACTTCAAGAAGAAACCTACCTCCCCTCTAGTCTGCTGTACATTATGTTATTACTCTGCTTTTATGGTCCTATCCATTTCAGACAGTCTGATGGACACCAAATCCCGTTTGGGGACCGGAAAGTTTAGGGAAGCGTCTGAACGCTGCTCTCTTGTTGTCTTTGTTTTCGTCTTATAACTTTAACCCTCTTCAGTTCGTGAGAGTTCATTGTTCGTGACCTGTCACGACCTCCGCTCCTTTCATCGTCATGTATCTGCAACATTATTGACAAGTTGTTTTGAATGCAGGCAATCAGGAGCAGTCCGACGCAGACAGAGAGGTGGCGACTCAAGCATGCAGTGACTCCATGAACTTGTATGCACATTCTGGTACGAACAGAAACGCGTTATCTGTTTTCACGAATGCACGAAGAAATCTGCCTGTTGTTTGTCAAACTGAATCTGTGGTGTCTTTCTAACAGCCACAGACTCCACAGCGACATCGGAATACACCCAACAGGTTTATCAAGGAAGCAGGTGAGCACATTAACACGTGAATATATCAGCATTTATCATAATATGGCAGGCTAAGGCTATTTACTGATACATAAAGTGCATTTAAAGGGGATTTGATACTTAATTCCTACTTCAGCAGGTATAAATGTGTGATTAAACTTCTTTTCTTTCAGCCCAGCAGTGACGTCGTACACCGGCCAGGTGGCCTTTCCTCCTCTAGCCCAGTCCACGGTGTATTCGACCTTCCCCCAGACGGGCCAGACCTACGGCCTCCCGCCCTTTGGTTAGTCCCCGCTCCTTCTCTAACAGCCTACTTAACGCTGCTCACTAAAAGGCTAGCATCACACCTTTTTTTTGTCACTTTGCTTCAGAGGCCTTACTGTGCTTTGGCGCTGAGGAAATCGATTTGCTCGATTTGATCTCTGCTTAAACGGCCCCATCTTGACTGAAGGAGCTGGTTTTCTTAACTTTGCCACACCTTTCGGTTATCCACTCCTCTCGCCGCCTCTTTCATTTTCTGCTGCCATTGCTCTCTTTCATCTTCAGGTGCTATGTGGCCAGGCATTAAAACAGAGACAGGGCTGCCTGAGGCGCCCTCTGGTGGCCAGCCTGGGTTTCTCAGCTTCAGCTCCGCATATACCTCAACCCAGCCAAGCCAGCTGCACTACTCATACCAAGGCAAGCTGCAACCTCACTCTGTCTCACAACATAACGCTGTCTCACACCTTCTGCAAATATGAAAAACAAAGGAGATCTTGCCGTGGCACAGCTCTGTCTTCCTCTCTTGTTGGTCACCCTCACCGCACATACTGAATAGAAACACTTGTTCTCCCCTCTGGCACTGTTTTAGTAGCGCTCTCTCTGTCTCCAGGCTCAAGCTTCACAACGTCCAGTGTGTACTCCAGCATCCCTTCAGCTACGGCTGCCACCACAACCTCCACCGCAGTGGCCCACCAGGTAAGGAGTTCATTAGAGTTCCTCTCTCTTTGTTACCTCTCATGCATTCTCCTGATCTGTGCAACGTAACACTATCATTGTCTTTAAGCTCTGACCACCTTCTCCTGTTGATGACTTGATGATCACGTGATGATTTGTCCCCCAGGACTTCGGCAGCTACAACTCTCTGGGACAGAGTCAGTTCTCTCAGTACTACGCTCTGCCTCCCAGCTACGTGCCTGCCGGGCTGCCCAGCAGCGACGACCACGGCGCCGGTGTGGGACTGGCCGGATATTCGGCTGTGAAGTCGGAGCAGGCCGCCTCAGCTGGACTGCCTCCCAGAGGTAACAGTGCAGTGATATCATTACTATGTAACATTAGAGGCACCATGTTATGATGTCTAAATACTGTTCTGCAGAAATGTACAATTCAAGTAGTAATTTCACACTCGCTTGTATTAAGATGCGTCGCCACCAGAGAGCCTCCCGGCAGGTGCAGCCCTTCCTACCAGCGTGGTTCTCCCCGCCGGAGCCAGAGATCAGGACGAGGCTGGACGGAGGAACTCTGTTGGCAAAGCCAAAGGGAAGGGCAAGAGGTCTGATAGCTCCCCGCCTGCTGAGAGTGACCTGGAGGTACCAAGTCAGCGGTTTAATTATGTTTGCACGCACAAAGAACTAATTAAGTGGTTGTGGCTTTGTCATTAGCTTAACAGAGTTCAAGACAAAGCTTAACCCAACAAAACACATGGAAATACAAACACATAATGTTTATCCCTGCTCCTTTTTTTTAGCGCATTTTTCTGTGGGATCTGGATGAAACCATCATTATATTCCACTCACTGCTCACTGGCTCCTACGCACAGAAGTTTGGCAAGGTTTGTTTCTGGAAATAAGCAAAAGGTTTAAGAATACAAGACATTTGTCGTATGAGAGATTTATTCTGGGTCCGTGTCGTGTCGGCTCAGGACGCGGCGACGGTGCTGAACTTTGGCTTGCAGATGGAGGAGCTGATCTTTGAGCTCGCAGACACTCACCTTTTCTTCAATGACCTGGAGGTACAGTGAGATGCATTCAGGCTGGTGTAGCCATGGCAGCAAGGGAGTAATGATGTGATGAATAATGCCTCTTCTATTCACTGTGAATTTGCACCTTTTGCATTGATCTTGTTTGTAGTCATCTTTTCAAAAAAAAAAAAAGATCCCTTTTTCTTTCCGTGAAGGAATGTGATCAAGTCCACGTTGAGGATGTTGCCTCTGATGACAATGGACAGGACCTGAGGTGTGTTATACGCTGCCCTGAACAGTGACGTGACTGGGAAGCCGATCTGTTTTGTTCCATCATCCACTCAAATCACAAGCGTCTCTCCCTACTTTTAGTAACTACAACTTCTTGGCGGATGGCTTTAATGGGTCCAGTGGCGGAGGGGCTTCAGGAACCACCACGGGGGTCCAGGGAGGCGTGGAGTGGATGCGGAAACTGGCCTTTCGCTACCGCCGGCTAAAAGAGATCTACAATAACTATAAAGGGAATGTTGGAGGTGAGTTTGCATCAAACAAAAATAATCTGTGTTTCACACCTGGAGTTTAAAAGGACAAGAAAACAAGTTAAAGTAAAGCAACATTTAGACATTGACTCTATCATGCTTTTAATGGCACCTACAGCCAAGTGAATTACATGTAACACATGTCCAATATCCAAAAGACTAAAGGGAGCAAGTCTTGTGGGATTGAGGCTGCATGTTGTGTTTTCCAGACCTGTTGAGTCCGATGAAGAGAGAGCTGCTTCAACGGCTTCAGGCTGAGATCGAGAGCGTAACGGACTCGTGGCTCAGCACGGCCCTCAAGTCTCTGCTGCTCGTCCAGTCCAGGTCTGAAGTTTAAGTTAAAAAAAAAAAATATCTTTGAGTCATAGTCTGCTCCAAGATGTCTAATCATGTGAATAATTACATCACCATCACATATATGGTTTCCACCAACAGGGGGAAGTGCATGAACGTGTTGGTCACCACCACTCAGCTGGTTCCTGCTCTGGCGAAGGTGCTGCTCTACGGCCTGGGAGACGTCTTCCCCATCGAGAACATCTACAGTGCCACTAAAATAGGTATGAAAACACCAAATACAGTTAATTCTTCTCTACTGTGGCAGAAAGGAAATCATGTCTCAGTGCTTCATGATGATTTGATTTCCCCCCCGCGGTTTTCTTTCATGCAGGGAAAGAGAGTTGCTTTGAGAGGATCGTCTCTCGCTTTGGAAAGAAAGTGACTTATGTGGTGATCGGTGATGGACGAGATGAGGAGTTTGCAGCAAAACAGGTAAACTTAAAACCCAGCGATCCTTGTCCAGTGTGGCGCTTCTCTTTGGCTGCAAAACTAGCATGTTGCCTGATTTTAACCAGACTTGTGAATCACCACCTTTTATCTCTGATAGTGTGTTTTCTTCCTTTTGTTTTGTCCGTCTCTCTGTGTAGCACAATATGCCTTTCTGGCGGATCTCTACTCACGGTGACCTCGTGTCCCTGCACCAAGCGCTGGAACTGGACTTCTTGTAAAGGAGGCGGCGTTGAATGTCGCACACTAAAGGGAAAACGTTGTCGCCGTCCCGTCGGTCTGTTGATTGACATTGTGTGAGAAAACCCTCCACAACCCCCGAACGGCACACGTTGGCGTATTAGAAAATCTGCCCTCACCCGACGACTAATGACTCACCGCGTGATGTGTGACGGTAATGTACTGAGGCGGACTTTGGGGCGGAGCGGACTGCGAGAAACTGACTGGATGCATCATTCGGCTGAGCGAAGGTTCCTCTCGCCCAGCACTCCCTCCTCTACGGCAGCTAACCTCACCACGGCTGAAACTGGCACTGATTTGGACACAGAAGGGAAGACATCTTTTTTTTTTTTTTTTCTCCCCTCCTTGGTTTGATTTTCTTTCTTTTTGTTTAAGTATCTCCTGCAGTGAAAACAATCCCTCTCATTTTGAATTCTCTTTCTGGATTTAAACAACCAAAGGTTCATTGTTGTTTAATGGAGTTATCTTTTTGTTGTTGTAGCTTTTTATTTATGCTCCGTGTAACTGAAAATATAATATCAAAGCATATTTGTTTTAAAAAAAAAAATCTCTTTTTGGGTTGTTTTGCGCACATTCAAAGACTTGAAAGCATCATTTTGCAGAAGTTACACATGGTCACGTATCAAATAATCCACGATCCTCCTCCCATGTAGCCGATCAGCTGTTTAACACAAGAAGCTATGAGGTTAAACCAAAGTAACTTGGTCGTGACCTCCTCCTGACCCGACCAAACCACACATTTAGTCAGCTGGCCGGACCTCCACTGTGCTGCGACAGCAGACACGTGGTCTTTTTTTTTTTTCATACTTTCTGTGACACTCATCACACAACTGATCAATTTCAGCAGTCGCATTATTAGTAACGTATTGGTCTAATGAAAACCTGAGCTGTGTCCTAAATCCATACTATATAGTAATTTTAATACAGTGTGTGCTACATACTTATTGTTAGTATGCAAAACAAAAATGTACATGTGTAACCTTTTTGTACTTAAAGGAGTAATATACGACATTCACAGCATTAATATGGCATCAAACCATTATTAGCTATGCAAAGATATAGTAGAGTAATGTTACCTGAGCAGAGAACGATGTCTCTTTCCCTCTGTGTGTGTTGTTATCGGAGCATCTCTCTTCTTTGTTGACATCTCTGGAGCTGTTACCACAACATACAACTTTTTTTGCCCCCAGCTGTGAGCAGCATTGCATTGTGGGAGAGTAGTGTCCAGAATTAACTGTATTTGGTCTGCATACTGCCTGGTTTGAGTACTTTTTTTTTTTTTTCAAGCGTGAAGACACAATATATACTTGGATATATAATTATAATTATTATGTTGTATGGATTTGGAATAAGTTGCTCGACTAGATTTGACATTATGGGTTGATTAAATGCTCCTTAGTGCTGCAGCAATCAGTCCTAAAACCAGGAAAATGAGTCAGCATTTTTTGGCTTCCCTCCTTTGCGCTTTGTTCTACGATATACAATAGGTATACCTCTGGTGAAAAGCTTTTCAGGTGGTTTCTAACAAGCGGCTGAATGAGACAACAAAACGTCATTGGTCTGCAGTCGGGGTTTACGGGGGTTCCTCAGAGGACCATCCGAAGAATCTTTACAATCCCATAAGGAGACTCGCGTACATCAAAAAATCTTTGTGTTCGGTTTAAACTGGCACAATAATGTTTTTAAAATGATGGGATTCGTAGCAGATTGGCTAGGTTTGTGATTCTAGACTGTCTAGTCCAAGGGATCGCAGCCGTAGATGGATCCAGAACCGGGCTAGGTTCGGAGTCCCCCGTTGCTCCCGTGGAGGAGGGTCGGCAGAGGAGAACCATTGTCTCATAACCCGTCTACGCCCTCACCTCTGACTCAGCTCATACAATGTTAGGAGGATCACAACCACTTAAGAGGTTTAACTTATTTCCTCTTAGTGGAGACAGCTGTAGCGTCTCCTCACAGGAGGGGAGCGGTCTTCATAAAGCAGCTCTTTCACAGGACGAAACCAATTAACATGCTATCAACACGTTATGTTGCTACAAAACCACAGCTGCTTGTAAAAGGGGACTGAATGTCAAATACTGGTGTTTCCAAAGACGTTACTGCGCACTTAGCTTCTCCAGTTAAAGATGATGTAGCAGAATGTACTGGAGCTGCAACACATTTACTGTCACTGTTGATTAATATGCAAACTCTTTGCTTATGCGATTGATTGAGAAGCAGTCGATTGGGACAAACAAGTAGGATTCCAGTCATTTTTTTCAAGCTAAATATTTAGCTTTGCACACTAACAGCTAGCGTGAGGTGATTCTCTGATTACTATACCCAAACCTTTCTGAGTTTAAGTGCAGCAATAGAAGATGCTGCTCCACACTCGAGCAAATTTCAGTGTTTCTAAAAACGAATGAAATGAAACCATGTGGATGTATAAATAATATGGATATGTAGCTGATTTACTGCCTAATATCTTTTGATCAAAATGAGCATTAAAAGACGTCGCTTTAGGATCTGAAAAATGATTCATTTTTTGACAACATAGTCTAAAATGACTATAAAGTTGCCCAAAGTGACTTCTTTAAATTCCTTGTTTTCTGCGTCCAAAAGCCAAAGATATTCAAGTTGCTGTGATGGAGGGATAGCAGCAAATATTCCTCTGCAAACAAACATTTTTTCATCAATGCCAATCGATTAATCGTATAACAAATAACAACATTGATGTTATTATTTGCGTCACACAATTACTTGTGCAGCTTTGACTTTTCAGCCACGTGACGACCCCGCGACCTGTCGAGTTGAGAGGGGGGGGGGAGGGGCGGGGAAGAAAACAAAGAATGACTGTGCAATATATTTCTACTTTGCTCATTAACTGTATTTCGAGGGACTTTTCATTTTGTAGAGGGGGGAGGAGAGCCGGAGGGGTGGACTGAGCCCTGGCCTGTCTGAGATTACGACTGAACAACACTGAGCCTGAAGAAGATTTCGTATTTACACACATGCAGCTTGACCGTTCAGAATGTGTATTTTGTTTGTCTCGCGTGACCGTGCATATTTATACCGTGCCTTTAACCGTCGTCTGTATGCATAATCTCAAAGGGAAATGTATAAGGTTTTTGTTTGATACATTTATCTCTGCATTATTATCCAAAGTGTTATCTTACTTTTTTTAAACTTGTTTTTTTTTTGTCTGATTTGATTGTCCTGTCTGCACTGTATTTCAAAGGCCTCCTCTGAGAAAAGATCCACGTGGGTTGATAAGTGTGTTTAAAGAAAACAATTTAACGGAAGGGCTTAAGATGGCTAACAGTTACTTTGCTGTCATAATCTGTTCTCAAAATGTTTGTTTTTTCCCCCCCGAGAATGGATTATCTCAGTCTGGAGCGGCGATTCGTTTGTTTTTATATGCATTTCCTCGTGAAAGTCTCACTTTCAGCGATCGATGTCTGCTTCGTATTCTGCTTCCTTTTGAAAAGGATTTTTTTTTAAATTTTGTTGCTGTGAAACACTCAGCTTCACTTCGAGACAATCACACTTTATGAATACATGGTATTTTTTTAATGCAGATCAGAATACTGAAGTGAAAATGGTTGAGTTCAAGTTAAATGGTCTCCTCAGTGCTGACACACAACGGAGAAAACTGAGAGACCAGATGCAATCTTTGCATTTTTCCCTGCTTTTTGAATGTGTTTCCTGTTTATTCCTTTACTTCGTCTGCATGTCATGTCTGTTTTGAAGTGTATCATGGCTGGTAAATAATGGCCATGCAATGAATAAGGGGTTATATTCGTCTGTCTCCTCTTCTTCTTTCCAATGCCAAATGCTGTTGTTTTTAAGATGGTGTGCTTTTGTTTTTCCGTTTTTAATTTTTCTGCATCTCATCTCATCTTCAAGGACCTGTGAGGACACATCGGGTTATGTAGAGAGCCTGAATGTGATCCTGGAAACTGAACACTTATCATAATAATCGATGCTAATTTAATTACAATTATCACTATTTCCCCCCGCGGTAGATGTTTGGGACCTTGACCGTCCTGTAAGGTTTTCCTGTGTAGCTACGACACTCAATACGGTGTAAATAAACGTAAAAAAGTTTCAGACTCAAGTTGATGTTTGTTTATTACTACAAGTTGCAGAATATTTACATAAATATAGTATAAATATAATTTTTTTAATATTTACAAGGAATGTTACATTAGAAGAATCATGTAAAACTCAAATGTTAGCATATAGAGTGACTATAGTGTGAATTTAATACTAAAAGGACAAACGGATGAATGAATGCAGCGTATACCTATGAGATGTAGTGACTGAATGTAAATACATTGAACTGAAACAATGACGACCATAAACTGGATCAAGATATGAGGCTTGATTTCATTCAAGTCCAACCAACTTAATTTGATAAAGAAATATTTTCTTTGCTAACTACTTTTGGTGGACCACAGAAATAGAAAAAAGTACACCCTTTATAATAGCACTTTTTAAATGTTAAGTTAATTAAGTTTTGATTGTTAGATCCATTCGGACATTGGAATGTGAGAACAATATTACATCCTAAATAAATAAAACAAAAAAATAAATAAAAACACAGGCCACCTCTGTATAAATGTAGCAAAATCTTACCAAATTATGATATTCCTTCCCTTATCAACTATACACACACCTAAAAAATGACTCACGTGATGGCACTTACAAAAAACCACCCCATGATGTTTGAGGCTGGTCATGAGTCTAACCTCCATGTCCGGTGGATGTCAGGAGAAGCAGGTCAGGAGTAGAAGTTCTCTGCCAACTTCTTCATCCTTTTATTGCAGCATGCTGGAGGTCTGGGCCCATCGTGGTCAACGACCCCCTCTGGGGTAAATGACCTCAGGGCGACGCCGTTCAAGGCAAAGTCCGTCTCATCTCCCTCACTGGTTTCCCCTTTCAACTCCTCTATGGCCAGGTTCGGATGGAAACAGTTGTAATATATCATTTTAAAGAAGAGACCCAGGATGTAGACGCCAACGACGCTGACGGCGGCGATCACGGCATACAAGAGGGGAATTTCAAAATAAGGCGGTTCTGTGCTCATCTTCCAGCACCAGAGACCGCAGAGGAGGGAAATATCCACCAGCATGTAGCCGTGGTAGAGCAGAGTCCTGTACCTCGTCCTCCCCTCCACCACGTTGAACCAGTCGAAATACCAAATGAGGCCCACGGTGGCTCGGTACAGCCACTCTCCACCAGGTCCGTCCATGAAGTCCGTCTCGGATCGCCAGGCGACAAAGAACAAAACTATCCAGGAGCAAAGGAAGTGGGTGAAGATGAAGCACGGCAGCACCGAGGCGAAGAGGGCGAGGGCGCTGAGGCGAGATGAGATGAGCAACAGGTTCCAGAGGAAGAAGACCACCGACGAGATCATATTCTGCTGCTGTTTGTCGGGCAGGAAGGAGCGCAGCGAGCGGTGGTACATGGTCACACTGAAAGCCACGGCGGACGCTGACCCGATGGCCTTCAACACTGAGGAGGAGGAGGAGAAGTTATCATCTTTAGAGAAGCTACAACCAACTGCAAATGGACCCGTTTCCATGCAACATTTATTATTACTCATTACTATTTCTGAAAGTATAAGAAAGGTAATAGTCCTACTTGAACTGAACATTTTGATGTTTAAATGAAGTTAGATGATGGAAGTAGAAGAAGAAACGTGTAGAAGAACGCATGTTTATTTAAGATTATCCACAGAACACAGTGTCATTAGTTTTTATTGGACTCCTTTCTATTAAAAGCCTAAATACTCAGACTGTTCTGAGGATTATTGGAGTATTATCAGCAAAAATAAGGTAGTTAAAGTATGAAAAAGTAAAAAGCACTGTTATTGTGTATTGGAGGCCAATTGTAACTATCTGACCTAGTATTGGGTAGATATATCTATAACAATGTGTATGTAGAACATTCATCTAAAACACTATCACTATAGCAACAATGTTGTTTCTGGATGAAGTCAAGCGAAGCTGAGTCATATGCAAATAATAAAGTCACGCCACATTTCAACAACGCACCTGTCACAGGGTCGAGCTGGCCGCGCTGCAGGATGATGGCGAGCATGAGGACGAGCTGAGGGGAGCTCTCCGAAAACGTCTCGATGAGCCGCAGCATGCTGACGTCAGTGGCTCAGGTAGGCGGCGAGGTCCTCGGGGCCACGGCGCTTCCGGCAGAAGCTGCTCAGGGAGACCTCCACGATACCGGCGTGCCTGAGGAAGAACACGCACGGTGAAAACCACTTCAATGAAACATGAGCAGTTATCATGTCAAATCAGATTATGTGCAAACAAGGAAACTGTAGAATAACTGGTTTGACTGATATCTTTGTGGTCACATTAATCACTGATACAACTAAATATCCGGTATCACCAACTCTAGAGAAAGTGGTTACACTTTACATTTATTTACTTTTCCTTTCCCGTAAATGGGGGAAGTGTGTTTGTGAACTCAAAACTGAAACAACCTGACTTCCCACCCCTCCTACACACACACACACACACACACACACACACACACTACAACAGGGGTGTGTTCCAGAAAGCAAGTTTTCCTGAAACTCTGAGTTTCATTTTCTAGCTGCAGCCATGTTCTTGTGCCTGTGGGATTACACCTATATGCAAGGTTGATACACAACAGACCATCATTCAACTGTTTCATCCAGTTAAACGCATTAACTCGGGCCGTAAAAGTCTGCCACACTAACTGTCTCTACTTTGCTGCAGTCACGTTGCTTCCCTTTCTAAGGATGAGCTCGTTTTCTCCATAAACATAAAGTAATATCTCTAACGCTCTCCCGGTTGCCATGGTGAATCGTAGTATCGGAGCTGTTCTGGAACGGGAAAACTGCCCATCTCAGTGTTGGTCAACTCAGAGTTCAGGGTTAGGTTCAGAGTCGGTTGAGCCTGCTTTCTGGAATACACCGCCCGGAAACACACCGCCTGAGGCACTCTGAATACACACCAGTATTATTATAGCAATAGACAGACAACCTGAAGTAGATTCCCAGCTGCAGTCACATGGAGAAGCTTGAGCTGCCACAGACTCAGGCACTTCTCCACCTTCGTCCGCCTGTTGAAGTCCTCGTAGCTGTACCACAGCCAGCTGTAGGCCTGGACAAGAACGGACGAGCCCACGAGCAGCAGCAGCAGGATACTGAGGCTCACGTAGGCCTTTTCCTGGTAAAAAGAGACGACTGCATACACGTCCAGCACTATGTCGAGCAGTAAGAACAGCAGGCCCACACAGATGAAGAGGAAGTCCACGGGGGAGTACTTGAACACACCCATGTCTGTCAAACTAAAGTTCACATATCCCCTTTAGCGCCTGATCAGTCTCTAAGACTGTGAACACGTCAGCCATGAGCAGAGAAGACAATCGAAAGTATGCAAGAAAGCAACAGTTCAGTGTTCAAATCCTAACCACGCCTCCAGACCGGACTGACCCTCCTTACTGGTTAGATAACATCTTAAAGCCACACTGTCGTCATTTAACCAATACTCGTTGACATACATACAACCTCTATGGTATTCCTAAATATAAATTATGTTACTTTACTGTTAAATCATTACACAAACCAGATTTCAGTCTGCATTATCAAGTGTAAAAATAAAAAGGGCTCAAATTGAAATACAACATTACCACTTTAATGATTGCACATGGCAAATGAGGTAAAATATTAACAACCAGCAGTGGACCTTGACTTTTGGTTTGAGCACTGTGTTGGCAAATAAGTGGATCTAAAACATGACAGAAACAAACAAAGAACTGGTTGAAAGTGTGAAAATACAACAAGAACAACTTGAGCAACATTTACGACGCCCGAAAATAAAAAAAAAAGTTGAACACGTTCAGAGCACCGTTGATACCGAAGTAAACAGGTTTGACAGATGTTGACATTCAAACAAACAACGCAGGAGCGAGGATAAGTAACACTAGTGGTTTTGCACCTAAAGCTACAGCCTGTTGTCAAATATTGTTCTAACAATTCTTAGTCGACGTGTATAGAGTAAACATTTCACTTGAACTTATTTAACACCATCAATATCATCTTGACAAAAACCTGTCAAGTGGTCGAAAACAGCGAATAGGAATACAGACATTATAAAAAGGAGACCTTATGGTCAAATCTACATTCAAAGTCCTTGAAACAGGTTCCAGTAGTAGCAGCTGAAACAACAAAACACCCCAAAAACACAACACGCACATTCAGATACCCCTTGTTGTCATGCAAAAACCGTTAGAAATCCAATCTGGGTCACTTAAATTGAGATTAACATCAAAAATATTTATAATATTATTATTAATTAGTTGTTTTGAATGTTCTATGACATTAAAGTATTTTTATTTTTGTGTTTATTTATTTTATTTTCTCCCCTGCATGTTTGTATGTTTTGGAAACGTATGTTTTTGAACACACAACAACAAACCCCCACATGACCACATGGTATCCATGAAAAAACATCCCCAAAACTTGTACAATGTTCACTCCGTGTGTAAAGGCAACAAAATACAATTTGCTTTGTAGAAAATACATCAAACAGCTTTCAAAATGACTTTCAAACTATCAGATAAGAAAATTAGCCCCAGTTTCAAGTAGAGTTGTATGTATAACGTGAGATAATAACAGTCAGATCTTTTAAACAATGTGGCAGCTGTCCCTTAGATATCTATGCTGGACATTATGGCAAAGTTGCAAAACGATGAGTAGGACTTGTTTACGGAGACACTGGATTTTTACATTTGCATCAATGTGATGTGGATCAGTAAATAACAGGAGTTCATTTAACCATTATTCCAGGAATGTACTATATCGTAATATATATATACTGAAGTGTGATCTATCAAATTGCAGACTCTTTGTCTCAAATACCGTTTTGGAGCCTGTTCAAATGATACTGAGCACCTGGTGACATGGCAGATAGGAGATAGGCCGTTGTATACAATCGCTACCAAACAAGGTAGAACACTTATCAGCAGTACACTGTTGGCCGTGACGTCACAGATGTGAGGACTCCACTCCATTGGTGCTTTGAGTGTCTTAAATGATTCCTTTCTGGGTGTAAAAATGAGCAGCGTGGCAGGCCATCCGTTTGTTAAGCAGCTGGGAGGACGGGGGCCCGTCCTGGATGGAAAAGTCTCTGAAGGACACTTCTGCGTCGGGCAGATCATCAGGCAGTCCTGGGTCCCTCATCGGGGGCCTCCACAGCTTGGGGTGGAAGCAGCAGTAGTAGAGGGTTTTGAAGAGCAGTCCCAGGAGGTAGATGAAAGGCAGAGAGATGAGCAGAGGGAGGGCGTAGGACTCAGTCTGGACAGGGTCCCTGTAACACCACCACGTCGCCAGCAGGATCCCTCCATCGGTGGTGATGAAAGAGTGGTAGATGATGCTCCTGCCTCTGGTCCGACCCTCTGCTACATTAAACCAGCTGAAGTACCAAATGAGGCCTATGGTGGCCCGGTAGAGCCACTCCCCACCGACGCTGTCCATGAAGTCCGTCCCCTGTCGCCAGGCCCACAACACGAAGACGAACCACAGCATCAGAAAGTGGGCGGCGATGTACCCGGACAGGACTGAGGCGAAGAGGGCAAGAGCCGCCACACGCGGCGCTATTAGCAGCAGGTTCCACAGGAAGTAGATTAAAGAGGAACACCAGCCCTGCTTGGCCTTGTCTTGGAGGAAGGAGCGCAGGGAGCGGTGGTAATCCACCACCATCCAGGCTATGGAAGTGGTTGATGCAGCAATACTCACAACTGCCAAAAAACAGACGTTAACCCATCAATGTTGCAACCGAGAGGAAGTTATCACACATTCTGTTGACTTACCACAACCCCTTTTTACAAGCTAAACTGGGTTGCTATCTTCGATTCACACACAAAAACATGGTCCTCAATAGCAGAAGTATGCTTTTTATGTGTGGTGGAAGTAAATCCGACTAAAGGGAACTCACACTGAACGGTCCTGGCCTTGTTGGTGTGCAGCATGACATAGATCATGAGGGTGAGCTGAGGAGCGCTCTCACAGAAGGTCTCGATCAGCCGGAGCATGCTGAGGTCGTGCGTCAGGTAAACGGCGTACTCTGACCCTTCCTCTTTCCGCCACCAGACCCTGAAGCCTTGCCGTATGGCGGAGATGTGCCTACGGAGAAACGGCCCGTTACAGTACATGAACACATAGAATGTGGGAAAACCGCATTGCATTCTAAAGTCATGCAGCTAAATCATAATTATTAAAAGGGTGAGCAATCTGGCATGAAGCATTAGCCTCACTCATATTTTGAGCCTTTCATACCTCATTAAGTCATTATTTGTGCATGTTTTTGCATTGAGTTTTCTTCTGAGACACTGGTTATACTAATTGCCACACCTGGAATGTTATTATATGGTCACAGCACCTGTCAGAGGTCATTACCTACCTGCTTGTAGGAATATCCAGAGAAATACTCCTGCGGCTAAGGTGCATTTTTTCAGATTAAAGTGTGTTTGCATGGTGCACGATTGCACATAACCGGTATTGTACAGTCCAAATTAACTGGGCTGTTTGGTTCCATATAATATATATATATATAAACATGTATATGAACTTTGAAGTTACTATGAGTTTTAACCCTACAACCCAGTGATTGGCTGCATTGTTGTAGTGATCATGTGTTGGGTCTACCTGCAGAGGAAGCCCAGCTGCAGCACATGCAACACGCAGTAGAGCTTCACTTGGTCCCCGAAGAGGACGGTCCCTCCTCCGGCCTGCGCGTTGAACCCCGGCAACTCCCGGTCATACTCGAACCAGAACCAGCTGAACATCTGGACCACGACGGACGACAGGACCATGAGGCCGACCAGCACCCCGAACCAGAAAAGGTCCCCTCGGCAGTAAAACTCGGTGGCGACCCACACGTCCGAGCCCCAGTCCACCAGGAAAGTACACATTCCGACCACAGAGAAGACGAAGTCGATCCAGGAGTATTTTGAAAAAGTCGCGCGCTCCATAGCGGTTTTTTTTAGCCGACCTGTTGCTGGTTAGCTAACATTCGGCTAACGTCCCGTACCGTTACTTCCCTCCCAACGCGACTTCACATTCTTCAACCCAGTGAAGAACAAAGTTGCCGAAACTTTCATATTTGAGCAGTTTGAAGTCACAGAGACGTTAAAACAACGTCGCCGACATGAGAAAAGAGTAATAAAGGAGAGCAGCCGGTGTGTTTGTAAAGATCCCCCCGTCCGTCCGTCTCTGTGTATGTGTGTGTGTGTGGCTCTAAGCCCCGCCCACCACTTATGTGTAGCCGCCTTACGGAGTGACAGGTCGTAAATCCGGGTACAGGATTTAACGTTTAAAGTTCACACCACGTGTTTGAAATTATTCTGAAACGTTTTTTTTTAATGTTTATAAAAAGCGTTGGTTCCAGCATCTCAAATGTTGTGCTGATGAAAAACAACTTAGTGCATTCATTCAAGAACTTTTACGACTTTGTTCTTTCTACTTTAAATTATAAGCAAATATTGTAGTTTTTTTTTACTCCACTACACTTATTTTGATACCATTAGTAACTACACTTTGAAGATTCAGATGAACAACACAAAATATAACCATACATAATACATTCATTATGATGTAATATGTGTACGTATGTAACATTGACAAGCTACCCAGCCGATAAAGTACATTATAGTTGGACTCAAATTCACCAGATACTTGAACATTTAACATTTTAAGTGTGTGTGTGTGTGGTGTGTGTGTGTGTGTGTGTGTGTGTGTGTGTGTGTGTGTAATGAACTGTACACAGATATGAATTAATTATTATGATGTTTTGTTTGCAGTCTGCAGTTTACTACAATACCAGTATTATATAATTTTTAGATTTTTTTTGTATAGCAAATTTTCACAAAAGTAAATTATATTACCAAAAATAAAGCTTTTCTTTAAATTTTAATATAAATGTATAAATTAAAATGCAATATTCAGTAGAAACTATTCAGCACTCTACAAGCCCCTAATACCTATAGCCTGTTGATATATTAATTATGTATTATATTAATATAAATGTTTTGATATAATCATTAGCCCCTGATGCTCATGTCTGATGAATATTAGTGTCCATCGTTCATTACAGCGCCACGCCTGAGAGACAACGCTCAGGCAAAGCAAGCCCAAACAACAAGCCACGCCCCCAGCGGCCGCGACCTATTGTATCGAAGGAGCGCGCGCGTGTGCTTTGCAGCCTCGCGCCTCATTTCTGCGAGCCTTCGGTCCCGCATTTCGCTAGGTTAGCGCACAAAAGCTAACAATATGTCGAGGGTGTACATCGGAAGATTGAGCTACAGGGCCAGGGAAAAGGACGTGGAGAGATTCTTCAAAGGCTACGGGAAGATTCTCGAAGTCGACCTGAAAAACGGGTAACGTTGAGGCCGTTTGTCGATGCCCGTTGTCGGTGAAGCTGCGCAGGCCGCACCGTGGAGATAACAGGCAGCCCGGGCCTTGTTGATTGCAGCAGCCTGCGAGTTGGTTAGCTAGCTAGCTAGTTGGTTGTTGGATATTTACGAGTGGAAAAACGTCGAGAATATCATCTGCAATGGAGTCTTTGTTTAGCTACAGTGCTTGCTATCTTTATACAGCAGTAACGTCCAGCTATGAGCCGGTGCTCGGGTGCTTTTACGCTATCTCGACCACGGCTAGGTGGCTAACGTTAGCTAAGGTTAGACGTGGCAATGTCACAGGCGGTCGTGTGTATTGCAGTCATTCAAACCGTGAGCCAAACAAGTGCAAGTTTACTCACGGGCCGTGTGCAGGTCAATATTGGATATGCTTTCTACTGGCAGTCCGGTGCATAAACGTTTGGACCTTGTTGTCGAGATAACAGTAACCTGATCACAAACCTCGAGATGTCCGTTTCAAACGCATCAATCGATACCTGAGCAAAGAATTATGTTTGTATACAATGAATAAGATATGACATTGATATTCATATCATTGATCTTTCTGTTGACTTGATGGAAAAGCAGCCATACTCTTCTCAGAGCTCTCTTGTTATTTATTTGTTTATTTTTTTAAGAATATGCTCAATATATTCCATCGCTGTATAATTTCTGTTAAACTTCATTACCCTACAAAGGTTTTCTGGTTGTTTTATTCGACCACTGAGCACTCTACAAGCCCCGAAGTCTGATAGACTTCTATGTTATACATTTATTTTACATTAATTATATTGTTTGTTATTGTACATGTTTTTCAAGTGTCCATCATTCACCACACCACCAAGCCCAAGGTGAACTTAATAATGCAGCTTGTTTTGTCTGTCCACCAGTCCATAATATAGAGATTCAGTTTAGAATAATAGAAAATAAAGCAAAGACATGTTTATATTTTTGAAAAAAAATTACATGCACAGTTCTTGGACCATCAAATTGTTGCTGAGTAATTTCTGATACCCTTCTAATAATTTAATCAAGTGATACAAATTCATTTAGTCGACGATTATTTGTCTCATAAAATTGACCAGCTTGTAAAAAAACGTCCAAAAAAGGCCGCTTGTGAATGAGACATTAATATCAGTTGTCCATAGCACTGAAACCTGGTCCCACTGGCAAAGAAGAAATGGGACTCGGCCATGGTCAACATTTTGTTTTTCCTCACTACTGTATTAAAGCTGCCATGTTGAGGTGCATGCATCGAATGGGGTGATTGTCTGTGCAAACCTGTGTTTCGATTAACAGCAGAGCCTTTTTGTTTGCAGAGTGTTAACATGCTCTCTTCTTTTATAAAGGTATGGGTTTGTTGAATTTGATGACCCGCGTGATGCAGATGATGCTGTTTATGACTTGAACGGAAAGGAGTTGTGTGGAGAAAGGGTCATTGTGGAGCACACCAAGGGACCCCGTCGTGATGGAGGCTATGGTGGCAGAAGTAAGTGTTTGATAGAGAATCGTGTTTATTTCACGTGAGTAATGTAATTTATTACAGGGAACCGTTAATCTTAATTTCAAGGGGGCAAATTTGCAAGTCCTTGGTGGCTGATGTGCATTCAATCTATACTGTGGTATTTGTATTATTAATAAGTGAAACTCACTTCTTTTAAATCAGTGGTCTTTTGAGTTCCACCCAGCCCCCGATCTTGATTTCATCCCCATTTGTTATTGTTCTGACCTCGATGTTAAACGGGCCATCAGGCATGGCTCATTTTCTAAATAGGGCACTCCAAAATGGCGTCTTTTGATTTTAATTGTCTTGCAAATAGTTTAGCTCACAACAGTTGGCGTGGGAGGAGATTTTCATATCAGTACGTGATGACACGATTAAATTTGTTTGCACCAGAGCCACCAATGACTTGAAAAATATCTTGGGTTACCATTTGATGGATAAAAATGCAGTTACATGTGAATATGTGATGGGGAAATGGCTTACTGATGGAAAGGATATAAATGTCTTGATTTGAATACTGTAAAATAACTATTTGATTGTTAAATATCTTGTAATCTATTGATGTCTTATTCCGTTTATTTTATTTCAAATGATTGTCAATTTAAAGGTAAAGATTTAACAAAGAACCTCAATGTTTTAATTGAAAGAGTCCTTTGCTGACTGCCTGCCCCTATTGCTGGCCATGGTGTCCCCCCTTTCCAAGAGTGTGGTTTGACCATTCTGGGCCCCTGGGCAGACCAAAAAAGGGAGCCATTGTGAATGAAGACCGCTTTTCCCATTAGGCCCAGGCCGGGTGGTGAGGATGCCATGGGGGTTAGGAACAGATGTGGGTTCAGCTCTTATAGGTGCCTGAAAAAAGAACATGTTTTGTTACAGTGAAATGTTTTAGATAAGATAGCTTAGAAACTTGCTTTAGTTCACCGTAAGTACTTCCTCCATCAGTTAGATTTTTAAATTTTATTTTTTTTTTCATATATTTATTTAGAAGGCATATTTAATTTATTCTCCTTTTTTTTTAACAAATTTGAATAAGCTACAAATCTGTATAGGTGTAGGTTTTTGAATAGTTTTTAAGAAGTAGAAAGCCTTTTGTACTATATGACATTTTCTCTTTTTTTCATCTTTTGCTTTCCCCCTTCTTTTTTTTCCTTATTCCCAAGTGAATATTGATATATTTTGTAGTATGTAGTTTGGAGTATAGTATAAATGCACCATCACAGTTTCTTTTCGGTCCTCATTTTTTTCCTGTTCTTTCCTTGTTACCCTAAAAAGGTGGATATGGGCGCTGGGGAAGGGACAGATATGGTCCACCTATAAGGACAGATTATCGGCTCATTGTTGAAAATCTTTCCAGCCGCTGCAGCTGGCAAGACTTGAAGGTATGAGGCTTATTTTTTCATGCATGACTTCTTTTTTTAAATCTTAAGGAAGTAATGTCCAAAGAAAAAACGTTTGCTGGTCCTGCAACAATGTGCCAACTGATTTCCTCCCCTTGAGTTTGTCATCATGTCTTATATGTTATCAGTTAAGTCATCACTTCATCTCTAATCACTGCTTTTTTCTCCATTCCTCCGAAGGACTACATGAGGCAGGCAGGGGAAGTGACATACGCTGATACCCACAAGGGCCGAAGGAATGAAGGGGTGATAGAGTTCAGGCTCTACTCTGACATGAAGAGGGCTCTGGAGAAGCTCGATGGCACAGAAGTGAACGGTAGAAAGATCCGGCTCATTGAGGACCGCCCAGGAGCCAGACGCAAGCGCTCTTATTCTCGCAGTCGCAGCCATTCCAGGTTAGGGAACATCGCTGTAACTTTGTATATGGCTTCCTGATGCATATTGATGTTTATAAATATAGCTTTATGAGCAAGTTGAGCTGCACAGCACAAAATGGCCTTACAATTTAAACCATGTGTCGTATGCAGTGCTTGAAACATTATCGAAGGGGCAGCTAAAGCTTCATAACAAATACCGCTGCAGTTGGCAATTATTAACAATTACCAAATGTTTTCTCAGGTCCCGCTCCAGAAGCCGCAGGTCTCGCAAGAGCCGCAGCCGTAGCGAGAGCAGCAGTCGCAGCCGCTCCCACTCAAGGTGAGAAATCAAAATGCTTTCACTGCGGGAAGTGATGCTAAGGACATGGTATTTCTACAGTAAATAGAGCATTCATAAACAGTAAGCGTAAACTAACTGAAGCTGTTTTTTTAAGCTTAGTTTGTTCTTATTCAGTGTGAAGACTCGCACATCCTTGTTCTGTTCCAAACTGCATTTGATCTCGCAATCAAATAGTTTGGAACTCTTGTTAGTAGTAAGATGAGAGCATATGTTTCTATGGATAGATTTCCATGAAATTGCACAGGTGCATGCAAGTAGCCTTTAGCTGATGACAGCAAGTAGTAGCCTGATATCTACAGCTGTTTAATCCAAGCAGGCCAGGCCTACATAGCGTGGTGTCTCTGTCCACTAGTGGATCAGCTGCTCACCATAAAGACACAGCTGTTGTCTATTAAATACAGGATGCCCATCTTGCATTTTAACTCGCTGGCTGTTCAAAGTTGTGTTCAGATCTAAATCCTTGGTTATGTGCTAGTTTCAGTAGGAAATTATTGTTTAGGCATTTAGTCTGATGAAGTTGAGTACAGAAAAGGGATCAAAAAGCACTCACTACTATCTGATTTTGTCCACAGAGCGGCGTCCCACTCCCGCAGCCGGTCTCGTAGCAAGAAGAATAAGGTCAAGGGCAAGAAGGAAGAAGAAGAGCGCAGCAACGGTGCTCCAAAGAACAACGACAACAGCAGAAGTCGCAGCCCCAAGAGCAAAAAGAGCAAGAAAGACGGGAAGAAGAACAAGAAGGACGATTCGAGGTCCAGATCTCGGTCGCACTCCAGGTCTCGTTCAAGATCGGGAATCAAGGATCGCGCTAGGAAATCTGGGTCAAAGGGCCGCGAGCAGCCCAAGAGCGAGGACGAGGGAGGCGAGGCTGACAAAGGCTCTCGTTCACGCTCACGCTCCCCCGCAGAATCAAAATCCAGAGCCCGGTCTAAATCAAAGTCCAAATCCCGCTCCCCCTCCCCCGCAAAAGCCCGCTCCCGCTCCGCCTCCCGTTCAGAGTCACGCTCCAAATCACGCTCCCCGTCTCGTTCTCGCTCCCGTTCCCGCTCTTAGTTCAGATTTTGGACTATTTGTGATGAGCCCTTATCCCAGTGTTTCCCCCTGCCCTCAATTTACATTCCCCAAACCCCACAATGACTCCCCTGCCTCCTGTTTTTTGATAAATAGCTGTAGAATACCAGGCACTCATGCTCGATGTCTTTTATGTACACGTTACTCCATTTCATTTGACTCTTAACGCTACAGATTTTTTCATTAGAGCTGTCTCGTATGGGGGGTGTTTGTAAAATTACAGGGTGCAATCTCAGTTTTATAAGTTTAAATGATGGTATGTGTCTTAGCCTTTTTTAATCAAATGTAGAAGCATACTTTTTTGTCAACATGCTGGTTGGGAATATGTTCCAACATCTCACCTTTTGTGAAATCCTTGTATCATGTTATTTCAGATTAAAAAAAAAAAGCCTGTTCTACATTGGTCATTGGATTTGGGTGTTTATATTGGTCAGTGAGGTATCTTGATCTGAATTTTGGCATTAAATTTGAGTACTTCTATAGCACAGCTGGAGCAAATGTCCATCTACACGGATGTCTGCGATCCAAGAATCCCTTATTTACTCCCATTGAGCTAAATGTACAAAAATACAGAGCCCAGCTTGGTCAGAAAATGATCCATGTTTCTGGTCTTTTTATGGGATTTGTTGACGATACAACCACAGAATAACCTCAACCTTATTATTTTAATAAAACCATTTTCCAACCATCTTTTAAATGTCTTAAACAAACCTGCTGAAAATGTATTCCGATTTTGCAAAAAATGTCAAGTAGTAGTGGTTGATTGCTGTTTGGAGTTGGAGTTTTTGCTTTTTCTGTCAGCTCTGGCAATGAGGTATAGATAATTGGGTTCCAATATGACAATCAGCAGGCAGTCGGCTGAGGAGGGAGCTTGACGAAGCTCACCTGGGCTTCCCAACTAAAGAGGCTGATGCTCTTTGCCTGGCTCTCTTGCTACAGCAGAGCAGTAGTTTAGCTGTTTGGTTTTGCACCGTTGCCTCCACAGTACACCTGACTTCCATGCATGATTTTCATGACTGATGTTGCTAATCTGCACACTCCATTGTTTATTTTAGGGAGCTTTAGTTTAATGAATTCTGTTCGGTTCTAACTAGAACCTTGTGTGGCCCATGTCATTACTTAATTTTGTGTGGAATCATTAGCAAAGTATTTCTTGAGCCAAAAATGTGTTTTGTGAGTTCAGTGACCATCAAATGACTTACAGTGAAGTCATGGTCAGAGCAACCGGTGCCCAAAACATGTGACAAACAAGTCAATGGAAATGCAGCCATTTTTATAGTGCACACTTTGTATAAAAACACTTCATTACAGACACATTTGAGTCCTTACAGTCACACGATGCTACATCCATCACCTCCCTGAATACTACACATGCAGAGGTCTAACTTATACTCCCTCATCCGTGTATATTCAGTCTCTTACCTCTCTTATCTTATTAGGTATGTCGGTCCTTATCCATCACAAAGTGGAGGCACAGCCTCCTCCTCCTCATCAGTGCATGCAGGCTGGTCACCAGTCAACCCAGATCACGATCTTAAAGTTCAGTCTCAGTCATCATCATCCTCTTCTGAGGAAGATCGTGTTACCCCGCCGCTGTCGTCGCGGTAACACCGGGCCAGTAGGCGCAGCTCCTCCAGGGCCTCCTTGTAGTCGGCCATTTCGGGCCCCTGGGAGAGGAAGCTCGGGGCCACGCGGCAGATGTCTAAAGTGCTGGCGCCGCGATGCAGCTCGGACAGCCAGGAGCCGAGTGCAGGCCCAGACTGGAGGGACGTCATGACGGGTGCGGAGGAGACCAGAGGGGCCCGAGCTGCAGAGATGGGGTTAATATCATCCGTTAACTGTTTTGACTTTTATACTATGTACCTATTTAATCATCTTTGTCCATTTTTATATTCATTTATCTGTACGATAACATGCAATGACAAGTAAGCCGTTCTATTCTTAATGAAAAAAAAACATCTTTAAATTTTCACAAAGAGTGTAAAGCTCAGCTTACAGCCAGGTGGAGGATGCTGGCTCTCCAGGAAGCCTTGAGCCCCGACGGACTGACTGAATATCTGAGGGAAGGGCGGCGTCAGCATGCTGGGTGTAGACACCAACTGCAGAGCCCTGAGAGAGGAGACGGAGAGAGTGAAAACATAATTTCCCCTCAAGATATACAGGTAAAATGATTATTAGCTGACACGTGTGAGAGTTGGGACTCACAGAGGACTTGTAGGGTAGAAGGATCGGATGTAGGAAGCCAGCACGTCCTCCCCGCTGTGAAGGCTGTGCATGGGAGTGGGTGGCTGAGTCCCTGGAGCCAGAGAGCTGATGGAATAAACATACTTTTAAGCAACATGACTCCATACAACCGTATGTCTTTAGGAAACACTAATACTCTGATTGGATACAGTAACTCCCAAATAAATGGTGGTCAAGCTGAAGACCACTTCTCAGGTCCAGTTTACATCTCAATTAATTTGTCTCGTTATGTTTATAAGATGTCAAATTGGAATCAGAAAATTCTCACCTGACGAGTCTCTGCCCCTCGTAGCCTTTGAGTGTCGCCCACTGGCCGTAGCATCTCCCGTCACTGGCTTCAGGGCAAGCCGATATAGGTTTCCATGGCAACGCGTCTGTGCACTCACTCAGGGCGTCAGGGAGAGAGCTGCCATGCATCATGGGAAAGGGTAGAGCCCCATAAGCAGCGACCACCTAGGATTTAGATAACATCATCATAAGCTCAGCCGCCTCGAGACACGAACACGTCCAAAACAAATGGTCAGTAAGTCACCTTTCTCCCCGACACGGCCAGTGTGTCTGCCACCTGCCACATGGGGACGCTGTTATTCTTCAGCCTGTAAGGCAAAGTGAGGGCGTCAAGGGCCAAAGCCAGCACGGAGCTGGTGTGGTACCACAGTGAGGGCTGGAAGACAAGACCAGACATAATGACGCTATAAATGCACGTAGGAAAAGGGTGTCGGAGTCAGAAAAGTATAAAAAACAATAAATTATTTAAAAAAAATGTGCGCTCACATCATAATTTAGGTGGGGGAACGCCATGGGAGCGGTGGGTCGTCTGCCTAGTCCACCACGCAGGGTCAAGGGGCAGAAGAAAGAGCTTTGATTGGCCATGTGGACCGTCCCTAATGTGCAGTTCAACGTGTGGTAGAGGTCCTTCATCGGAGTCTGGTTGAACAGGAAGAACACAAAATACACAGAAGCCCATTTACAAAACTTCTGCTTTTACAACAGAGAAAGTTGACTGGAAATCCTCACTCACTGAATCCGGATGACTGACAGGTGCTAAGCCCCAGGTAAGGATGCCTCTTCCGCCGTAAGAGTCCTGTAGCATCTCTGTGACCTTTGACCCCAGGCCTGCGAAGCCATCAGACAGGTCACAGAAAACCTGGAAACCCTGAGAGAAAAGACGGGAAGCAAGGAATGAAAAATGAGCCCTGAAATGTCCTTCATCTTTTGAATATAATACAATACAGTATTAAAAGAAAACAAAAACTTACCTGAAGGTAATCACACTCTTCTACAAAGAAGTGCAGTTTGTCCTCCAGCTGCTCCAACACCGACCCCTGCAGGAGAGACTCTCCCTGGCCAAACGCCTCCAGACGGTGAGCCTCCCTGCACACAAATATAAAGCTGTGTTAAGACCTGACCCACTGAATGTAAAACATGCAAATTAAATAGAGTGAAAACTTGTTAGTAATTTTTTTATTCTCTGTAAAAGACGTCAGATGTCACTTTTTGGGGTGAAGGAGGAAATACAACAAGCTTTTCAGATTCTAAAGACAGAGAGCAGTCTGGGATTAAAGCTCAAATCTGTGTAAAGCCTGACATCTACTGGAGAACTGCAGGTACTGCTCCAATGATTTAATCCTCATGGAGGTGTAATGTAATTCATCAATTCCTCTCATTTCGATCGACAAAATGCAGGAAGTGTGACGCAGCACTTTACCCGTCGTGGTTGTACTGGTGGATGACAGAGACCGTGCGGGGGTGCAGGTGGATCCGGAGGAAGTCGGACCACACCTTCACGCTGCCCTCCAGCCTGTAGCGATTCTGGACTCGAGCAAGCTGCTGGTTCACGGTATCCAGACTCACTGCACCTGCTGGTGGTAGAGTTTTCAGTGTGGTCACTCTATGTTTGACTTATCTATGTGGCGTGTTGAAAAGAAGGTTTCTTAAGGTTTTTTCTTACCCGAGTGCTGCGGCTGGTAACTGGAGTTAAAATCAGCTTCAGTGAGGACCTCCCCTTTCTGGAGACAAAGAAAAAAACTGTTACGATGAGCAATTAAGTGTTTTTGTAGTAGTAATACATTTTTTTGTTTTATTCCCACCACAAATACTCACATCCAACTTGTCTAGATCTTTAAGAAAGGGGTTCTTCTCAGATGGACTTTCTTCGTGTATCATGAGGCTTCCATCCCTACCAGATGGAGCACAGTTTTTTACATCACAAAGACCAAGAATTGTACCAACAAAGAATCATGGAATCAGGTTTAAATCATAACGTACTTACAGCATTTCATTACATCGACAAGAAATGTGTAAGAGTCAAGCAAACACTGTACACGGAGCAACAGCCGCCAAAACAAGAACCCAAAATATGGAATTACACACACATGCACGTAGAGGGACTCTCTTATTTACCATGAGAGAGCAGAGGTGTCCTGGCCGCTGTCATACAGACTTCCCTCCTGCCGTAGAGTCCGAAGACTTCCTGTCAGAGAGTGTGGCAGACAGCTGATTTAGCTTAAAAAGCATCATACACATCCAAGTTACTGTGTGGAACGTCATTTAAGGAATGACAAAACAAAACAGGTCATGAAGGAATGAAAATTCGACCAAAGTAGGAGATTTAAAACAAAATCAGAAAGCCGCTCGAGGACAGGGGATGTTTCCAGCAATAAATAGGGATGTGATAGGAAGAGGTTACCTTTGAGGTCCATGGCAATGAGGCGAGGTGTGTGTGTGACGTGTCCGCCCAGAGTCTGTCCCTCACGAAACAGCACATCGCTCTCGATCTCGCTCGGTGGTGAATCTGGGTCGTATGATAACGCTGCATCCTGCAAACAAAAACATGTCACAGTCAATGGTGTTAAATATGAAACTAAAAAACTATTTTACCATCACTATGTACCCTTTACTTCAATACAAACCTCAATACCACACTGCAAAAATACTCCACTACAAGTAAAAGTCCTGCATTCAAAACGTATCTTACGTAAATACTCAAGTATCAAAAGGTAAAAGTAGTAAATGCAGCTGATCCAACAAAGCTTTAAAATCCCATAAAGGAATATTTCACTCTTTAGTTTATCAGAAAAATTCAAAATCATCAACGGTCAGGAAGGGTATGACAAATTATAATCTGAAACAGACTAAAGCTGCCAGAGAACAAGTACAATGTACTTACGTTTCATAAAAAAAAAAATACTACAGTACAGTACAAATATCTCAAAACTACCTTTACATCTTCTGCTGGATGCAGGAGGCTTAGATATGTTGACGAGCAAAAAGAGGCGAATTAATATAATTACCTTAATATTAAGTTGGCAGCGTTATGTTTAAGTACCAGATCAATGACATGTACTCGGGCTGCTGAAACATTACCGGTGCTGCTAACGAGCTCGACAGAAGTTTGACACATGCATAGCTAACGTTGGCTAGCTTAGCTTAGCCGCTTACCTGTAAATTCCACCAGTGTGTGCCAACAAAGTTTGAATAATGTCCCAACTGGAGAGTGATGACTTCTCTACAAAAGTTACTCATCGTGGCAGGAGATCAACAATCGGAGTAGAATATAAAATCGTCCACGAGCTCGAACATTATGGATGTGTTTGGAAAATGACAACACTGAACGGCGACAACTCAACCCCGTGGTTGTGCCTCATATCGATGAGCGTCTGTGATTGGCTGATGGGAGGTGTATGGAGGAATATGATTGGATGTGCGGATGACGTAGTTGGTAAAGTCTGGTTTCGCCGTGCCGTGGCGTCACGTGTGGACTGCAAGCTTTGATGAAACTGCAGTTAAAACGGTTCTATGAGCATTTTTACACATGCTTAAATAAAATATGATATACTACTATTTCTACTACTACTACTAATATCCAAGACATTTTTGTATAATATCATAAAAACTGAAATGTGCAAAAGACGGTACTTATTAAACAAATGACGCAGTAACCAGTAATGACAGCAGGTGGCAGTAGCGTCGCAGAGTGTCACATGTAATAAACAGGAGAGAGACACCGAGGAAGAGAAGGCGAAGAAGAAGGCGACCATGTTGATTTAAAGGAAGAAGAAACACAATAGAGACGATTTATTTCAAGTAAAAAGCAGTTAATGAAGCAAATTGTAAAGGAAGTAGCTGATCAACCGCACACCGAACATCTCTTGCAAAATATCAGAGAAACTAAGGTAGGTTTGCGCTGACATGTAACCGTCCAATTCCCGTTAAAAAAAACATCCCGAGTTGTTGTGAGCTGGCTAGCACGTAGCTAACGTTAGCGAGTGGAGTTATTTGAGCTAAATTAGTCCCGAGGCTAACGAAGCTCGCTCGCTGTGACGTAGCGTTGGCGATACAATAACAACGAACGCAATGTTGAGGATATGTAACGTTATCAGCGACATACTTTACACACATATTGTCATTTCTAACAATGTAATGCTGATTTAAAAGTCTGCGCGTGTGGACCAGCTTAGTGGTTAGTTAGCTAGCTTAGAGCGAGCACTGGCTTAGCTTTAGCCCATTGCTAAGACGCGACATTAACGGTTACGTTGTCAAGTTATCGATTCGTGAAGCAACACGGGCAAAACGTAACACAGCTACGCAGATGGTTATTAAATATTAAAGTTAATACATGTTGAATGTGTCGCTGAAAGTGTTTGGACATTAAGGGGGATAAAAAGAACAACATCATCTGAAAGTAGAACCGAGCGGTGAAATCCGTCAGTTTGAAGCTAGCTAAAGTAAATTAACCCTAAAGTGAGCATCGTCAGAGCAACTTTGAGGGAAGGGACTTTCAGTTTTGACAATCAACACATAACGTAAGTATTTAATTTATTTCAGTCAGACCTGGAGTCTTTATCGTAGGTCAGTCTTATTTTAATTCCTGGCAGTTTGTTCTGCGCTAATCGGCCTCCGAAGACTGACACCTGGCAAGTTCACCTGTTCAATTAACGAATTAACTGTAAACCCTTTCAACGAGATCTAGTGAGGCAGTGTTTGTTATCAAACTTGCAGCTTACTATTATTTACATTATTGATTGTTCTGTCAATCAATCATCATTTCGTAGAAAATGTTAGCAATGACAATCTCAGGAGAGAAAACGTGATTTAATCCAGAAAGAATCAGGATCCTTTTCATCCTTTTGTATTTGATGGATTTACTAATGTTTCAGTTTGGAATATTTTTCTCTTGTTTGAAAGTCAATAAGTAACTGCTCCATGTTTTCTTTTTCTTTCTTTCTTTTTTTTTTTTTTTACCTTTCGATTGGATTATTTTTTATTATTTTTAGGTTACAAGTTTGAGTTGTTGGCTGACTTTACGGAGGTAGCGGGTTGATCACAGCCACACTCGCACACGTCACACACCGACCTGAAGACCTGTGGTGTCTGGGGAGAGAGGGTCGAACACCTGGAGGAGAAAGGAAACTCACACTGAGGACTCAAAAGGGGTGGAAAGCTTTTTTGCTTTGGACTAGAAAACCCCTTGTTAATTCAGGATCCAGGTTTTACTCACACAGTGGAGCAACATATATCCACACGGTGGAAATAAACGGAGAGCATTACAGACTATATGATATAGGGGAAAAACTTGTACAAAATTGGACAGCCTTTTGTTTTTTCAAGAACACGGATATTGAGAAACTCTATGGACTCAAAGTGGAAAGAGGAAATATTGTTCAATTTAGAAACAGAAGTTTAATAATTGAACAAAGATTATGTTGAAGAGGCTGTTCCCCAAGTTCAGATTGCCTTAGTTGTTCTATTTCAGGACTTCAACCGCTTTGATACTTGTTCACATATAATTTTTCTATATTGTGGGCAAGTATATTCATGCATATGAATGCAAATTTCTCTTCATTTTGAAGAGCTCTTGTATAAAAACGTGGATTTTTTTTGTTTCATTTTTGTGTTCTTGTATGTCAGTCACTCTGTTGTTGAAGGGGACCGACCTGCACATACATGTGTATATGTAAATACTACGAATTGACTTCTGTTGTAAAAGCTTTGGACTTAAAAAGAATAGAGAATATTGTTTGTTAATGCTTTATTAAACTTTTTTACTTTTGAAGAGAATTTTTAAAAAGAAAAACCTAAGAGGCAAAAATCGAACACTTTGAAGAAGAAAAAAAAGCAAAGAAAACAGGAAACATGGCAACCGCCAGAACAGAAAATGTTGGCCCAGTCATCATGGGACTGAACAAGCAGAACGGGCAGCTCAGAGGACAGACCAAACCAGCTTCAGTCCAGTCAGCATCCACAACTCAAGGAAAGGCTTTGGGTGCAAAGGAGATCGCAGGCGGTGCGGCTCAGGACGGAGGAGGCATCAAGTTTGGCGACGACTGGAAAAAGAGCCTAAAGCTCCCTCCCAAAGACAACAGGGTCAAAACCTCAGTGAGTCAAACTTCTTTCCTTATCTTACTGAATCGTAAAATCAGCGTCCTCCTGTCATCCTAACCTTTCTGTGTGTCCTGTAGGATGTGACGTCCACTAAGGGCAATGAATTCGAAGATTACTGCCTCAAAAGAGAACTCCTGATGGGCATCTTTGAGATGGGTTGGGAGAAGCCTTCGCCTATTCAGGTATGGAGTTTTTCATCAAATTGTATTTATTTACCAGATTAAACTAATGTGCAGTTGTTATGAATAGCTTTTTTTTTTAAGTATATTTATTTTTTTTACTAGTAACTCAGTGTATATGGATTGTAATTTTTCACATCTCGAGAGCTTTTTAAATGAAAAGGTCTGATTTAGTGGTGGAGTGTGTCGATGAGAGAATTGTTGCAGGATTATGACACTACAGTAGTCTCTCAATGAAACTAAAGATAATGTTGTTTTTTCCTTGCAGGAGGAGAGCATTCCCATTGCCCTGTCTGGAAGGGATATTCTGGCTCGGGCTAAAAATGGAACAGGGAAGAGTGGAGCCTATCTCATCCCACTGCTGGAGAGAATAGACCTGAAAAAGGACCACATACAGGGTGAGATGCTGCCTGTAGTTTTATACAGTGGCCTTCCAAGTGGAAGCTTTACTCTCTCAACCATTGACCTCGATTTTGTTCCTTCAGTCCTCTCTATCCTCCTCGTCCCTCTTAATATTATCTGTATGCTTATTCTTTGTAAATCTTTTGTAAATCATTTGTAACCGGTGCTTTTTTTAATGCCCTAGCACTTGTCATGGTGCCCACCCGTGAGCTGGCGCTGCAGGTGAGCCAGATCTCAATCCAGATCAGCAAACACCTGGGGGGAGTCAAAGTCATGGCCACCACCGGGGGCACCAACCTGCGAGATGACATCATGCGTCTGGATGAGACCGGTAAGAATCCACAGTGTACCTCTACTTCATGGTAGTTTGTCCAAAAAGGGCTACTGACAATATCAGAAATGATTAATTCCAGTCTGCATGTTGAAGTTTGGTTGATAATTATATTTTAATTGTTTCATCTTTTCTCCCGTTTTCCGACACCAGTGCATGTGGTCATCGCCACGCCTGGGAGGATCCTGGACTTGATAAAGAAGGGAGTGGCAAAGGTGGATAGAGTCCAGATGATGGTGATGGATGAGGTAAACATGAATCCCTGGAAATCTGTTAATTATCAGTATAAATGCTTCTCAGTTCTATCAGATTTTTTTATCTATCAAATGTTTTTCAGAGCAGAGCACTGTCTGCTTCATGTTAAATTGTCTGTTTCCTCTCAGGCGGATAAGCTGCTGTCTCAGGATTTCGTGGTACTCATCGAGGATATCATCAGCTTCCTGGCCAAAAACAGGCAGATCCTGCTCTACTCTGCAACCTTCCCCATCAGCGTGCAGAAGTTCATGGTGAGTAGTCGGCTAATTGCTGCGCCGCTCAGCCAGCCCGATGGCTCGGGGCCACTTGGCTCACAGTGTAGACCAAGCTGTTCAGTGTGTCTAGATAAACGCAGCAAAAAAACAAACACAGCAAACTGAGCAGACAACACATGTTGTTAAGAATATATTTGCATATTTGTGATTATTCTGGCTGGTTTTTAAACACGCACTCATCTGTTTACACTTTATGTGTCGTTGCTGTAGGCCAAGCACCTTCAGAAACCCTATGAGATAAACCTGATGGAGGAGCTGACTCTGAAGGGCATTACTCAGTACTACGCCTACGTGACGGAGAGACAGAAAGTCCACTGCCTCAACACGCTGTTCTCCAGGGTAACTCACTAACTCTGTCATCACTGACATGCATTTTTAACTGCCAGCCTTGTTGTCATAACGGCACCTCTTCTCAAAATGCTGTAGTAACATAGATTTTTATTTCTGGTTGATGTGGTAATCCATCCCTCCCTCTTCTCTCTCTTTATCACAGCTTCAGATCAACCAGTCAATTATCTTCTGTAACTCCACTCAGAGGGTGGAGCTTTTGGCCAAGAAGATCACTCAGCTGGGCTACTCCTGCTTCTACATCCATGCCAAGATGATGCAGGTGAGGTCAAGAAACAACTGACGGAAATTAAAATGTCAATAAAGCTAAGGGGCCGGGGGATTTAGTCGTTTTGCATCCACCTCTCTCTGTTTTCTGTCGCTCTGAGCTGTACACTAAAGGCAAATGGACAGAAAATGTTAAATGAATGTTTTAGTTGCTTCTTTCTATGTAGCCTCATGTGCAGCTTTACTTTGTCTTTTCAGGAATACAGAAACCGCGTGTTTCACGACTTCAGAAACGGACTGTGCAGAAACCTGGTCTGCACCGGTGAGTTTCTGTTTCACATTTCAAAGCTGGCCATAAAATATTTAACCCAGAAAGCCTCAAAAGTTGGATGTTCAATTCTCTTTTCTTCCAATAGATCTCTTCACCAGAGGCATTGACATCCAGGCAGTCAACGTAGTCATCAACTTCGACTTCCCCAAGAATGCTGAGACTTACCTCCATCGCATTGGAAGATCAGGTCTGTCGTTTACGCCTTAATAACGTGCAATAGAGGCAAAGGAAGACGACCACCAAAAAGGAAATGGTTTTGATGTGGGGGCAACAGACAGATGCTCTCTCCTTTCTCGACTGATTCCTCTCTAGTCTTGTGTTCTGCTAGTGTCACTACTTGTAGCATGAGGGGAGACCTGCACAGGTTGAATATACTATACAACAAGATCTGATGTGTGATTTAAGTGTTTGAGTCCTTTTTTGAGCACTGTAATAACCTTCAACACAACGTCTCACCTCAGGGAGGTTTGGTCACCTGGGCTTGGCCATCAACCTGATCACATCGGAGGACCGCTTCAACCTGAAGGCCATCGAAGACCAGCTGGTGACCGACATCAAGCCAATTCCCAGCAGCATCGACAAGAGCCTCTACGTGGCGGAGTTCCACACGTCCGGCGCCGACTGTGACGTGGAAGAGATCGAGGAGAAACCCGGACGCCAACAGGACAGCACCTAAAACAGGTGAGATGCTTTGGAATTGTTTTTATGTATTTTTTTTTAATGCATTAAGTCTCTCTAACCGGAGTTCTATGTCCCTTCCAGGACACCGGGCTAATGCACAGACATCAGCGCTTGCACACAGGCTTCAGGCAACTCTTCAGTTTCACATTTCTCACAGAGCCTGTCGAACGGATGGAAAGGCTGTCTTTTATTTTTAAACATTTCTTTCTTTCCCTAAAAGAGAGCTGCCTCTTTTTTTTTTTATTATTATTAATTGAGAACCCATATTGTTTTGCACCAAACTATAATTGGACCATGCATCCTGCGTGTTAGCTTATCGTATTTTCCCTGGATTTATCTTGGTCGAACAGCACTTGGCTGTTGAAACAGATGGCAGTGCAACTGAGCATCAAAGCTGTTTTGAACGTGCCGTTCTCGGAGGCAGTTTTCATCGTCGGCAGCAGGTTTGGTCTCTTTTTAAATGTTACAATGGTGCACTTACACCAGCCATCGTTCTGTCCACTTACACTGTTGTTGTCACTTAAGTGCCTTACTTACTCCCATGTGCACTCATCCATTCATAGCCTGCTGTCGTCTGTCACGCAGCAGAGTACGAGCACAAATATGATGACTTTAATAGTAACCTGAGTTTATTTAAACATCCATTATGCAAGGGAAAAAGACAACACACACACACACACACTGTTTCTCTCCAGCCGAGAGGTGTGTTGAAACACGACTCGAACTCCTTAAAAAAAAAACATAAAAAACATCCTGAATGTGAACGTTTATTTTTAATGTGAACGTTGCAATAAAAAAAAAAAGGGCAGCTTTATTTAAATACTGCGTGACTGTTTTTCCCTTTCACCACGAGTAATACATGAGCAGAGTTAATACGAGAAGGCTGCTCAGCCCCATACTGAGGCATGGATGTTAGCCTGCAACCACACAAATGGCACGGGAGATGAGATGAATGCTGTTACGTTCTAGCTGTTGCTCGTGAGTTTTTCCTTCAGACAGCTTTTGTTTGGAGGTTATTTTACATTAAAAAAACAACATATTGTGCTGGTGAATACTGTAAACCCATTGATCGCTGTAGCTGGTGGATGGGAAAACTGCCTTCCTCTCCTGTTTGCTGCAGCAGCAGCACAGGACTAATGCATCAGAGGCTTGTTCACAACAGCTTTGACCCTGACTTCCACCATCACTAAGCTGATACACATTTGACAGGTCCAAGGAATACATTTATTTGGGATGTTGGTGCAAAACAATAGTTTGATATTCATTTTTTTTTTTTTTTTTGCCAACTGCTTCACATTAAGTTTTACTGTGTGGAAAAACCAGTTGGAATCTATTACAGGGACATTTTTTGCGAACCCTAAGATAAAACGTTGAAGCCCCCATTATAACAAAATTTAAGTTGGTGAATGTTTTAGTTGCCAATGTGAATACTCTCTAGCCCAGTGGTTGAACGCCAAGCTTTTGATTTGTGTTGTTGCTGCTGCATTACAAACGTCAGGCGTTGCTTTTATGAAATCAGTAAAACTGGATATGAATTTTCTTTCATGGACCAGAGTGATGAAACCTGCCCAGTCTATAAAGGACTACATTGAACTACTGCTAAAATTAGAAGCCTGTTTTACTTTCTGCAGCAGCAGCAACATCTTTTTCTTTTCTTTTTTGTTTTGCCCCAGCACAGCTATGTTTTATAATTCTAACGTGTGAGGGGTGGGCTCTGTGTTTGAAAGCAGAATTGTAGCATCTCTGAACAGGCAGCTGTGACTTCTTTGTTTTTGTCCTCCCCTTTTACAGAGCGTCACTAATGATAAAAAAAAAAGACATAAAAAAGAGAGTATTTTTGCTTTTAAGATTTATTTTTGATGTTGCTTAAAGCAGTTTGAAGAGGGGAGGGAGGGGACTGTGAGGCTTTACCACTGGGTAACTTGTGGAGGTTTTTCGGGTGGGTTTGCAAGAGCCAAGTGTTTTATCAGATGCTCTCTAGGCGTCTTGAATCTTTCCTTCTCTCTGGTACTTAAAGCAAAGATAAAAGCTTTGATTCAAAGTTGTTTCCCCCCATCAAACGTACCCCAGATATCTTGTTTTCTTAGTGTTTTTAAGTGCCGGAGAGAGTGTTAAGTTATACGGGAGAGGGTTTCTGGAAAGCGTCGCAGCACTGTGATCTTCTCGAACCTGTTCCATGTTTGTGCGACGGATGATCAAAGTGCTTTGATTTGTTTTCCAGCAACTCGATTCATTTTTTCCACCAGGGCAATCTTTATACGAGGTGTTATGAATCATTTTGAGGAAACAAAATTGTAAATGATTCATTGTTTACACTAGTCGTTTACAATTATACAAAAAAAAAAAAATTCTTTGCTTCATGAGTGGAGGAGGAGGAGGAGGTTGAATTATTTTGTTCCCTTTTTTTTTTTTTTTTTTTTTTTTCCTGAAATAGATTTTCAGGATTTACATTGAAGCAAAACCAAAAAAGGAGAATGTTGTGTGTGTGTGTTTTGTTTGTGAGGAGAGGTGTGTGTGTGTGTGTGTGTGAGACTGGTTGGAAAAGGTGTGTGTGTGCGCGTGTGTTTGTGCGTGTTGAGTTTGAAGCTGTGACAGGCTGAGTTTTGGTGAGATTCATGACGTTTACATGCAGCTTCAACTAAACCGGAGTCGGGGGTTTAGAGACACTGGAGCCAGCTCACTTACTCCTGTAGATGGCTGGTAGATTGGAATAAAAAGGAACTGACCTGTAAACAGTTTGAGGCTGCATGTAAGCGCTATTGTTGTATGTCTTTTTTTTTTTTTTTTTTTCCATGTGCAGACTCGTTGTGTTTTTGTTGGCGGTGTGTGATGTCTTAAATATCAGTATGAAGGATGTTAAGTCGTCAGGGATGTGAGTTTTTTTTTTTTTTTTTTTTCACCCCCCATCTCCCTTTTCCTCCCGGAGCTCCAGTTTGTGGACATAGCTCTGATTTCTAATGACAGTTCCACTTTTCTGTTCTTTTTCTATGTTTCATGTCCCTGACAGTCATTCTATGATCTCCTTTGTGACCCAAATAACAGCAAAGATTTATAGTAGACATTTTCTGCATTAATGAAAGAGTTGACATTAATTATTGCTCGTCGCTATTGTCAGCAACATATTATAAGCCTTCTTACTTTCCCGTCTGGAATTGGCTCCCAAAACAATCAACCCCTTAAAGAAATTACATTATAACTTCATTCCGTGTTTGTAGCTCCATTCAAGTTTTCTATCGCTCATAAATGTTATCGTACAACACAATTAAACCGTAGTGACGTTTCTGTGGTCACAAAGGAGGTCAATATGAGTGCAGTTGTGAATGTTGAGTGCGTTCTGTTTGTTTTTGTCCGTCGTCGACATCTTTGTCTGTGTCTTCTGTCCTGTGGAGTCAGGACTGCTGACAGGGATGGGAGGGATATTTGTCAAACTTGTTTGATAAGGGTAACTGTTAAAAAAAAAAACAAAAAAAACACAAAAAAATGTAAAGGGTGAGGATTTGGATGCAAAATGGCAGTTCTGCAAACTCTCTAAATTGGTGGGGGAAGAGAGTCAACTTCTTGACTGCAAACTAGCATTAATTGCTGAACTGCCCCTAATATTTCTACTGTGCATCGCTAAATTGAATTGGATCTCACAATTTGCTGCACTAATGTAGACTCACCCACGCTTCAAGCCGTTTCAGCCAGACTTAACGAGGAGCTCGGCAGCATTGTTGTACGCTGAGGGTTAAGTTGTGTTTCCTCTGCGAGATGGATAGAAAACGGTGGTGTTAAGACTCTAAATTGGCTCTCAAATTTGTTTTGTTTTAACGTAGCTGAGGATAAAGTTTCAATTGCAGTATTTTCCTCTACAACATGGAGTGGTAATGGAGTATGATTCTAAATTGGCTTGCTAAAAATGTTGGTTCAGTCGATCTCATACTTTAAAAACAATGTTCTTTTCCAACAAACTCCCCTTTTATTGAGTTTTAAGCAGTCTTCTCTGTACTTATTGGTACCCTGCTGCTCCCAAAACAATTTCCAGCCCCCGTGTTCAAGTGAGTTGCATCATTTTGGACTTCACCTGTAATAACCTAAATAACAAGACTCCATGTTTTTGGATGTCTTATTTATTTTTCTCCCTCTCTGTCCCAAGATTTCCTTTTCATACCTTTTTTTTTATTTTTAGAATAAAACTCGGCTAATGATTGGGTGATGCCAGGAAAATGTCATACTTGCATTGTTTTTCTTTCCCTACAAAATGCATTGATCACAAGGTATGTCAACGACTTGTGCTGATCACTATCCTCTACTGTTGTAACCTGGAAATACATGCAGTGGTTATAAAACTCAATAAATTGAACTGAAATTTACAGTGTTCTCCTTTTTATTACATTGTCACATGTTTAAAAACCATAGTCACTTAGCCATGGGAGAAGCCATATTACATCTCTAATTGCCGGAGCAGAGAAGGATTTTTATTTACTACCAATTACTGAAATTTCCGACTCTGCAAATTATGTCATCTTGTGGCTCTATGTTTAAAGGTCAAAAATATACATACTTTACTCTGAATACATGCAAAATTATTTAGGACTATCCACTGTATATCCACAATATAAATTACTAAATGGCAGTTGACTGTTAATGGCCTTCCACCCCTAATAATAAGCAGGCTGGTGTACAGCAGTAGTGGTGGCTGACAGCTGCAGCCGTGGAGCTGTAGTCCAACAAACCGTATTTTGAGAGCGCTGTGACATAAACACACCATCCAGCTGCCATTTGACCTTGAAGGTATTCCTTCTAACGTTTTACCCGCTCTGCTGTCTGTCTGCAGCTCTCCGCCAATCAGAGTCCTCAGAATTCAACACCCCGCCCTCCTGAAAATGACCGCACTCCGATTAGCCAATGGGGTTTCGCTAGAAGCGCAGCGTCATAGACAAAACCACGCCCTTAATTCCTCTTGAGCATAACATGACCGACAGGCGTTTCAACCAATAATTTCTGAGGATCATGGTCCACCATCCAATCATAACGCGGATTCAGAATGTAGGCGGGATCGCTGCGTCACTCGGTTCTTCTTCTTCTTTGGTGCTATTGGATTCAACTTCCGGCTGCATCGTCCTCTGGATATCACAACGTGAGTAGCTATCGCTAGCTATGTGTTTTATATATTTAAAAAAACAAGGGGTTTGACTGGAAACACGTGACTATATTAGCTGTTTTATGGAAATTTAAGTCTCACACATTTTTCTAATGAATGTTTTCATTCACCGGCAGTAACCGGTTGCTTTAAGGTGGTCAGAGGCTGGTTTGAAGCTAGCTAGCTAAGCTAACTGTTCCACACTGGCTTGTAGGTGAGGCAGGCTTCTTTCAAACACATTAGCGACGTCTAACAGAAAAGCATGTAGTTGGTCACGGATGTTTTAACGTTTCCCGTCACATAACGCAGTTACTGCTTATCAGCCGGGCTTTCTTACCTGCGGCTCCTTCTAACTTCCTATGAATGGACATGAGCCGTGTGAAAGGTTAAAGGGGCATTCCGCCGATTGTAACGTGACACATGGAAACCGGTTTGCTCATTATGGGATGTGTTACTCGCCCTGGGACCTGAGATACTGTTTGTTTAATGGCTACTTTTGCCCTGAGGGTTGATTTTTACAACTTCTGAGCTTACAGACCTCAATTATGTCATCAGTGTCTAATTTGAGATCACCTGAATAATAGTTTCTGACTTGCAAATAACGTTCCTGTCAACATTAGATGTTTCTGAAAGCTTGGCTATATCCGATTTTTTATTATATATGTGTCATATGAAGTTATTAAACCTCAAACTAATGGATAATAATGCAATATTGCCAGTACACTGTATTTATAAGCCTGACACAAACAACTCAGCCGTTATGCAACTGTCTTTTCCATTTCTTCCATCCATCCCTGTACTTCTCATACATATGAATCCCACCAAGAAGCAGTTTAAGATTGGGTAACCTATCCTAATCTGTAGCATAATTTTTGGCATTGTGTCCATTTGTATTCTGTATATCTGGCATCCAAGATTTTAATTAACAGTGCCTGAATACTGTATCAGTGATTCAAATCTTACTGCAATAGAAATTGTGCACGTGGAGTTTGAAAGATGTTAACAGAGGCGTGGAAGGTCAAATGAAAAACATTTGATTGTTCTATCTGTTATTTTTGGCTGTGGTTCAGAGACTATCTCAGCTCCCCTGACTCACCTTCTTTAAATCTGATTTAACTTTTTGAAATGGCTGCCAAATATCCTCCTGGTTTTAATCCAGTCACTTAATCTTGCCTTATTGCCAGAATGGGCAGTGTTTTGGCTGCCAGCTCCCCCAACCCTCCACCGCCGGCCTCTGTCGGGGCTGCTGCTGCCCCAGGGTTGACGGTGCCGCCAGGCTTTGGGATGCCTTCAGTCTCCCCAGTCATCCCCCCTACTGGGGCAGCCTCGGGACAGGAGCAGGAGGCGGAAAACCCGTTGCCTAACCCGGGTGCATTTGATGAATGTCATCGCAAGTGCAAAGGTGATGATTGAAGAAAGTCGTTTTAAGAAGTCTTGATTCTCATAATTCTACACTAAATAACTTGATTGTGCTTTATTTGTCTAACTGCATCCATGTTTTTCTTCTTAGAGGTTTTCCCTATGCAGATGGAGGGCGTTAGACTAGTTGTCAACAAGGGCCTTAGCAACCACTTCCAGGTCAGTTGTTTTCCTGTATGCATTCACCTTTGAATAACTGCTATGTAAAATTCAGCTGATGTCTCTAAAGCTCAGGTTTTAATCTGAATTTCATTCACATTAAACCCGGGTTCTCTGTTTATTGGTTCATGTGAGACTAAATGAAGTGCAAATGGGATGCTCAGCAATTCCACTGATAAGACCAAATAAAGGGAACTGCATTTTTTTATTGTGTTCTTTTCATCTCTCTTCAAGGTGAATCACACTGTGCTATTGAGCACCACTGGAGATTCAACCTACAGGTTCGGCGCTACATACGTTGGAAAGAAGCAGATGGGTCCGGCAGAGGTATGCTGCTGTAAATTCACTGGGAATCTGACAGTACTTTTATACATCCTTTATGTATGGACTGTAACGGATATGATTTGTTCAGTTTTTTCCAGTCATGGTGGGAGACATGGACAACAGCGGCAGCCTTAACGCCCAGATCATCCACCAGGTCTCCAGCAGAATACGATCCAAACTGGCCTTCCAGGTAAAGCCCTTTCTTATAGAACTTTAATAGCATTAATATTGTTCATTCTTTTTACTCTGACAGAACTAGATCAATAAATAGATTTCAATCTGTCGAGCACTGAAATAGCAAAGAGCAGGTTTAGGGACAATACAAAGTTTGTCCACCAGAGTGTGTGGACACGTTTGTGTTTACAGTGTAGATGTTGAGATGAGACACACCCAGCCGAAAACAGCATTATTCATACACTAGTCAATTTTCTGCTATTTTCCTTCTAAAGGTAAAATTTTAGCACCACTCTTCATTTATACAACAACGTGATGGTTTCCAGCAACGCGTTTTAGCTTGTGACCCTCCTCAAGGTCATCGTCGACGGTATCGGTCAGACCATAATGTTTGTCTCTCCCCGTCATGTCGTCAGACACAACAGCAGAAGTTTGTGAACTGGCAAGGCGACGCTGAGATTAAGGGAGAAGATTTCACCGCCACGATAACACTTGGAAACCCAGACGTTCTTGTCGGCTCTGGTCAGTCACCGTTTTATCAAACAAAAGACTAAAATCAAATTCAACCGGGGTTCTTTCGACATTCAAGATTTGATCCTTGTTGTCTCGCTGCTGTTTTCCTGCCAGGTATCATCGTAACGCACTACCTCCAGTCCATAACCCCGGCTCTGGCTCTGGGAGGGGAGCTTGTTTACCACCGCAGGCCAGGAGAGGAAGGCTCAGTGATGTCGTTCGTCGGCAGGTACACAGGTGAGACCGCGGTCGGACTGAATGTGTCCACAGTGTTCATGTTATTAGAGCAGTAATGACATGACCTTCCTCCTGCAGGCAGTAACTACATCGCCACGTTGACACTTGGCTCAGCGGGAGCTCATGCTTCATACTATCACAAGGCCAACGAGCAGGTTTGTCGCCGATTTCTTAAAATACAACATTCTTGCCTTGTTGTAATTGGAGCTTTTGTTCTTCTAAAGCCACCATCCTTTTTTTTCATTGGTTGAACAAGTTAAATGCTCCCTGATCCAGGTGTGTTTGAAGGCGTTTTTCATAAATCTGCCTCTATCAGGCTCTAACTGTCTGCTGCTCTTCAACAGCTGCAGCTCGGCGTGGAGTTTGAGGGGAGCACCCGCATGCAGGACACCAGCGTGTCCTTCGGCTACCAGCTAGATGTGCCTAAAGCTAATTTACTGTTTAAAGGTACGTTGTGTACATATATTTGTTATCATGGTGATCATCCTGCACAGGGAGCTTTACATCAGCTTCTTGTAGCAGTCAAATGTGTTTGTTATAAATGTTATAAAGGAAAATCAAAAAGGTGGTCACCGGTGAATTGTAGAGCTGACGGATGTTAAAATGGTAACTGGAAATGTTGTGTCCAGGTTTTTTATTTCACAACTTTTCCAAAAAAAAATTAACTATTACTTTGTTTTGAGATTAGTTTTGAAATGTCATGCAAACTATATATATTTGAATTGATTTTGAAATGGACAGTTTTCAATAACAAAAATGAAAGTGTTTGTTTTTTTTGTACAAATATTCAAAATGTCTAAGTAACTACTGAAGACAACTATAATGTAGTAAAAATGTTCAATATTTGCTTCCAAAATTCAGCAGGAGTAGAAGAATAAAGTAGCATATAATGGTAATATTTACAGTACAGTCAAATTACTCACATTTGTGTATAAGTACAGTAGTAGAGTAAATGTACTCTATTGCCTGTGTTTGATGTCTTTCACTTTTTGTTGAGTTTATACTATTTAAAACATGATAAATGCATGCATATCACCCTCTATTAAATCTAACGTTCTGCCTCTGCTCCTCTTCCAGGTTCCGTAGACAGTAACTGGGTCGTTGGTGCAACGTTAGAAAAGAAGCTGCTGCCCCTGCCGCTCTCTCTGGTCCTCAGCACCTTCCTCAACCACCGCAAGAACAAGTTCCAGTGTGGTTTCGGCGTCACCATCGGTTAGACGGGCCGAGCGGCGGGCCATCGACCCGCAGACCGACCTCACACAACGGACAGACTCACTATGGACGAGCAGACTATGACATCGTACATCGCTGTGTGCCATCACTTCAATCCGCCGCTCGATTCGGCCATCGTCACGTTATCGGTTTCCGGAGGTGATAATGTAGATCTCATGCATTTAATCCTGTCAGATTAATAACCCGAATGACCAGAAGTGAAACCAATGATGCGATTGGTCAGGAATTAGTTGACTGCGGACCCTCGTACAAGCCAGTAGACGGTACGAAAGACGTAACACACTAAGAGACATTACAGAGCTTTGTTTTTGTCACTGTGTCCAGTGCCTGTCAGTCCAGTCCATTTTATTCTCGTCTCTTCTTTTTTACTGTAAAGTCTGTCTTGGCGTGCCGTGAATGAAATCGTGTCATTTGCTTGTTTAAAGGAGGCTTAATGGTTACAGGCAAGTTTACCGGCTAACGCTGCATGTCACATACACAATCCATCACTTGTTTTGTTGCCTTTTTTATGTTACATACATATGGAACGGTATATAAATATATGACCTGTATATATGTCTTGGAAACTGATAAATACCATTTCTTACAAAAAAAGAAATCCTTCTATTTGGTCGTTTCCTTCAGTTGATGTCGTGTGAATACATCAGGTGTATCCCTCATCTGTGCAAACGTGCTAATTAAGACGCCAAAAGATTGAACTTGTTGGGTTTTTATTTGGTAAAATATACATTTGGTCAAGTTTCAATAAATATTTGAAGTGTGGAGGCCTTGAGGAGCCCGTTTACTGGGTGGTCTTGGTGAAAGACTCCCACAGAGCAGCCAGCTGGGCCTGCAGGTCCTGAGTGCTGGCGTCCAGCTGGGTCCTCAGCTCCTCTCCTCTCTGAGCCAGGTTCTGCTGGATCTCCTGGGTCTTCTGGGTCAGCTGGGTCTCAAAGCTCTGGGTCAGGGGGACCATGCTCCTCTGAAACTCCTCCAGGCTCTGCTCCATCTTCTGCTTGATCTCCTCGGTGTAGGGGACCATCTGGGCCTGCAGCTGGTTCACGCTCTGATCCATCTGACCCCTCAGCTCCTGGCTCTTCTGCAGCAGGACCGCCCTCAGGGCCCCGGTGTCCATGGACTCGGCGTAAGGGGTCACGCCCTTCTTCAGCTCCTCCACCTGCTTCTGGAGGTCGGCCACCAGCTCGTCGGCGAAGGGCTGCAGGTTGGCGCTCACGGCGGTCAGATCTTTCTGCAGACGGCTCTTCAGCAGCTCGGCCTCCTGGGAGACCTTAGCCATGAGGTCCTGGGTCAGAGGAGCCACCTGAGTCTGCAGAGCAACAACGTACTGATCCACTTTGTCGGAGCTCTGAGAGATCAACGTGCTGACGGACACAGAAAAGAACAGTTAAACAAATTTGAAAAAGTTTATTTCTAATAACCGTAGGCTTCTTAAATCGCTCTCACTTCACTTCCTGTCCCAGCTGAGACTCTCTGATCTGCGTCAGGGAGTCCTCGGCGGTGTGGGTCGCTTTAGCAACATAGTCCCAGAAAGCGTCTTTCACCAAATCCAGATTGCTCTTGGGCGGCTCCTGCCACAGGATGTTGGCATTGCAAACTGTGGATACAACAAACAAGCAGCTTTAATGGAAGCCAAAGCAGATTTAGTTTACTTTCATTTCAGAGCAAAGAAAAACAAAAGTTACTCACCAGAGAAAAGTGCCAGAACCACGAGGACCTTCATTGTTGGATTTGACTCTGTTGGGTAAAGAAAATGAACGTACAATTAAAAAAAGGAAACGTATAAAAAGCTTGAGCTAAGAAGTCTCTTAATAATATAGTGCGTTACCTTACAGAGGCAGCTCAACTCTTCTTCTCTCCCAGTCTGAAGACCTGTGTCGTAGAGACCTCTGTTGAGATCTTTTATAGCCGTATTGAAGGGTAAAGTCCTCCTGCTGTTGCCCCGCTGGAGAGACTCTTGTCACCGCTGTCACTCCACGTCATTCATTTAAGTGTCTTTGTCCTGTGATGCATACTCTTTCGCAATGGTTTCAGTTGTTAGTAAGCAACTTTTAAGTTTATAGTGAATAAATGTCACTCAAAGTGTGAGGATGATGATCATGATGTAATTGTCACATTACAGAGTTTTCAGATGCCTGAAATAAAGTTTGTGGTTAACGCAAGCTTAAGAGATTTTAAGGTTTTGTTCTGTTATAAAAAAAAATTCACTATTTTTTTATTTAGTTTGCCATAGAACCGATTTTCTTGAATAATTCAAAATGCAATGAACAAAGTGTGGTGTTAATTTAAGTCCTATATTCACCCTCTTTTAGCTCTGTTTTTGGTCTCCACCAACTCCAAAGGGAAATATCTGTGTGTTTCGCTGCTAAATGCTCTGTTTTATTCACCAGCTGGTCCCGAAATGTGTCTGTCTGCTGTTCGATGTTTAGCAGGACGTGTTCAGTGGGATTTTAGCGTTTTAATGAACTGAACTACTGAACCTACAAAACCAAAACAACGAGCTGAAAGGTGTTAAAAGAGGACAAACTGCAGAGTTGGCAATAATTTGCACTTAGAGAGGCAGAGTAGTAATATTCTGACTAAGTCCTCTGTTACGTACTCCATCTGCATGAGTCCTGTTTAGGAAAACCTTTTCAACGCCCCCCACGCCTCCTTATCGCTCGCTTCACATGATAACAGCTGGACGTTCATCAGTATTTCACCTCTTTGTCATCATCTGTCAACAGGGAAGACGAGGAAACCAGGAGCCCTTCAGTAAAGACTATCTGCTGGTCCGATGGCACGGCTCGATCAAAGTCCCGTTCACATCTCGCTGACCTATAAAAACTCCGACAACAAAAGCCTACTTTGTCTCCGAGCTGTGGATCAATATGTATGTTTACTTTCAAGTGAAGTAATCAAACACAACAATGGAGTGTTTGTCCTTCAACAGAGTGACAAAATACCAGCTTTTATATTCTTATCTTTGTCCTAAATGTCTCTGTGACGTCACCTCACTAATTACACACATAAACACTGTTGGCCACAAATATTTTGTTTTCAGACACAATCCTCTGTTTATTCCTATTTAAATGCATCAGTAATGCAATGATTACATCATGTGTCCCAATGAATTCATGCATAACATTTGTTTGGTGCTATAAAAGTCATCAGCGGTGTCATCACTGACGTAACGCTGTAAGTGTGATGTGGAAGCAGCTTTGACAGCACGGCACTCTGAGCTGGACTTTACTCCTGAGATTCCTCTGCTGTGTGCGACCCGGCAAGCCTTTATAAACTCAGCCGTGAGCAGAACACTCACTGTATCCAACAGCAAGCTCATACCACACAGGTGAGACGACAGCAGGATCATGGCTCTTCTCAGGTTATCACGTTAAAAAATAACCACTAACTGCTAATTGTTTCTCCTCAGCGTCAGTCATGAAGGTCCTCGTGGTGCTCGTCCTCGCCGTTTTCACGGGTAAGAGTCTTTTTTTTTGTTGTAATTTGGGAGAAAATTGTTTAGAACAAGAAGTTTCCAGCGTTCAACACATGCTTTTTGATTTTTGTCAGCAGGTTGCAACGCCAACACCATGTGGCAAAACCAGCCCAAGCAGCAGGTCGACATGGTGAAAGATGCTTTCTGGGACTACGTCGCCAAGGCAACCACCACCGCCGAGGACTCGCTGAAGCAGATCAGACAGTCCGAGCTGGGAAAGGAACTGAAGTAAGTTTGAAGGACATTAAAGTCCCTGTAAAATGAATTCTCTACAAACCAGGTTAACGAATATATTTAGTTATCATCAACAACAGTTTGAGTTTTTGTTGTAAGTTTCAGAGGGTGATGAATACACAAACTTATTTCCGTTCATGTCTCTGCAGCACCCTCATCTCTGATAGCACTGACGCCGTCAACAAGATCTCCGACACCCTCAAGACTCAGGTGGCTCCTCTGACCCAGGACCTCATGGCTAAAGTCTCCCAGGAGGCCGAGCTGCTGAAGAGCCGTCTGCAGAAAGATCTGACCGCCGTGAGAGCTAACCTGCAGCCCTACGCCGAGGAGCTGGTGGCCGACCTCCAGAAGCACGTGGAGGAGATGAAGGAGGACGCGGTCCCCTACACCGTCTCCCTGGACACCGAGGCCCTGAAGGCCCTGCAGGCCCAGATGGCCCCCTACACTGAGGAGATAATGGAGAAGATGGAGCAGAGCCTGGAGGAGTTTCAGAGGAGCATGGTCCCCCTGACCCAGAGCTTCGAGACCCAGCTGACCCAGAAGACCCAGGAGATTCAGCAGAACCTGGCTCAGAGAGGAGAGGAGCTGAAGACCAAGCTGGAAGCCAGCACTCGGGACCTGCAGGCCCAGCTGGCTGCTCTGTGGGAGTCTTTCACCAAGACCTCCCAGTAAACGGGTCATACCTCTACTGAGCTCATGGGACTGATAACAAAAGTGCAATACCTCATTTTTTATGTTTTTACGTGGTTGAATGCTCTCAAAGGAATAATGTCAGTTTTTCCTCTATTATGTTACTATTTATAACAATAAGCTTTCATCTATTAAACAACATTAAATAGGTGAAATGTATTTTGTGTCACTTTTTCTTTGCATTCATCATCAAAAAGAAGCTCTGATGCAAGAAATGTAACTTTGCTTTCCAAGAAAAGACATTTACACGTCCAAAAGTAAGATTAAAGCAAGTTTATGTAACGTTTAAGAGAAGAAATATAAAATGAAGCGCTGTATTCATAAAGCAGGAGAACACACCGCTATTGTTAACTACGTCTTTTTATGCACCACTGTCTAGTCGTTGTCATTTTTAGGCCACAATAGATGCTCTTTAGCAAATCCTCAAACCAGATGATCATCAAGTAAAATTCACCAAAACTGTATCGGTTCAAAAATAAGCCAAAAATCAGCTGAATAAAAAAATCAATATGAAAATGAATAGAATAATTCTCCCACTATAACTGATGATGATGATGATGATGACAGCAACAAGGTCTGGAAACCACCAGAGTTGAAAGTAAAATATATGAAAAACAGAAACAAGGAAACACAAGTTTGCGCCCTCAATCCAACCTTTCAGACTTGTGACCCGCCAAAATAAGGCAACATCTACTTGTGACTCCTCATCATGCATTTTCTTCTTTAATTGACATCATTTTCAGAGGCATGAAGAGGTCAGAATATCCAGTTAAAGTTTACAGAAACAGGATTCTGTGAGGACATTTCTTTTCTGCTTTTATATCTTGTTTATCATCTCTCAACCCCGAGGTTGGGATCAACTGACTTCATCAACAAGAGACAACAAAAACATTGAACTTACACCTGGAAATGCAGTCAGTAGTTGTGTACTTAAAACAATAAAGTATTTCATTGATTAGCATCAATCTGTGTGGAAGTTATGAGGTTATAAAAGGTGCATGAATGCAGGTTGTTAAAGCGGACTATGAACCAGATCGGCTGGACGATGATATGACACAACAATGACCTTTGACCTTGTCGCTGTTGTCGTAGTTGGGGTCAAACAAGGACTGTGTAAAAATCTGATTGTTTTTTTTTTTCTGATTATATTTTGCACTTTTATTCAAAGAACTAAAATCAATCAACAAGGGAGAGACTTGGCGACGTGGAGGCGGAGACGCACGCACAAGCAATAAAAGACGACAACGATGCAGTTCAACTTCGGACGCAGGTCAGCCATCCTGGCATTCATTGGATCAAAGCTGTATAAATAGTGAGTGAGGAGCTCAATCAGTCTCACAGACGTCACCGATCAGGATCACCGAGGTGAGTCTCGCAGCTTTTCTGCACATCTGTAACAGTCTTGGTTGTATGGAGGCTTCTAACGGTTTCAAATCTGGGTGATTTAAAATGTATATTATTTTAAAAACTGGCACGTCGAAAATGTTTGCTTCTTTTGTACTAAAGTATTATTTTTTTTCTCATTTTAATATGTTTATTGTATGGTTTTCCAGTTTTCATCATGAGGGCTTTTACAGTACTCCTGGTGCTGGCTGTCCTATCAGGTGAGTTCAAAACGTCTTCACACAGGACACATAACTACTACTATTACTACTACTACTCCTACTACTCCTACTACTACTACTACTACTACTTCTTCTTTTTTCTTCTTCTTCTCTTTAAATTATATATTAAGTTTATTTTAAATGGGCTTTTTTGACATAACAGACATCAGGAAGAAGACATAGATACACGAATATATAAGAAAGAAAGAAAGAAAGAAAGAAAGAGGGAAAGAACGAAAGAAAGAAAGAAAGAAAGAAAGAAAGAAAGAAAGAAAGAAAGAAAGAGAGAAAGAAAGAAAGAAAGAAAGAAAGAAAGAAAGAAAGAAAGAAAGAAAGAAGAAGAAAGAAAGAAAGAAAGAAAGAGAGAAAGAAAGAAAAAAGAAAGAGAGAAAGAAAGAAAGAAAGAAAGAAAGAAAGAAAGAAAGAAAGAAAGAAAGAAAGAAAGAGAAGTGAAAGAAAGGAGGAAGAAAGAAAGTAAATACTCATACTACTACTACTACTATTCCTATTACTACTCCTACTACTACTCCTAGTACTCTATACTGCTACTACTTCTGAATCCTGGCTCCTTGGCGTCCACGTTGTCCTTGATTAAGAACATTTTCCCTCCAGCAATGAAGAGAAATCCTTAAAAGCTTTTTTGTGTGTCTCTGTGAAACCGCAGGCTGCCATGCACGAAGTGTCCCTCTGCCGGAATCTAAGAACCCGTGGGAAATCACGGTCGACAAGTTCAACGACTATTTCACCGATCTGAACTCCAAGGCCGACCAAGTGCTGAAGGACATCCAGAGCGCCCAGATCAGCCGCGAACTGGAGTGAGTTCATTTACGTCACGGTGGCGATTTCTGGGGAAAAGTCCTGAATCAATCGGACCTTTCATGTTTCATACATGATGTCTACATATTTGTCATATGAAACAAATCCATGTGAACACCGTAACCAGGACAGGCCTTTATGAATCTGGGTCTTTGTGTTCCTGTCGGACTCACTCAAGTGTTTTAGGAACGTCTCGCCACAGTGTTGCTTTGGTTATGCAACATTCTGGCCTCCGCTGAGTGGGAGGAGGTCAATAATCAGCATGTGTCGCTGAGGTGAGACATGTAAAGAGCTGCTGACTAAGACCTGCAGCGGTCTCAAGTCCACTTCCCCGACATCTTATGTGGACTTTTATTGGTTCAGTCGAAACCTTTTTATCGTTGCCCTGATTTCTTGGACATGGAAGGCCTCAATCAGTGCCAGTTATTATCTTTGCATGGTTTTATCTCAGTCTTGACCCCCTTCGGGTCCCAAAACACGTCCCAAAAACCACCAACAATGTCGTGAAACCCCTCTGTCTCAACAGCACCCTGATCCAGGACAGCATGTCTGAGCTGGCCCTGTACAAGGAAGACCTGGAGACCAAGCTGGGCCCGCACACCCAGGGCGCCGCGGAGAACCTGGGCCAAGACCTGCAGAAGCTGGTCGACAAGCTGGGCGACCACATGAGCGAGGGCCGGGAGCAGATGGAGAAGTACAGCCAGGAGCTGAAGACCATGATGGAGCAGAACGCCGAGGACGTCAGGGTCAGGGTCTCCGCCTACACCCGCAAGATGAAGAAACGCCTCAACAAGGACTCTCAGGACATCAAGAGGTGAGTGAGAGCCGGTGTAGAGGGGCGGCGTCTGCTGAACCAGTAAGACACTCTTCGTTTCTACTCGTCTGTGTTTTAATTGTCTTATTGCTCCTTTTTAATGTGTTTCCAGAAAGCAGTATTGATTAGTCGATGGACAGATAATTAATTGTCAGCTATTGTGGTAACCTGTTAATTATTTAAATCATATTTCAAGCAAACTTTTTCATATTTATGATGTTTTTTTTATTATTGATTAGGATATTATATTGTAGAATAATGTATAGAAGAAGGTCATATCTATATATTTACTATATATATATATATATTTAAGTTTAATTTTGTATTTGTAATATTAATATTTGTTTGTACAAAAAAGATCATATATAATATACATTTATATTTATATTGGTCCTTAAAGGAGACAGTGATGCTAATTTCTAGGTTCATACTTGTTTTTCTCCATGGATTTTTAATATGGAGCATTTTTGATACTTTCACAGGATTTATATAGCACTGACCTGCTTTATAATAAAACATATGTTTTTGACAATATTGGTCCTTTAAGTATGACATTGACTGCTTTTATGCACCATATAACAGCCTTTTCTTCCCAGCATGCTGAAGCTGAAACAGTTTGGTAAATCAGACGTTTCTGAGTCGTGTTCTTCAGTTCTCTGCTCTCTCCTCGTCTCAGACACGCGGCCGACTTCCTGGAGCAGTTCCAGTCCAGCACCTCAAACAACATGGAGTACGCCAGGACCCGCTTGGACCCTTTTTTCGCTCAGGTGCATGACAACGCCCAGGCCAAGATCACCACCCTGAACGACCTGCTCAGTTCGCACGCGGACAACATCCAGGTGAAGATCCAGAGCAGCGCCGAGGACCTGAAGGTGCGCTTGGAGGAAACCGCCGAGGAGGTGCGATCCACGCTGGAGGACAAGCTGGAGGAGCTGAAGACCTGGTTCCAGCCTTACGTCTCCATGTTCAGTGTCAACGTTTGAACCCTCTGTCTGTCCGTCACTTTCTGCAAATACACCTCTGAAAGGAACACGTCAGTCTAAATAAAGGTTCTCTTTGTTTCATCACAAACGTCTGAATGTCTCAGTGTCTCACTCTCGTGTCTGAAAGTTTCCTTGTTTGTACATTAAAAATGTCTCACTTTTGGGGTGAATATTATGCTGAAATCAATACAGACTGCGATCAAATATGGCATAATAATCATAATAATAACATACATTATTTTGTTACTGAGACACTTGTGATCATTTACATTAATCCCAATAAAAGTAGGCTAAGGGTCATAAAAAACAGCACTCAGGGAGAATAAAATAAAATATTTTCCTGTAAGATCCATTCACAAAGTTTAAATCTGAAGTAGAATTTATGAATGATTTATGGATTTGCTGATGAGTGTCTATATTTACAGTTTTGTGACATATTTCTGAGTGAAACACTGATGAAATAACTCCAGAAACATCGTCAGCTTGTTACTCAAGATGATATTTTACTTTCATTGTTAAAACATGATCCACAAACAGTGAGGCGTCCTCAGTGAGCGGCCATCGTGGAGCGGATCCAGTCAGTAAACCTGCAGACCTGCAGAGAAGAAAACCCATACAACACTCAGTTGGTTCAGTTTGGAAATTGTTGTGACACGTTGAACAAGGGGATGTTGCACTCACATAAAATGTAATTGGAATTTTGTAAAAATATTGGGTAAGATATCAGAAACATACTTTCTATGTGTAGCGATATCAGAATACCAGTTTTCAGGTCCTCATACAGCAATTCAAGTCTAATCTGCCTCCCTATACCTCTAATTATAACACATGTAGTCAAGTTTAACAACTATTACTGCAGTTGAGGAGTTTTAAGTTCAATTTTAATAACTGAACTGAGCAACAGCTGCTCACAAAAAAACCTCGTGAGATAAAAATCCATTTTTGTGGACGCATACTAAGAGTTAACCTGAGTACTTTTAACACAGACACTCCATTTAGCATCCCTGTTGGGCATCCCCACCTTGGCGTAAACCCCGGGGCGGTTCTCTTCAGCACAGCCCCATCCCCAGGACACGACGCCCTGCAGCTCCCCGTTACACACCAGAGGCCCACCGGAGTCTCCCTGAGGGAGCAAACAGAAACGTCTTAGACAATCACATTAAACGAGAGTGGCTTTACATAAAAGTCCCTTAGAAATAAGGAAATAATCATCATGAAAATGAAAGAGGAAGTGAAGAGAAGAAATAGTGCTGTTGTAATATCAACTGTACACCAACTCACATTGGTTACATGTATTCTTGAATTATGCAATGAAATGTGCTAAATACATATTTATTTTTGCCTAAAACACATTTCAACAGAAGCAATCCTTGAAATCATAGTTTCATGGGACAAAATCGTAAAATACAAATAAAAATAATACAAAGGCACATCGACAAGATGGCCAATAAGAGGGCAAAGTGCTATTGAATGTAAAAAAAAGAGGCTTTTTGTCACGTGGATTAACACGCTCCATTAACAGGATCATATCAACATCATAGTACAAAACGACTGACTGTCTGTCGTGTACTTGTACTTCCTCCATGTACCTGACAGGAGTCCTTCCCTCCCTCCAGGAAGCCGGCGCAGAACATGGAGGCCGTGATCCTGTTGGGGTAGGAGTTCTCACAGTCCTGCTGGGGGAGGATGGGGAGGTCCAGGCAGTGCAGGCATTTGGTACAACCGACTGGGTCACACACACACACACACACACACACACACACACACACACACACACACACACACACACACACACAGCATTAAAATCTTTTAGTGATCTCTACACTCCTTGAACACAACGTAGACCCTGATAGAAGGTCAGACTTACAGGGGCTCTGGGTGGCTCCCCATCCGGAGACCAGACACTGGGTTCCTGCGGGGGCACAGCTGCTGGGCAGGGCGATGGGCCGGACATACTCATTGATCTGCGCTGGCTCGGCCAGTTTGATCAGCATGATGTCGTTGTTCATCTTGTAGCGGTCGTAGTCCGGGTGGCGGATGATGACGGCCGGAGCGATGAACTGCTCGGGGCCGTCCTTGTAGCGGATGTGGTGCTCGCCCAGACGCAGCTCGATGTCCTCGCCCCTGGGAGAGGAGGGGAGATCAGAGGCATGCAGATGTGGAGACCGAAAAACATCTGCAGGGTTATTGTGCATTTGTCCTGTTCTTTACTGTAACATTTCATATGGGATTCAGTTTTGAATTTGTCTTAGTGTTATCCTACAAACCATGTGAATATTGTACAGTTGCTGAAACTTAAAATTAAAAATTAAAAGTAGATTAACCCCTAAGAACTCGGAGCCATTTCTCCTGAAAGGAAATATTACGTTTATTTAATCATTTAAATTTGACATTATTTTCACGTTTATGCTTGTTTAAATACGTTTATTGAATTCAATCAGCTAAATTAACTCAGCAGCTCATTCCTGTTTTTCACGTCGGCTTTTTAATGTTAAAATGCTGACATGACATTTCTGTCAACGTTTGTATAAATGTGTTCAAGAAATGCAGTCAGAGCAGTTTAAATGTAACTTAATTAACGAATTAAGGTCGTTAAATTACCTTTAGTGACAGAAAAACACGTTTTCTGGAATAAGTATCTGAGATGTGAATGAAGAAGCTGATAGAAGGAGATCTCCAGGTTGTTAACGGTTAAAACTAAAAACGTACTTATAGCAGTGAGCAGCAGTGACGACCCAGCGGTCGTTGATCAGGGTTCCCCCGCAGAAGTGCCATCCGTTGTTGAGGGACACCTGCCAGGGGACGGAGTGATCCCGGCACTCGTAGCCGCCCACGATCTTGTCGTCAAACCCGAGTGCGGCTGTGTGGGAGACGACGGAGGAGGAGGAGGAGGAGGAGGAGGAGGAGGAGGGAACAGACAGAGGGAAACGTGTGTGAAACCAACAACGCCGGCATGTTGGTAAAGGTCGTGACCTCGAAATGTTCGATACACCTGAGAAAAACTCTAAAACTCAGCATCCAAAACAAAGATTTGATTCTAAAGGCCTTCCAACAAAAAAGCTGTATTCCCCTCAGACTTACCGTTGGTGGCCACCAACACGAGCAAAGTGAGGAGCAGCATGGCGGCGGTTCTTTGGGGCGTCTGTGGACGTCTCATTGAACGCCTCTCATTTAAAGCGTGTTCCGCTCCCCATGTCAACACGGCACGCGGCTGATAGCGAGGAACGGCCAATAGAAGATGCTGAAGACGAGGGAACCGTAGCCAAAACCATACGTACAGTTTTGGGAACCGGGACAGCTGGTGTGGAGTTACCATGAGGGATGGGAAGACTCAAGCTGTGTTCAATGACTGCCTGTGTGATTTGAAATGTGTTGCAATGTAGTTATTCTGTCTGTAACAACACAGCCTGTGTACAGTAATAATAATCATCTAGAGTTTTATGTCTTGTTATGTGAACAGTTGTTAAATACCACATGCTTAAACCGTTTATTAAACGTCTGATTAAATAACCTTTAAATTGACACATTATACGCAGTCCTGACTGGGAAAAGAGGTTCAAAATACAATAAAGAATCACAAAAATCGTTGCCGTTTTCAATTTAATTCACTTTAAATACGATAAACACAGTTAAATATTTATCTTAGCAAATATTAAGAATGTAATTACAGTATAACAAGTTACTTTCATAACCCACATCCACGTACTGCTGGTAAACAATGTCATAATATTCATAATAATAACAATACAGTGCATCTGGAATGTGTTTCCTTTAAACCTGGTTTGAAGCCGAAGCTTGTCTTCAAGGCACAGCAGCTCCCGTTACCGACGACAACGAGGGCTGCTTACGGTGAACTTCCTGTCAGTCTGTAAATTTCTCGTTGTGCGTATAAATCTTGGTAGAAAAATACTTCCTCCTACATTTAGGAGCATGTTAAAGCTGGTTATAGAAAGTTAGTTTTTAGTGGCTCTCTCCTTCATTGCTGCCGACAGAAAACGTGCAGTAGAGGCTTCAAGTGCAGAATCCCTAAGCTTCCTCTACTTTTACAGTTTCTGTTGCTTTGACCTCATCATGCTCTACATTTTCCACTACATCTCACATTGTCCAGATCTCTTTTTCATCCAAAAGTCCCAGCGGCGGAAAATCAAAATCAGCTTGACGGAGTCTCGTCCAGCTTTGGCCGCTTGCGAAGAGCAGGCGTCAGGATTTCACGCTGAAAAATCTTCCTGATCTGCTCCACGCAGATGTCCGCCGCGACCTCCGTCTCTTTGGCGAGCTGCGACAGGCTGAGGAAGCCGTGCGGCAGGTCCTCCACCACCGTCAGGCTCACGGGCTGGCCCATGTCTCGCAGCTTCTTGGCAAACATCACCGAGTCGTCCAGTAAGGCATCCAGAGCCGAGGCCTGCGAGGACGCACGGAGGAATCAGCAAACAAGGACCGGAAACCCAACTCATACACAGATACGATCGGTTCAGTGATTCAACATTAAGTAAGTAAAGGGAAGTCTGATGATCAGGCTAAAAATCGTACTTATCGCCAGGATCATTTCACCAGATCTGCTCACGTTACACATCACATGTTGAAAATCATTGCAGCCAAGAAGAGGAAGCTCTCACCACTATGTGTACGGGTGGAAGGCCTCTCAGCATGTCGTTAGGAGCCAGCAGCGGCGACACAAACGGGTTCCTGATGATGGGGCAGGAAGTTGGCCGAATGAACGCGTGGCACTCGGAGCGCAGGGGCTCGAAGCCTTCTGGGTAATTCAGGCTGCCGCTCCCGCAGTTGGGTGCCGGGGTGTGAGTGGACGTCCTGCGAGCCGCGTTGCTCTGAGACCTCCTCCGCGCTCCGGCTGTTGTCCCCTTGGGGTCCAGGTAGGACTGGATCCAGTTGGAGGCTCCCTGGGTGAGATCGCCGAGCAGAGCGGCGGTGTCTCGGCCCAGAGCGCTCAGACTGCCGCTTCCCACGGCCGTCTGCACCGTCTGAGAGTCCTCACCTGGGAGGGAGACGACGTGACGTCAGCCGACGCATCAGAGAAACACAAAGACGGCGTCGCCACACACATACCCGCATAGGCGTTGATGCACTTGGTGAGGACCCCGAGGGGCAACAGCGGGTCGATGAGCGTGAGCAGGCGGGAGGGCGAGGCGTCGGTGGTGAGCAAGGTGGCCGGGTAGGCCGCCATGATGCCGTCGGGGACTCGGATGCCTAAGGATATGGCCTTCATGGACACGGTGATGCCGAGGTTTCCTCCGGCGCTGTCGCCCGCCAGACAAACGCACTCCGCCGTGGAGCCTGAGACACACAGACAACGCTGTCAGCGCATGAACAACGATGAGGATCTCAAACCATAGTAATGAAGATTATTCGGTAAATCCCTTTACATGACCATTACACGCTGAAATGGTAGGAATCCCCAGCTTTACACGTGTTTTGTCAGCGTACACTGAGTGCATTTGAATTGAACAGGACAGTCAATAACTTGTAACGCTATTTACGACACATTTATACTAGAAATAATCATTAGCTGCAGCATTAATATTATAAAACCTTTTATAATCATATGTCTTTACTTTTCTCCAGCTTTTCTGCATGTGAGTGGGCACATATGCCACTTTCCATGTTCTGATAATGTACAGATAACACCTCACATGCCACATTCAGATACCAGTAACACCATATAGAGGACTGGTACACTGTGTTCATGTGCTATCTATCTGCAAAAGGGAACATTTGTCAAGGTGTGCAGATTCTTCCTGTACATAGAGAGCCATCTGTAGAGCTGCCAGTCTGAATACATTGGCGCATATACATTTTGGAAATGTTTGAATTTTGCTCTCATAACAAAACTTCTATTTTATTCATTAATTTCTTATCTTTATGAAGTTAAACAGTAACTTCCTTGATGGAAAGGGCATTCCCGCAGTGATAAATTACTGACAGTTAGTCCCCAAATATGAAAAGATTGACATATTAACCAGGTAAAATGAAAGACATGAATGGTGCGACGCCGTTTAACACACCCAGCAGGTGACAGTTGTTCAGAGCCCAGCAGTAGGCGTAGAAACATTCCTCCAGAGCTCTGGGAAACGGAGCTTCGGGTGACAGTGAGTAGTCCACGGAGAGGACAGGTACGCCCAGCTCCTTCGACCAACTCCGCAGATAATTCTGATTCATCAGGATACAGAGCAGAAGAAACACGTGTGATTTCACTGGATTTAAGAAATGAGTTTGGATTGTAAACTCTGGTGCTAAATATCACTGTAGTAGTAGTAGTAGTAGTATTCGTAGCAGCATTGTGTACCTCGTGAGATTTGGACGTCTGGGCCACGAAGCCCCCCCCATGGAAGTGGATGAGCAGCCAGGGGGAGCGAGGCTGCTTCTGCACCCAGGGGAGATGGGCCGCGGAGATGGGGGGAGGATCGGTGCGAGAATAGGCTAGCAACTCTTCACTCTCCTAAAACGTTAGAGAATAATTAAAATAATGACATAAAAATGACCTTTTTTTCCCCCCAATCTTGATGAACACATGTTATGTGTCATTATATCACTTTATATTACATTTTAAAAAAGCAATAAGCAATGTGGAGCCTCACCTGTCCTTCTCGAAGCTCACAGGAGATCAGACGCATGTGGACCGGCCCGGGGCCCCAGTGGGCGATCGGGGGTGACACGGTGGCCGTTAGACTGGGGTCTGAGGCCAGAGGGAGGCGCAGAGGGACAGGAGGCAAAGTCATGGTGAAGTTCATCTGCACGGGGTTGGAGGCTATTCTGCTGAAGCCCTGGACGGGGAGAGGCATGCAGGGGGCGGTTAAAACCCTACAGAGGCCTTTTAGCGAACATGCAAGTCAGACGAAGAATATTTGCCCCTGCCTACTGTTAAAAGGCCGGACTCTGTGAGGTTCCAGAAGGACTTCCAGAACTGCATGTCCAGGTTCTGAGTGATGCGTTCGAACTCAGCGCCCCGCAGCTCTGGATCGATGACGTACTTCCCCGATGTGAGGAGGGAAAGGGCTGCCAAACCTGGAGGAGGAGGAGGGAGGATTTCAGGCATGAACAAGGCCACAACAGCGGTGACATCATCCACCAAGAAACTTACCCAAACCAGACTGCTGTTTACCGTACGTCTCTCCATACGTCACCATGCTTATGACGACGGTCTGGAGGAACGGACGCAGAGTTGGCGAGAACTGTGAAAAAGAAACAATGGACAGATAATAAGAGCTTTGTTTTTTTAAATAATTAAACAGATACACACATTTTTATTCTTACAGGCTTGTATCCAAGTTATCTGAACCACATTTTGGTGCAGAGAAGAACAAAGTTGTGTTGGCTGACCTGAAAGCCCAGGCAGCGGCCGTAAAAGCAGGCTTTGTGCATGGAGCTGTACTCCTGCACAAACCTGCCGCTCAGGTCCCCGTCCTGCGGGGAGTACAGCTGGCCGTACTGGTTGTCGTTGAGCAGCCGCTGGGCGAGGTGGAGCAGGGCGCGCAGCTGGCACAGAGCGCTGCAGTACGCCTCCATCTCCGAGGCGTTGTGGTCCGCCCGGAAGAAGGCACCGTTGAGATTGGAGGCAATGTAGCGGCCCTTGTGAATGATGTGCAAAAGGCAAGACAGCAAGACCTGAGAGAAAGGAGGAAACATTATGTAACTGTGTGCAGGTAGAGAGTCTGCATTTAAACAATACGGGTGATTCATATTTTTGTTAGCAACACTGACAATGAGTACAGATAATAAGCCTGATGTAGCTTTCTCTGTGCTGTAGAACCTGATAAAGAACAAAGAGCCATACCAAGTCCCACAGACAGGAGGGGAGTACGAAGACACAAACTAACACATTGGTTTGGGTGTATTAATGCGATTTTTGTCAACAGCAAAAATTCAGAATATCAACAATCATTAGGATTTCTTATTTGAAGTATTTAAACAAATGTAAAAAATACATTTAAAAAATAAAATGCTTTGATTTGAAGATGTAGTTTTGGTGGTTTATCAACAAAAGAGACGTTTTTAAGGTTGAAACATGAAAGATGACCTTTACCCGAGTCTTATCACTGTACTATGGAGCAGGGGAAATGTTTTACATGCTTGTTTTCATTATTTTCTGACATTTTACAGACTAAATGGAAAAATAGATTCATCAAGAAAACAATCAATGATGAAAATAATTACATTAACAAAAAACAAGCCAAAATCAAGCAGTAAATACATTATTTTTGTATAATAACTCATTAGCAGGAACAGTGGGTTCAGCCATACCTTGGCCAGGGTGCGGTAGCCATTCCCAGGCGTTTGTGCATCAAAGTCGTAATGGTGGAAGACGGCGGTGAAGCTGGCGACCACAGGCTCCAAGGCCCGGCCGTGCTCCTGGATCTCTCTCATACATGTAACCAGGCGCTTGGCAACAGCGCCGTACGGCAAATCATGGCCACACAAAATAGAAACGTCTTCACATACTGTCTCCAAGGCCGAAAACACAACTTTGTAATCCATATCTGGTTCTGGGAGAGAACGAAAGACAAGAAAAGCCTTATTAAACCTCCTTTATATCTGCCTCGGCAGCTCTCCACTCAGCAGACATGTGATGTGCACTGTGCCATCTTGAAGAAAAGAGAACCAACAAACACACAGATCTCAATGACCTCATCTGCTGCAGGCAAAAACTCGTTTGATTTGGTGATTACAGACTTGTTATCTGCTTGGTCAGGGGTTGAAGTTCCACTGCAGCCTGAGGAGAGTACTTTGACACGAGGCCAGTTATGACTAGACAACACTGAAGGCATCACGCACTGGAGATGATTTTAAAAAACAACAAAAAACCATAGTCTAGATGGAGTGTACAATGAGCCTTTTACATTAATAATAATAATAATAATAATAATAATAATAAGACTAAGACAGGGACAGGATGAAATGACTGGATGTCTTACGCAAATGTGCCTATCTCTTGTTTGATGGATTGCAAATATTGAAAACTTGTACATCAAGAGTCTGCTCTCTGTCTAGATATCTGAGGAAAAAAAATGTTAATTTGCATGTACTGTACAAACCATCATAAATCACGGGAGAGAGTTGTGCAAGAGAATGGGATCATTGTTTTATTCCCTCACATTTAAGGTCTAGCCGGCATTTTTTAAATAGCTTATAAGGCTTTTTTTATATAAAGTGGAGGAGGTTCATAAACAATTATAGCATGGAGAACATCCCTTAGGATGACATTCATCATACATGTTACCAAGCATTATTAAAACCATGACGATGAGGCCCACGTAGACAGTAGACATATTGTGCATCGCTGATTTGAATATCTTTAGAAGTAGGAAATCTCCACTGAGTCAACAGCAGCTGTCGTATTAAGCCTGAAGGAAAAAAGTTAAATCAGCACACTGTTTGAAAACACTGAAGGCTTTTATCACAATTCGGACACATGCTTGATTGTGTTTTTCCCATTTCTGCGTACGAGTACCCAATGTCTTAATGGGCAGGCAGCATTCTGCAGCAGTATCCCATGTATAGATGTTCTTTAGCAACCTGCATGAGACATGCGGGCCTCGACTTCTCCATGCCCCTAGGCTCCAGTCGTGATCTGCATTTGAACACAGGCTGTAGCAAAGAAAAGCCCCTTTATTTATTTACGTGTTTGTTTATTTGATTCTGACATGTTTGTCTGCAGATATGATGCTTTTCGGAAGTATTATTTGTTGGTAGAATAGATCCAACTTTTTTTTCCATGAAAAAAGCCACATTCAAAAATACTGGCTACAAAAAAGCAAAAAAAAAAAAAAATCCTAATTAAATCAGGAATCTATAGCCTTTAGTTTCATTTTCACTTATTTAGTCCATGAACTTTCATTTTGTTGCACTTGAATCATTTTTGTTGCATTGCTTAATCTCATCAGTTACCAAAACACACACACAAAAAAGCGTGGGCTGTCGTGCAGCAGTCCCTTTAAACCCCAAACAGCTGATGACTGACGTAAACCTGTCAAACAGGCTCACTGTCCGACGCTGACGTCACACACACACACACACACACACACACACACACACACACACACACACACACACACAAAACAATCAAACGTGTATTCGCTGTTTTGAAAGACGTGCTTCTCCCGCTAGCTTGCCTCCATTCCTTCACGCATACGTCACGGTGTCACGATCGCAGCTCGCGAGCGACGGTTAGCCACAACTTCCCCCACAACAAGTTGGAGGACTTCAAAGTGTCCATTACCTTGTTGCTTCCGGTTAGAACACACCGTTAAAACACAACGACATAGTATTAATGTACGTCACTGACATCCGGCGTCACGACGAGACGCCGTAAATCGGTCAGACACGACAGATACGTGCACGTATATGTGTGTGACTGGTTTCAAACGGACTGCTCTTACCGGCCCGCATCCTCTTCCTTGGCGTTCCTATCAGCGCGCCCCCGTGGAATGCTGGGTAACGTCATGTGAGCAGCAGAGCCCGGGGCAGGGCGTGCGCGGCGCGCGTGCCCCTGCTGTTAGCATTAGCATGATGAATCAACAGGTAAGCTAACACTCATATCGGTTCGGTGGCCTTTCATTTAAGTACTGTACTCTACTTAAGTGTTTTATTTCACTTTCACCACGGAACATACCTTCACTAAGTTACATTATCTGTACAAATTAAACAGGTTTGCACACAAAATATATGAAGAGTTTACAAATTATGATTATGAATGAACATTTCCTGCATTTAGCATTTTTGCTTTATAATAAAAGTGATACTTCAAGCACGTTTAGCTTATAATACATACATAGTTTTTTGAATGTAGGTCTTTTAGTTGTTTTCACACTGAATCCTACTTCCACCACTGCAAACAGTGTTTTTAATGATGATAAAGCCTCACTGGTGGAAAGTAACAGTACATTTACTCAAATACAATCTTAAGATACTTTACTTGTAGACTGTGACATCAAATGTAGATTTACAAGTAATGTCTTCTGCGGGAAAAGGCCTATAAACTTGTGTCCTATAAGCATACAGACCTCTATAAAATTCTATATATGAGCTATTGTAGTCTGTGTATAGTTGTGCTTCACTTGTTTATCCTCGTTGTCATAAATACAGAACAAACAGTTATGAGTATTAGAAATGTTTGTGCATGTGCAGTATATACTGATGTGGATGTGGCGGTCTCTAGTGGCCATCAGAGGTTTTGTAACACTGAATGGGTCAGCTTTTCTACAGAGTGCCTCGGCTTGGAAAAAAATACTTATTTTTGTAGACCTTGTTGTGATCAGTTCCAGATATTATATTTAAAAAAAACAAACACTTTCAGTTAGTTGTGGTGGTGAATTTCCATCATCGGGATAATCAATCAATAAACTGACTTGGAAAAGTTGTCTATTTAGAGCAGAGGAAAAAATAGTCTGATTTAAAAAAAAACACTGTTAGCTGTCAGCAGGTTTGCTGCAGTTTGTACTCTCAACACTATTAGCACCGTTCCAATTCCAACTGTAGTTGTGATTTTCTGACATTTATTAAATGATAAATAGAAATATTCTGCAGATTATCATGAATGCAGTATATTTTTAATTTCATGTCCTAAAATTGGGATTTATTTTATTGTGGCAACCACATTTTCACTACTACTTTAATGCTGATGATATCTCCCCATGTGAAGTCCGTATGCTATAAAATAAATGGTCAGTTGAGGCGTTTCAGTCTGCTTCATAATGAGACGGAAATGACTTATTATGATCTCCTCTATTTGTTCTTTTATTTAATTGAACAACATCACAAGGCAGGGTAATCTTATAATTTATGACTAACCGTATGAAATTTAAACTATCTCCGAACCTCCCAGTTGGAGGTGACTCATGTTTTCTGCCGAATACAGCAGTTAACTAATTTATTGAGTGTGGTGTTTTGTTCATTGTAATTGTTTCATGTAGTGACACAGCATTCAAGTGTTGATTCAACACTGTGTGGAAAGAACACTACTTTTGTTGATGTGTCTTGTAGACTAGCAGCTGTTCTGAAGTTGTGATACACTTTAGCACTTCTAGTGTACAGTAAATTCAGAAATAGTGACAGTGTACATATAAAAGGTCACCTCAGTGTCCTTCATTGGACTGATGTCCATGCAGGTCTCACTGCTATTATTTAACATCCCCTCCTTTGCAATTTGATACCATAAACAGGGCTGGAGACTTTTCGTAAACAGCTACATTCAGCAGTAGGAAAAATACAGTCATGTTTGTCGTTGTTTCAGACAATATTAAGAACAATCAGTCGGATGTCGAGAATAATCCCTGTATTTTGATTTGTCGGAGAGCCAAATTTTGTCCCCAAACTACACATTTGGAGTGTTTGTGAGCATTAAAACAAAAGCTGAATAATATATTGTCAGACACAAGCCTGTAAAATCAATAAGGTATTGTGGAGTAAAAACACCAATCCAAATATTAACATTGGAAACATCACAATCACAAGAATGAGGAAATGATATCCTTCTTCCTCGCTGGCGTTTCTTCCCAAATGTGACTCAGCATTCTGTACTGTTAAACCTGATCATTTAACATGCACGTCACTTCTCCCGATTATAAGTGACGTACTGTATTCTGTCAGTCTGGGTCCCAAGATGTGTGTTGGATTGTGCTTCTACTGTGTGCACAGTTGTCCATGTAAACATACGATCAGTGACCTGGGCTGGCTGTCGGTACTCCTAACGTATCGACCAAAATAACCCAGTACCAAGTAACTTATTCAGTCAAACGATACCTACATTCCATCACTTTCGTACCCGGATCTAAGGTTTTGCTGGCAGCCAATTGCCATATTCAAGTATTTGTAGTTGGCAGCACAGCCGCCAAGACGCCAGCAAAACCTTCCAAGTTATGGCAATACTACACACTTGTGGCGTCAGATAAAATCAAGTCAGTTGAATACAGTAAAATTGGTATCTAATGACATCACCACGAGTACCAATTGTACTCTGTTTTCTGCTAATTCCTAAGTCCTTCCAAACTAAGATAGTAAACATTGTCAGCATAGACCTGCCTAACACGCAGAGTCATTGCGATCATGTTAGCATGCTGATGTTAGCATTTAGCACAAAGCGCTAAAACTTGTCAGTAGACTTTTTATCCTGATAAATGATTTGATCCATCATCAGATTTGTTGTTACCTATTTATCTGACAACTAATAATTGCACAGCACTCAAATGGATGCTGATTTATTGCATTTGGGAATCAAGTAGATTTAATTGTCATGATATCTAATCAAGGTCATTCTTTTATTTGTACCACAACCCACATGGCAGTCTGGTGCGAGTCTGATCTGGTTCCTGTTGATGTCTGACCTTAAAGGTCAAGTCACAAACATAGACCGCTGCCCTCACAGAGACCCTCATATTAACAGTGATCCAGGTGTCAGACCTATCTTAGGCCAGGGCAGCGATCGATGCTGACAGTTTACTTATTAACTATCAACAATGCTGCCGTGCAGACAGCTTCCCTGAAGTCCATGCTGGTGTCCTGGAAGAGAACACCAGCATGACACTATTTCCTACTTAAGTTAATCATAACATGGTGGGAGAGAGAGGTTAATGCTTTGTCCCTAATGTTCATATAGTGTTTGTTCTGATGTAATGTAGTAAAAGTTAGACCATGTGATAAGGAGGAAGATGTGTGTGCTAATCCATGAGAAAATACCTGACCTTTCCTCATATGTTTCTAAATCTTTTAAAGGTGCTAAATATGAGATTGGGAGCGTTTCTCTTGTTCTCAACATGGTGACGGCTGAGCCGGCGGCTAACAGCTTGAGGTGCTAACAGTGCTAAAAATAGCAGCAGCGCTGACAGAGGTAACAATGTTTGTCTGAGGGGGAACTGAAGGGGTTGGATGCAGCGACAACAATGTCTGTTGAGACGGCGTTACAGCTGTAACCGCCCTATGGGAGCGGTGCAGAGTGGCGGCTCTGAGCTAGCTAGTGGGGCCCATTCACATGCTCGCAAATGCTCAGGTAAACGTCAATCTACTCTACTCTACTCTCTTGTTATCTACTGCACTTCAGATCCAGATATGTGGGTTTGACATGTCTTACGAAACCAGGACATTTTAAGAGAATCGCATTAAGCATTCATCCTTCTTATTCAATACATAATATACGTTTCACGTTTCCTCATTGTTCCATTTATCTGTTTGCCAATGAGATAATATTCAGGAGACAGTATTTATTCAAACACTCTCTTTCCTGTAAATTTGTTCTTTGGAATTCCTGTAAAAAAAAATTTTTTTTGGAAAGGCCCTGATTGCACATCTCCTCAACGGCCTTTATGCTCCGACTTATCCAGAATAAGAATGGATAAAGTATCGTAGGGTTATAGTAGGGATGCAAACAATTAAATCGATTATCGATAATAAGAAATAATCAACAGGGCTAGCTAGATACCGGTATTCTAGTCCACTCACCGATGAGCCAGAAAGCTAACGCTATGCTAGCAAGATTCAAAGTCAATACCATACGGTTGACAAAGAGTAAATATAATTTGACATGAATGTTTAACAACAAGACCAGCTAGCTACCCAGTCATGTCATTGTCCCCAAATCAATAGCAAGATTTTCACGAACAAATGACCGGCCGTGTGTAACGTTACTGTGGCCGCAGCCTGAAGTAGAGAGTTGAACATTGAGATTATTAGTGCTGTCAATCGGTTAAAAAAAAATTAACTAATTAATCGCACAATCTGCCGTGATTAATCGCAATTAATCGCTTTCTTTCTTCTTAAGAATAAATGGATATAATGGAATATAGTGGATATTTAAATGTAAAATGATGGAATTTATGTAGAATCAACACAAAGGAAGTATTTAAATTCAAATACTTTTGTTAAATAGCAGCTTTTTTTTAACTTTAAGCACAGATTCTCTCGTGTGAACTACAGATTTCCAAAGAAACCATCAAGGCCATCAAAATTAACCGTCAGCTTGAAAAAGGCATATATCTTATATATCCACTAACCGAACATTTCAAAATGGTCCACAATAGAACATGCAAATATGGAAAAAAGAACAAGGAATTATCCTGCTGTGAAGTCAGAATGATAAATCCTTTTCACTCCATAACAATTCAGCTTAGTCCTCCTTTACATTCAGCCCGTTACGGAGACAGACCAGTCTGTTTACATTGTCAGAGGACAAAGCAGCACACGCCACATCTAGTGTTCCTCACGCAGACAAATTACCGGGATAATTTTTAAAAATCCTCTGCGATCGCTCACCACAATTCCCCCCCGCTGACGCCGCTGACGCCGCAGCCTCAGTCAAAATCTTACGCTGAACTCAGTTATAAACGTATGGCTACGGCTTTGCGGCACACGTCGTCATACGTCATACGTCAGCCGCCACGGGAAGTGGACAAAACACAGCTAATTTCGTTAAAAAGATTAACGCGTTAATTTTGACAGCGCTAATTACTTAGTCTTTTTGGTGGACAGTACAAAGAGGGGGAGATGAGGACAGAGAGAGAGAAAAGGGGAGTGAACAAGATGAAACAGGTAAGAACATCAACCGGTAGTCAAGAAGGCCATAATAATAAGCATATTTTTGGCCACAGTAATTGCATTTGCCCATATTTATTTACTCAATCTTTTAAAACTGCTCCGTCCCACTGCACATTGACAGGTTATAATGAAGGCCTACATTTGCTGTATTTACCCCAGGAAGTGACCAACTGGGCTTGTTTGCTTTATGTATTATGTATAATTATGAAGGTTTATAACTACTTCCTTACAGAACGATTGTTTGTATGTAAAGAGGGAGAGAGGAGGACGGAAAGAGGGCAAGAGCAGGATGGAGAGAGAGAAAGAGGAAAGACAGATGGTGTAAGACCTGGAAGAAGCAGGTGAGAAAATGGCATTTATTGTTAACCACCTCACTAATTACCTATAAATAGAAAGTACATTATTTTTAGTGCTTCTTTAAAGCTGATGTTCTTTTAAAGATGTTTTTTGACGTATTGAGTGCTTTTCCACTGAATAACTCATCAATAAGTACGACTGTTTAATTTTGTCAGGCCTTATACATATTAGTAGTAAAGACCTGAGATGGATAAAAACATTGATCCGCATCATCAGCCTCCTAATTCCTTGTCAAGAGCGGATGTCAGCTGCTTCCTGGGGGCTGAGCCCACCCAAAGGTCAGATCCTAGAATCGCCCCTGGTCAAAACCAAAACACCACGGAAGGCTGAGAAATAGTCACCCACTTATATTAATAATAATAATAGTCATAATAAACTAATAGTATAGGCTCAGCAAGAAATTGTAAGAAACTGGTCAGGAAACGATGTCATATTTTGGTTCTCAGAATTCACCAAATTGATGCATTAAAATGAAATGATTCAAAATATTATTTGTATTTTTCTTTATATCAAAAGGAAGATAGCATTTTCTGTTACGTATACAGTAGATGGAACCTATTCAGAGGGAAATTCAGCTTCTCAGAAGAATTTGACGCTTATCAATTAATCGATCATCGCTCGATAAGATGAAACGACTATCGCTTAATGAACTACTCAATAATTTGCATCCGTAGTTGCCGCCAATGAGATTGAGAGTCGATACGGGTGTTTAAATATTAACTAAAGGGATTGTGCCCAACAGGGAGGCAAACTTTGATTAACGACTCGTGGAAAAGAAACGGCACGTCCAAACTAAGGTTCATTTACAAGTCTTGTGTCACCTAAACACACATGCATAGTGGCAATGAAGGCTCAACACAGTCACTGTTGTGCAAGAGGAGGGGGGTGTCGGGGTGCTATTTTTCAATAAGGGAGACAAACGAGTCATGCAGCCTTCCTGACCTCGTATCATTTGATACTGACTGAAACTCTGAGTGACAGAACAAGCTGGCAAGGATACACTGAGGGTTATGAGAGTCTGTTACTGTAAGGTGCCACCGGAGGCGATGTCAGTTTATCTAATTTCTTAGTTATTCTTTATTTATCCTGGAAGGTTGCCAAGCCATTTAGTAAATTTCTTCTTCTGGTCAAGCTGGCGACAATCATTCAATTTAAAACTGGCTTCAGAAGGCCATAAAATACATAAATATACTAGGTATTTCTCGAACAAAGTTGGTCAAAGTGAAACTGAAGGTGAATATACATGTAATGTCAATTCTATTTTTTTTTTATTTGCACTTTTAAACTGCATTTATACATAACTTCCTTCCTTGTGCTGCTAGCCAAAATGGACTCCCTTAAAAATACAGAGAAATATATAGATATCCTGAATTTAAGTGCCTAATATGAGATAAGTTTCCAAAAATGCTACATTTCCCATAATGCATAGCTTCTCTTCAGTAGACTCTCTGTGCCTGGTACTGTATATGCTCTTTCAAACTCTCTGTTTGCAGTTTGTAAGATAGTCTTCCTTTAAAAATGTGTGTTACATTCAAGGTGAGATAATGCTTGTTTGTCTAATAGATACTATTCTTCAGGTCGGTTCGTACCCCTAATGACACGTAAACTGAGTTTGATGTGTGATATCGGTGAGGTGCAGCTTTAATCTAGCAACAAAATACATTAATCATGGCCAAGACTAAGAAAATAAGGTTTTAAGAAATTATTTGTTTTCAAATGGAGAAACATAACATTAGATTTAACATAAAATGGGTAAAGCATAATACTCAAATAAGAAATTGGTTCTAAAATTAGGGTTGTTTTGCAATAAATGTGTTACAAGAAGTTTGACATCATAGAACACTTGCTTATAAAACATTCACAGCCAATAAAGAAATGGCTCTTCTATTGAGTAAAGTGGTCAAACTTGCTGGTCTGGGTTCAGGAGTGGGAGGAGACGGACAAGCATCAGAATGGGCTGAGCTTCACCTGCTGTAAAGAGCTGTATCCTCAGCAGAGAGGAGAGAGCCAAGAGGGGCCCACAAAGATGTGGACATAAGTGATAACGAGGTGAATGTGACCTGAGAGGGGAAGGAAGAGACACAGGGGATGAAAACGGAGGTTGACCTGAGCACTTGAGTCAACGAGTCGAAATAACTTCTGCAGAAACAGTTTGTGGAGTGATTTACCCCCAAAAACATGGCAACTACTTGGCGATTTGCTCTTTTTCTCTGCATGTTGCTGATGGTGTCCAGAGGTCCGAGTCTGGCCAGTGATGACGCGGGACACAACCCCGACACCACGGGACACGACACCGACGGCGATCATGGCACCAACGCAAACTCCAGCACCGGGCACGGGACGGACTCGGGGCACGGGACGGACTCGGGGCACGGGACGGACTCGGGCCACGGGACGGACTCGGGCCACGGCGGTGAACATGATGCCGGTGGTCATAGAGCAGCGCCCATCACCACTCTACCTATTGTTAGCTGGAAGTGGCACCATGTCACCACCCCGTACCTGGTGGCCCTGTGGATCCTGGTCAGCTGGCTCTGCAAAATTGGTGAGTAAATATGAATCAGAGGTACTTAGAGGTAATGTTAAGTTGTGATTAGTCATCCAGAGGAGAGTTTACATTTCCACTCACTCCAAGGTTTGTAAAATATCTATCAGCTCATGGTACTGTCAGGCAGTTTTAATAGAAACTCTCATCTTTGATTGGACTTTCACTTCTGCAATAATGAATTGGACTTCAATGGGGGCCTAAAAAAGAGCTTGACCTCTGTTAAATGTCCCATCAGATGAACCCGAAGTCCTCGGACGGTCATTAGCACTTCATGTATACACAACAGACGCAATGGGTTGCGCCAATGTGGACAATGTAAATGAATGAGCCTAAAAGAGAGGTACATGTGTGTGCATTTGTTTGTGTACGCGGCCGCCGCATAAATATGGGAGTGCGGTTGTCTGTATAGGATGCAGGAAATGACTGATGTTGATGACCAAACAATGAAATAAGACACAAATTGCTGACTAATTGTTAAGTATTTACAGTATGGGTCCTTGGCAGCTGAAGTGTTTCTCGGCACTGCCTTTGGCTGAAACTGTTAGTTGTGTTTATGTATTGACAGTCACTTGAAAGAGAGATTTTTAGTAACAACAGAGAATATGATATATATATAATATAAACACATTAGTGTTTTGAGTTTTTGTGGGAAAAAGTGCTTCCAAACGTTACAAGTTAGAGAGGTTAAATACTGTAAAATGTAATAAATATAGATTTTGTTTGAATCTAAAAAGAAAATGATTTGCAAGCACAAGTTTTTAACAATTGTCTTCAATTAAAAAGATTGCAAAAGGCATCAGTCATCCCCACAGAGAGATTTTTGAGTTCACACTTGAAAAAACATTGGAAAGAGGCTGCAAAGGCTGCGTAGAAGGCAAACATTTGCACGGAGATTAGTGGACATCTCTGAAATGTTCCCACCAAGTCTACTAGTTCATATACGGATTAAACGTCCATGGCTGGAGAGATGATAGGAATCATAAATGTTTGTTCTGCAGTGGGAAACCACGAGCACACACTTAACTTTACACATGCTTAGAAATGTAAGAATTTCAAGAACAGATGTTGTCGTTGGTTCGACACTTATCTGTCAAGGAACTGGACATATTTTGTCTCATAAAGTAATCTTGCATAAACTCAAACAAAGCGTGCACGCTATAAATGTTGACTTTATAATTACTCATCGTAGTTCAAAGGGCAGACAATTGCTCAAAGCTGCTTAAAGTGTCGCTTCCTCTTTGCAGATTATCAATGCTCACTTCCTTTCATCGTCCTCACTGGAGTCACGTCTCTGTGCTTTGTGGAGGACGGTGGACAATAAATGCAGGTTTATGCATCTTTCACTGGTTGGAAACATTTCTGTGCAATCAAAATAAAAATTATTCCAAATATCAGAAGTTTTATTTGTTTCTAAATGTTCAAAAACACTCACTCTTTCACTACTCCCTATGTATTATACAGGGGGTTTTAGGTAGAGGACAATGAAGAGACCTATAGAGGACGATATAGAGGTCTATATAGTGAGCTCATCGGGAAAATGAAAAAACACTTTAGGACACTACTTGGGTCATTTTCTCTCCACCTTTAATTATGTCACTGAATATTATGAGCTAATTTGTAGCGTATATGACTAGAACTTTTATTGTGAAAGGTCAGAATGAAAGGAACTATATATACTCCTGTTATCAATGAGGAGGCAATACATGCATTTTTTCCCAAATTATTATGCAAAGTACTTTGTGACGGTTTGTGTTGTGCTGCTTTACTCACAATCAATATATCAAATACAATGCATGATGCTATATGATGATCGGTTAGTGATCGTCACTACTTTTCAAGATGAATTCTGGGACACTGAGTCCACTATAAAAGGTATAATCATTCTCACTAAACATTGGGACAACAGTGAGTTATTTTGGACACAGCCTCCGTGTCTTTGACCTTTTCCCTCCCTCCTCATGAGGTTGATAATGTTGTAATTTGAGTATATTTAACTGTTTAACTCATTTGACATTCCTCAAGCTGTAAAGCATCAGGTGAAATACAAAACATGACAGCACAATGTTATTTTTGGTGGTTTTCACAATAATGACACATTTAATTGAGCAAAAAGTCCTCCCTGTCTGAAAATAACCTCTACGCGACCTCTTCTTCCACCGTGAAGTTAGCCGACTTGTTGCCACTTGAGAATGATTGAAAGTTTAAGTTAAAGCCCAGCTACTGTTCAGCAAGATGTATTAGGTCATTAGTTAATAAGGCTAAGAGGGGACTTCATGCTCGACTGTGCAGCTAAAAGTTCTCATAAGGATGATTTACAGCATTTAGAGCACAGTAGAAACCAGTGGAGTACTTTTACTCAAGCAATGTGCTTAAGTACTTCACTTTTCAGTATTTCCATTTCATGCAACTTTATAATTCTACTCCACTAAATATTATATTGTGTACTCTACACTACATTGTATAGTTTCTATTTAGATAAAGTGTTTTCATCCCCTTCATGTCACTAAACTCTTGTTTCCTGGTCCTCAAATGATGTAACCGGATGAACTTTAGTTATTATGCTAAGTCACGTCATCTCAAATAATACATATAATTGTATAATATAAATATATGTCCATATGAGCCACCTCAGGTATCTCTCAGGAGAGACATGCTGGTTCACACCCGAGCCTGAGCGAGAGCTTTCATATCAAATCTTATCAATGAGGCTATTGTCCCTTGTGTTGCTCAAACAAGATGGGACACCTGGACAACAAAAATGACTAACAATGTCTTAATCCGACTCCCCCACCCTGTGTGTGGCGCTCCACCCAGAGCCCACTGATTTATACATCTTTATAATGTAATGACTCACAAATAAACACTTTCGTTTTGTAAAAAAGGCTTGGTGGGCACTGTAGTGTTTCAGGAAACGTTGCTCAAGCAGCAGTAAATAGAGCTATTTTCAGACACAGATTAATACACATTTGGTGCTTTTAGTTCATGTATATTCTGCACTGGAACAGTGGACTTATCCTTTAAAAATCAGTAAATAAAATGAAAGTTCAGATCAGGCCTATTAAGTGAATCATGGGCCCATTATATCATAGAAGTTTATTTGAGGACTGCTAGAGGACAGCTTTCTCATCTCCCCTCGCGTCATGCAGGGAGTCTCTCACCAGGATTGATTAACACCAGCGTCAATCATTACTCAGCACGACGCTGTGACAACGAAACCTGTGGAAATGTTCCTTAACGCACAACATCGGACGACCTCTGCTCCATCACTTTACTCCCTCACTGCCAGACACACACACAGGACAACGTTGAGTCCATGTGGTCAGAGACCGGAAACACAAACAGAGTAAAGGCCGGTGAATGTTTCAAACGTGACTGAATAACTTCCTTGGACATCCGTTGCTCCTAAACACACACACACACACACACACACACACAAACTTGGTCCTAGAGGAGATACGGTACATATAAAAGGCTGAGTCCAGGGTTCTGCACACTTCTGTAGAAAGGAGCAGCAGTAGAGGGAAAGAGGAGTTAAAAGATAGTAAGCAAACGTAAACACCAGTGAGTAAAAGCGAGGACGCACAGGCGCAGCAATAAAAAGGCGGGATAATCAGCGTGACACATTGTCCGACACATCACTCTGAGCTTGGTACAGACGGTTCACTTCCTTGGCATCACGGATACAGGACTTGTTTTTGATAATGCAGCGTTGGCTGTTGGGGTCAGTTCTACTGATCTGCCTCATCTCAGGGGTCACGAGGGTGAACGGGGACGCGGCGGGAACGCATGGAGGCTCCCATCCGAAGCCGGAGTCCCATTCCAACGGGAGTGAAACTGAACACGGCTCCAGCATCGTCACAGGGATACCCGTCGTGACCTATAAGTGGCACCATGTGGAGTCTCCTTATCTCATTGTATTATGGATATTGGTGGCTGGTTTGGGTAAATTAGGTATGTAACAAAATGTTTTTTTTTATATATTTATAACCATATTTATAACCACTTACTACTGGTTTCTCATCTTATATCACCATCTAATGAGTTGGGAGAAGCAGTTAAGAGTTAGAGTTGTGTCATGCAGATTCCTGTCAAACAAGATCATGTTGAGCTGTTTTAAATACACCCAATGTTAAATAAATACGGCTGTCGCAACCACTGGGAGACGCTTGAGACTCGGATGTGAGAATATGCTTTCATTATTTGTAAATCATTCTTGAATTTAAAAATAAAAAAAATGTTTTTTTATAAATGAGGGGAAGATTTTTTTGAAAAAGTTCTTCTTCTTTTTTATGTTGATTAAGCATCCATTCGATTTAAACATCCCCTCAGCTGATTTACTAATATTTTATTTTATGCTCATACAGGACCCAATCATTAATAATAATAAGATAAATAAGAGAAAATAAAAAATTGTACAAAGATATCTAATATTGTAACAAACAACAGTGTAATTTCCTGCAGCCGTGAACAGTCTGTTATCTACGTGGCACGTCGTTCTCAGAGCAACAGTTTCTTCTCTTTTTTCATGCATGTTTGTACTGTACTAGAAATTCAATGGATTATCAAGACCTTTATAGCCACCTCACTGTTTTAATATTTGATCTGATTGAATACCATAAAACTTGAGTGCTGAAAGAAGTGAAAAAAAGACCACATTTAGACTTTATCCTCCACTTGCTCTCTTATCTGCACAAACGCAAACACAGAATTGAAATAAAAACAGACCTTCATCCAAAGTTTTCTTCATTTAATCTTCAACTTTTCTTTTTATTAATTAACATTTTGAAATGGGTTTATTCTAGTGGTTCAGTGGGTTTGATGATTAAATAAACCCCAGCAACACTTTATCAGGCCATTAAGTCAAGTAACCTTAAGCAGAAGTCTGTCTTTAGTTACGCAGAGAGATTTATAAACCTTCATACACGCCACCATCCTGGTTAATCATACGCCGCGGACAAAAAGGGGCACTTTTCTCAGTCGAGTGCAACAGTTGATCATTTGCAAGTTTTGCAACCTGACAAAGGTTTTTGTTTTACGTTTCGCTGTGATGCAATGAGTTAGACCCGACCGAGACCAAACATTTGATACAGGCACTGAAGAAAAAGTTGGTTATGATGAAAAAACCTCAGAATACACCATTTGTTCTGGATTCATTTCAAGTAAAATCTCTCTCCTCTTCCCTCAGTCATCGAGGCCAACCACCATGTGACCAATGTGATCCCAGAGAGCGCCTTGCTCATCTGCTTCGGCTTCATCCTGGGAGGGATCATTTGGGGCGCGGACAAGGTGCAGACCTTCACGCTGACCCCGACGGTGTTCTTCTTCTACCTCTTGCCTCAAATCATCCTGGACGCGGGCTACGCCATGCCCAACAAGCTCTTCTTCAGCAACATGGGGGCCATCCTGGTCTACGCCGTCATCGGGACCTGCTGGAACGCCGCCACCTTGGGGCTGTCGCTCTGGGGGTGTCACAAGGGTGGAGCCATGGGTAAGAGACTTGCACTTTGAGAGAAATTAATTATGAATGTTTATTTCTAAAAGGGGTGTGAGGAATGAAGGGGGTATTCAGAGTAATAATATAAACTAAATATGTAACTGTCCTCTACAACAGGAAGTAAGTTATTGTACTTTGGACCCTGACTCGGACCATTTATTGGCAGAAATGGAATTCAATGTTTGTGACTATATTTTCATTAGCCTATAATCACCTGAAACTAAGAATTGTTCAGCTCAGAATGAGCTGTTTACATCTACATAGGGAGCCTTTTGCTTTTTTACATAACCTGAAGGCCATGGTGGTAGACACGCTTGGAAAGGGAGGGGTTAGTGGAGGGGCAAGCCTTTTCTCTTACTTCCGTGGATGTGAAATTAAATCATCAGCACACTGCAGTATCTGCTGAATCAGCGTTAATGGCTGATTATCTGGCAGTTGCATTGTGCTTTCCTTTGCTGTGACAAAGTGGGTGGATCGAGCATTAAGTCATTCAGTTTTCCTATGATAGTGGCATGCTAGTCAATTAGCCGTCTTGCTAATTATCGGTGACAAAAGCTGGCTCCATATACCGTATGTCACCCGGCTCCAGATCAGCCAATAGCAAAATTCGATTGCAGTAGGTGGGTTTCAGCCAGTAGATGGCAGTCATCCTGGTCATCACACAATATATAGAATGACTAAGTACCCAGATACATTTGCTTTCAGCTGAAAACAGATGAAGTTCCTCTTTCAATAAAAGCCAGAGTTGGTGTTTAATCTTGGTGTGCGGTGCTGCAGGTGACCTGGACATCGGCCTGCTGCAGTATCTCCTCTTCGGTAGTCTGATCGCCGCTGTGGACCCTGTAGCCGTCATCGCGGTGTTTGAGCAAGTCCACGTCAACGAGGTCCTCTTCATCATGGTGTTTGGAGAGTCGCTGCTCAACGACGGCGTGACAGTGGTTCGTACGCTGCGTTGGGGTTGTTTGTTCTTTTATGTTACTTGAGAAGCAGAACATCCGTCATTGGAAGGCCCACTTCCAATGACGTTAAGTAGGCAAACACTGTGCTCTTCAAAGTGAGGACTGAGGTCTCGTCACCTCTCCTGAACTTTATTCCTCACTGCTCAATCAAACTGCTCTTTGAGGAGGTTTATGAAATGAGAAATATTCCTTGTATTCGTTATGACTCATTAAATTCCACTCTATTCATTGGCGAGCGATGAAAGGAACATTTCCACATCTTTCTAATGACTCTGGCCTCTCGAGAGCTTATTGAAAAGAGACGTCATGTCGAATGTCACTGCTTCAGTTTTGGGGATTTTAATGTGGTCATCGTCTAAGGCTGAATGAGCATCCGCACTTTAGTTGCAGGTGACCTGTCGTCTCTACATAGATAGACAGACAAGATGTTGTTCTGACCTCAAGTGAGCTTTCTTCCCCGTGTGTGGCTGAACGAGTGTATACACACCTTTATTAATGTGACCAGTGTTAACCTGTGAGGACAAATAATCATTGACATTCATGTGAGGATAATATGCCCAATTATTTAACTGCTAGGAGTGAAATAAACATGTTTTCTGGAATATGTGGAGGTCGATTAAAGAAGATATCGTACATAAGATGTCGATCAGTTCCATGATTATTATACCTCACTCTTCTCTTAGGTGCTCTTCAATGTTTTTGATGCCTTCGTGTCACTGGGAGGAGCTAAAATAGACGCCGTGGAGATCATAAAGGGAATAAGTAAGTGGTGATATTTATTTACACATTAACCTGGACCTGGTTCAGAATCTACACATTTATACACACGTCCTCTCTCTTCTCCAGTCTCCTTCTTTGTGGTGGCGTTCGGTGGGTCCCTCATGGGCTTTGTGTTCGGCCTGCTGATCTCCCTTGTGACCAGATGCACTAAAAACATCCAGATCATTGAGCCAGGCTTCGTCTTCGTCCTGGGATACCTCGCCTACCTGACAGCTGAGATGCTCTCACTGTCGGCCATCCTCTCGTGAGTAATCCAGGGAAAACAGCACATTTTTGTTTTAATGTGTCTTTTATTAGATGTGTAGAGCCATTAACAGGTTTTGTGTTTTTATTTATAAACTGTGTTTGTTCCTCTGGTTTTTGTTCTGCAGGATCGTCTTCTGTGGCATGTGCTGCCAGAAGTACATCAACGCAAACATGGACGAGAGGTCCGTCACCACAGTCCGATACGTCATGAAGGTTTTAGCCAACGGATCGGAGACCATCATCTTCGTGTTCCTCGGCATCTCGGCCATCGATAAGACAATCTGGGTGTGGAACACGGGCTTCATCCTCCTCACGCTCCTCTTCGTCATTGTGTACAGATTCATCGGTGAGATTTCTCGTCCTGCGCCGTGTGCTTTGAGTGCAAACGCTGTGAAGTGTCAGGGGTCACCAAACAGGCTGCGTTTGTGTGCACGTGTCCTACAGGGGTGTTTTTCCTCACCTGGGTCCTGAACAAATTCAGGCTGGTCCCCGTGGAGTTTATAGATCAGGTGATTATGAGCTACGGTGGCCTGCGAGGGGCCGTGGCGTACGGCCTGGCTACCATGCTGGATGGGGACAAGATAAAGGAGAAGAATCTCATGGTCTGCACGACTCTCATCGTCGTCTACTTCACTGTCATTTTTCAGGTGACCATATTTATGTACATTTGTTTGCTTTTATGTCATTTCTTACACAAAACACACAACAGCTTTCTTACGTATCTCTTTCCGTTGCAGGGAATTACAATGAAACCTCTGGTCAACTGGCTGAAAGTCAAAAAAGCTGCAGTGACGGAGCTCACACTCATAGAAAAATTACAGAACAGGGTAAAGCTCAAAATTAAACATTCTCTCTTATTATTCCTTACCATTGAGCACTTTTGGGTATCGATGTTTTGAAGCTTCATCTCCATTTTTGCTCCGTTCTTCCTCTTTGTTGTACTTTATTCACTGGTTTTGCATATTCTGTTAAATAAAGGGGAACAGCAAGAACCATGAAGTACCAACTGTTATAGAATATCTGTTGTTGTTTAGGTGTTTGATCACATGCTTGTTGCCATAGAAGATGTATCTGGACAAATAGGACACAACTACATGAGGGACAAGTACGTAAAGATGGCTCAAATCCATTTATAATAGAGTATAAGTTGCTCTGAGTGCAGCTCAAATTCTCTCTTCTCTCACTGTGAAGGTGGAATCACTTCGAGGAGAAGTGGATGTCGAGGATTTTGATGAAGCCGTCGGCGAGGAAGAACCGCGACTACCTCTTCAGCGTCTTCCATCAGCTGAACCTCAAGGATGCTATGAGCTACGTGGATCAGGTGAGCGACAAATGCTGTGCATACGTTTTCCACGTGTGTCCAGGTGTGTTTGCAGTCGGTAAAGGAAGTCCTCTGGTCTGGTTGTTGCAGGGTGAACGCAGAGGCTCCCTGGAGTTTGTCCGCAATGAAACCGCGTTCATCGACTTCAAGAAGAAGTTCGGCGACAAATTCCCTGAGGTCATGCCTGACATCATGTCAGACGATCATGGTGCGATGCCCTCTGGAAGGTGAGCAAACACCTTTTCATCTTTTTCACTCCACAATTACAAGAAAAGTCTTTCATTATTTTAATTTCAAATTAAATTATAAGAACTATTTAGAAGTAGAACACCTTTTGACCTGCAGCATTTTTCCTCACACTTGGAAACTCCAATTCTCCACCCTCTTTTCTACATGAGTGCTGTGCTTTGAGTGTGACCAAGACGTTTTATCCTCTGCTGTAGACGAGATCCGGTGCCGTCGGTGAGCCTGGAAATGCACGTGCAGCCCATGAACGGCATGAGGGAAACCGAGGACGTTAACTCTCACCACCTGCTGCAGCAGCATCTGTACAAGGGCAGGAAACAGGTCAGCCTTCACCGTCGCTGAGAGAGAGATAAAACATAAAATAAAAAAGATGGGCCAAAATGAATGAAAGGCCAAGACATCCTGATTTTTAGTCCTGATTGTGCCTCAGTGCCACCTCCTCCATTTACCATAATACGACATGTTTCATTTGATGCCACCTGCTTCCTATGAGCTCACTTCTTCCAAACCCTACACTCTCAGTTTAAAATGCAAAATAACCCATTAGGGTTGTTTTCTTCAAACTTTAGAAGACACTAGCGCTATGATTGTGCCCAATTTTAAAATGCAGCCTGAGTCTACGTGAACACACATTTAGCTTCCTTTTCAAAGTCTTTGGATAAAGGTAGAATTCCCCTTTTTCCTTTCTTAAATGGTCTGATGCTTTCGGGGTGAATAACAAGTTCGTCTCTTTCCGTTTCTGTGTCTTGTATCGCGTACAGCATCGGCACGGATACAGCCGGAGCCACTTCGATGTCAACAAAGATGAAAACGAGGTGCAGGAGATCTTCCAGAGGACTATGAGGAGTCGCTTAGAGTCCTTTAAGTCTACAAAGATGGGTGTTACTCCACCAAAGACGATTTCCAAGCACGCAAAGAAAGACCAGCAGCAAAAGGTGATTTCTATAAGAGAATCTACAGTATAATGGAGTACATGGAGTTTTATTCGAGAAGCTGGGTATTAAACTTGAAAACCTCTTCTACCACCTGCAGATGTCAAACGGAAAACCAACGGACAAGAGTAAAAGCTACTATTCTGGTGATGAAGGTTGGTACCTGTGATGCAGTTTAACACGTGCCCGATGTGTTCCAAGTATTTAATGAAAATCTCATTTGTTTTCTAGATTTTGAGTTCTCGGAGGTAGACAGCGCCGCTGGCTTTGAGGCGTCAGGCGGTTCATTTCCCAGGAGGGTCAACTACAGAGCAGGAGGTAAAATAAACCCACCATCTTGCCCACTTATCTTCAACCAGCTGGTGGATGAGTGTACTCAGATCCTTTACTTTACTCAAGGAGCAGTGTTGAATTCAACGCCATCTAGTGGTGAGGTAGCAGATTGCATCCACCTCAATTGCCCTCCTCTCACCCCTCCCTTTCCAAGCGTGTCCGAGAACTAACACATTTCTTTCCTCCGTCCAGCTGGAATCGAGAATCCAGCGTTCTTGCCGGACCTGGACCCCATGGACCCGATGCAGATCCCTCCGTGGCTGGCGGAGTCCGAGCTGGACAGCAGCATGGTGGCCCCTTCGCAGCGGGCCCAGGTGAGGCTGCCGTGGACGCCCAGCGACCTGCAGCGCCTGGCTCCTCTTCGCGTCAGCACTCGCTCCACCGACTCCTTCGCCCAGATGGACATTCCGGCGACGCTGCCGGGGGACAGCGAGCCTCCCATGCCGCCGCCGCCGACGTCGCCGCCGCCTCCCCCTCACAGAGACAGTAGCCACATGTAGCAGCATGCCACCCCCTCCTCCGCCCCCCTTTGACCTAAGACACCTCACCTCAGACATTGCACCATCTACTCTCTAAATATTGACTAGCGAATGTTTTCCTTTCCGTGGCGTTGCTTAATCTCACTCCCGAGTCTCTACACCAAACATTCACAGTCCCACAACCTTTGTGCCCTTCTTCCCTTCAGCTTCTCTCGGGTCGCCGAAGCTGTGCGTAAAGCTGCACATTATTTACCAGCACACGTTGAACATTACTGTCTCCTCTGGTTCATAGCAAACCAGTCAAACATCGCAAATTAGTCCCAAACAGAGAATCTTATCCCTGAATGTGATGCAGAAACCGTTTTAAACAGTGTAGATATTTATGAATTGTGTTTGTTTATAAAGATGGTAAATTCAATTAGAGTGATGTGAGAATATCTCCAGCTCTATCATCTGATTATAAGTTTGTATATTTTGTTCGTTTGTCTCAGAGCAGCACTTGAGGTTGAATATTTAACCGTTGTAAAGAACGTCACATGTATGATAAAGACAAACTGTATTTATTCACAAGCGAATGTTGGTATTGTGTAGACATTTAAATCGGTTCAAATCTGGTTTTAGAAATTAAAAAGAAGAAAAAAATAAGTCTTTGTGGAGGGAAATGATAAGTCATTTGTCACTAAATGAATCCACAGCTACTTAATTGATTAATCATTGATCCATTCATGCATCAACTGCTTTTCTCTTTTTAAATATTATTATTGTAAATTGAATCTGCAGATGAAACTGAGCGTTAGCTAAATCTGGCACATTTAAATGCATCTAACGGATGTTTATTAATGTGTGATGTTTATGCTGGCCATGTGAACTAACTTATTGATCGATTAAAAAAATCACCTTCAGATGAATCAATATGACAATAATTGTTAGATGCAGCCATAATATTAATATATCAACAACCAAGTATTGACCTACTGCGTTATACTTCTGATATATATCCACAATTCATTTCCATCACAAAGAAAAGGCGAACATTTAGGACGTAAGACGATCATATTTATCATAAATAATCCATCTCTGATGTTTCCACTTGCTTTGTGATGTAGTCTAATATCATTTTTTCATTTCCAGACTCCTTCAGGTAAAAATGAGCTCCATCGAGCATCCGGACGGTGAAATCTCCCGATGTGACGCTTTTCCAAGCTGTTGATGAAATAGAAATAATCATTTAATGTCTTGGGGAAAGAGGCTACAGCCCTGTACAAACATAATATTAATAATAATAATACACTTTATTTATATAGCACCTTTCATAAAAACATATTTATATACATATTTAACACACTTGTATGGATACACATAAGATTAAATACACAGAATGGTTGACATAATATGAAGTATTATCATGGTTTTTATGGTGAATAAAGCATCGCTGCAGGACAGGAGAAGACTGACCTTGCAAGTCGTGAGGAATGTCCTCTTTTCCATCAAAACATGTGACGGGGCAGGAGAGGAGAGGAATGTCTGGCATGTTGCATCTGCAGAAAAGTCAGCAAATCCACTCACTGCAAGCATTCATTCGTGATCGCACATTTTAATTGAACGGCTGAAGAAGAGTATCAAACCACCTGTAGTTCTCCACAACGTGCAGGTCGGCCTTCAGGGCGGGAAGGAAGAGCTTCAGGACTTCAGGGTTCGCCAGCAGCTCGGGCGGAGTCCCTCCGATCGAAGTCATCCACTTGAGGAAATCGTCATCGGATAACTCGCTCCTCTTCGGGGTTTTGAGACGCGTCTCTGACTAGAAGAGGAAAATCATTTAAATCGGGCAAATTTGCACTCTCATGAAGCAGGTTTAAGTTGTTTGGTCTCTGATTTTTTAAGACAAATTTTCAGGGCATCATAAGGAAGATTATTCTCATTTTTCATCCATAGAAAATGTTGACGTGCACAACGTGATACTCTTCCAGTTGATCACAAGCCTTCGCTTTTATGTCTCCTCTATCTGGAATCAGAACCACCTTGTCAGGATGTTAAATATAAACTGAAATCTGGACATTAAGTTCACTTAATGGACGGAGTTTGCAGACTCCCTGCCTCCTTGGATACATCTATTGATCCTGGACGAACACAGCAAAATGTAATAACTAAACTCACAAAAGGTGCTGAAGCACCAGACAGGAAGATGTGAAGAGGTTCGAGGTTGTGCTGTCTCTTCAGAGCATCTGCCACGGCGAAACTGGTGAAGGCACCAAAACTAAAAAACACATCAAGGGACGTGCAAATGTCAGAGAAGAGAAGTGGTAAAGCAGGATGATGTTACTGATTAAAAAAAGCCTTATTATTATCAAACCTGTGTCCAAACAGAGCAAACGGCTTCTCTTTCAGCATCGGCAACAACACGCTGATAACCTCGTCCACAATCTGCTTCATGTCCTCAAAGAACGGCTCTTTGGCTCGACTCTCCCTGCCGGGAAGCTTGACAGCAAACACTGAAAGTGACATAAAAAAAGGACAATAATCATATTAATAATAATCATATTGTTTCACAGTACAAGGACATGTTTTGAAGTTCCCTTTTAAACTGCTTTTATTAGGCCCAGTCCTACATTAACACCAAAGATGTGAATACAGAGCAAACATTAGATCAACAGTGTATTACCTTCTATGGAGCTGTTGAGGACATTCCCCCAGCGTGCATAGTGGATGGACCCTCCACCTGCCCAGGGGAAGCAGATCAGCCTGGCCACAGCATCTGGGCTCTTCCTGAAACAGTTGATCACCTTCTCCATTCTGTGTGTGCTCCTACATGTAGGGGTGATTATAAGAATGTTAAGTCACACTCATACGGTGCTGGCAGCTTCATCAACTTGTCCCAGGAAACCAGTTCCTCATGCTGAAGTGAAACATTTCCTGGTTATATTCTTCTATGGTTCATCTGTGGGGCAGTTTCTAATAAAAATGTATCTATGGACTCTGGGGACATCTACAGTGTGGAGTGTGTACATCCACTATCATTTATTATTTCGACATATTTTACTCCCAAAAAATGTCTTATGACACATGAATGGGTGATTATTTAAAAAAAAACAACTGCATTATCTGAAATGCAATCAGTTATTTCCAAACATGACGTAGGTGAGAAAAAAAAAGTTTCTCGGAAGTGACGTTGTTTTCTACAGTTGGTATTTCCTGACGGATTTCCCTCGGTGGCGGAGGAGGGAGCAACTGCCTCGTCAAGATAGACGAAATTAACCAGGGCAATACCGGAAATCCTACAATCGTCCCCGTCAAATTGTCATCTCACTGCGAGAGGGGTGTTATTGGAATGTATGCAGCAATTAAAATCCCTAAATGAAGTAATATTAACAATACAAGCGTGTAAAAAAATACTTAATTTCAAATAAATAAGTTTTAAAAGTGTTTTTCAAGTCATCAGAAGCAGGCAATCACCTGAAACATTGAACTAAAATATATGGCCCTTTGACATAATTGTACATCTATCTCTTATTTATGTTATATTATTTTATTGTTATGATGTAAGCAGTGCATTTGGTCAACGTGGAGACAATTTAAATGATTTTAGACGCCAATGACTTTTTTTTTTCTGGTACCCAATCAAGGATTAGAAAGCAGAAATACATATATTTGCTGCTGGAAATTGGATTTCTTATCTTTTGCTTTCATTACGGTCTTTAAAATATATTAAATTAAATATATTAAAAAATCTTAATTATAGATGTCAGAGATGATCCCATTGTGTCTATGCCAATTAAGAAGTGGAACAGTCCAGCAATGTTGCATCAAGTGGAAATAACTAATAATAATTTAGAAAAGTTGTAAAAGTATTTGATTACATGTGTTTTCCACCACGTTTTTGTCTGTGTGGAAGGAACATTAATAGTTGTAACAGCTGTCACAAGTTGTCAGTAATTGATGCTTTTATTTTGAAATGGCACAGCGGAAGTCTTTGATTTCCTATTCTGGCGAGCTGTACTTTAGCGAGCGAGAGGGCGGTGTAAGTGCATATTTCAGACCGGTTACGCCGATACCGAGGAGGACGCCGGGGTAGTGGACCTACGGTGACCAGAGCCCTCATATCTGCTTTATAACGGACTGCCACGCTAACCAACCGGGAACGACGGATTCCGCCGCCGACCGGCTAAAGGTTCGTACCAGTCTTGCGTGTCGAGTTGCCAGCCAGTTGCTAGTTGTTGTCGGCTAACTGTTAAGCTAACTACCGCTGTTAGCTTACCCGTCGCTAACGACTATCTCCGCGTCTCAACTGTTACAAACACGTCCGCCGCCGTGACACTAACGTTTGTTTTCCTCCAGGCACGACGGAGAGAACTTCAAGGGACGGACGAAGGGACATTTTGTACAACTTTGAGCTGTCAGCTGCGCCGAGGCAGGTCGGGGGGTGGGGGGGGAGAAGAAGACTTAAGAGCCGAGGGGACCCCCGAGCGGCCCGCATCCACATCGGCGACCGGAGCCGGGGAGCAGGGAGCCGCGTAGGCGAGGAGCGGCGTGTCGGCCGGGCGGATCCAGGAGTGGAGTGTTAACCTGCGCAGGGGGAGAAGTAATCACTCGGTGCCGGGTCATCCGGACAGAGACCTCATGAATGGAAATCGGAACAACAGGTGGGATCCCCGACTAACCGCCATGCTTAATTTGGTGTTCAGGTGCTGCACTTGAGTTATTTGCGGACAGAGCTAGACGCGAGTCGCCCCCCCTCCCGACGATTTGGCTGCAAGTTTAAATCTGAGTCGTTAACACTGCGGTTAAATCAACTGCCAGGCTGTCGTGGATACTTGTACAAAAGCAGCTAAACTTAAAAACAAAACGAAAGACTCTGATTCCGCCTCTCACGCTCAAACATGGAGGTTGAGCGGCGTTTTGGGTCATTTTTTTTTCGGTGTGTGTGCTCCCCGAAAACCAGTCTCGCGGGTTCTTTTGTTGATGTCTACGTCATTCGTTGCCGGCTGTCAAAGGCAGGTGGCGATCCCGTCAGGTGTGCGTGAAGCCTGAGAGGCTTGCTCACTTTCAGGTGTGTGTGTGTGTGTGTGTGTGTGTGTGTGTGTGTGTGTGTGTGTGTGTGTGTGTGTGTGTGTGTGTGTGTGTGTGTGTGTGTGTGTGTGGTGTGTGTGTGTGTGTGTGTGTGTGTGTGTGTGTGTGTGTGTGTGTGTGTGTGTGTGTGTGTGTGTGTGTGTGTGTGTGTGTGTGTGTGTGTGTGTGTGTGTGTGTGTGTGTGTGTGTGTGTGTGTGTGTGTGTGTGTGTGTGTGTGTGTGTGTTTTATCCGTAAGAAGGGCAAGCTTTCACACCAGCTGCTGCCATAGTTACCCTAGTTATTGAATGTTGAGTTAACCACTGCCTGTGTCAATTACAAATCAATTGAGCATGGCAGGTCATTAGTCAATTTTACTTTTGTTGCCAGGGGGACAGTTTGTGATGCACAGCTTGTATATTATTGATGTTGTTTGGGGCCAGTGGTGGACTGAAACAGATGTATCCATTCATTCTCCACCTACGCCACCAATGTTCACCTCATGAGCTTTAAAGAACATTTAGAAACTAATACGTGTGTCGGACTGTCCAAAACCCAAATATATATATATAGTTAATCATGATGATGGATATATATTTTATGAGCTTTAATGTTCTGTTGATTAAAAATGCATTTGTCCAGAATGCCCTCACTTTACAAGAGGAGGTTAAACATTTATTTTAGTGGTATACAAGTTGAAAGAATCCAATCAGATGGCCTCCTGGACGCCTCCCTTTTCAGAGGTGTTCCAGGCACGTCCGACCCTAGAAAACACTGGAGGGATTATATGTCTCACCTAGCCTGGGAACGCCTCGGGTCCCCCAGAAGGAGCTGGAAAGCATTGCTGAGGGAGAGGGACGCCGGGAGTGAACGGGGATGGATATTTTTAGTCTCCTGTATTAGAAGAAGACATACTTAATTGATCCCTGATAGGAAATTTGGCAGTGTCCAGGAGGTTTAATTCCCTTTGTTGTCACTTCTTGATCTGCCTTTCTTTAGTTTTTGCAACAAAGCAAATGTTCAAGGAGTGGACTTCAATTATAAGCCTATTTAGTCAGGCGTATTCGTTGAAACTGACCTGTTTCGAAGTCACACGATGTAAATCAGGGTAGACGATACGCTGGAAATAACCAATAGTGATACGGCGACCGCAGTGACATCAGAATAATCAACAAATACTGCCTGAAGTAACATATAGTTCAAAAAGATATATTTTTTTTGGTCACTGGAGGTCCAAGATGAATGAGACAAATCTGTGTGCACCTGTTTTTCCTCCTCCTGTCAGCATGCCTTTAGTTGCCATGGAGAAACTGTAGCAAACATGGGTGCTATCGCCATGGGAACGGCACAGGGGAGGAAGCGACATGGGGACGCATCAGCCAAAAGAGCAGTCTTTCACTGAACGATGCCTCGTTACAGCAGGTTCAGGGTCAGCCCTCGACCCTGACAGGACCTGAAACTGTTTCATATTTTCCACACACAGCCGCTCCGTCGTTCTCATTTCACGGCCACGTTCATTATTAATGCTTTTTTTTTTTTTCTTTCATTAATAACGAAAGCACACCTCTTACTATTTTAACAGCTTGAGCTGTGTGTACAGTCTTTATGTCATGGAAGTCATTGTTTGCATGTCTGCGGATCCTCTGAGTCACATTTATGGAAATTTTGTGGTTCTTCACTGAGTAATTTCCAGTTTGGCATTTATGAAGATTGGTGTCAGATCGGCGTGGTGTGTCACCCGCCTAATCCTCTTCCCGTCTGGCAAAGGCCACGTCAGTCAGAAGAAGTCTGTGAGCTGGGCGTTATTCAAAATGTCAAATAACTCTTACTTTTTTTTTCTTTTCATACCGTCATTATCAGATTGATGTGGGAAAGTTTCTTCAGTTTGCCATGAGGCAATCTTTAACGTCCCAGGCCATCTTCAGCGCCAGCACCGACCGCCTGCTCTTTCCACCTTATGAACCACTTCCTTCCTCGTAGCGTGTTTTTAAAGGGGTAGAATACATTCATGATTACTGGAGTTCTTCTTTCAATGTTTTCAGACGTTGAAAGTCACAGATGGTTCTCAATTTGGTTCTCAAATAAATGGTGAAGATAGATGAATTTAACATGGCTGACATGTCTGTGAACCGTTGCATACCTACTGTCGAGCAGATATGGAGCAACATTAACATTCATTTTTAGTGGAAGTGCATTGTAAGGTAACAGCTTGGGTCCATGTTTACTTCCTGTCTGTTTACCTCATTCACATACTCTGCAACAGGAAAGAAACTTTTTTTTTTTTACCCATTTATGTCTGGTATGTGTTGCTGTAGGAGACGTTGGAGCACCCGCTGAAGCCCAAGTCATTTTTGCGTTGCCACGGCGACCTGGCTATGGCACTCTTGGGAAGCCCATCAAGCTTTTGGCTAACTGCTTCCAGGTGGAAATACCTAAGATTGACGTCTATCTGTACGAGGTGGACATCAAGCCGGACAAATGTCCTCGCCGGGTCAACAGGTAACGGAACGGGACAGAGCTGGTCTTCAGTTGGACTGAATGAATGCATGCCATCTAATACTTCTTAAAAACACAAATTACCTGACCTTTTCAGGGAGGTGGTTGACTCCATGGTTCAGCATTTCAAGGTGACCATCTTTGGCGACTGCCTGCCAGTTTACGATGGGAAGAGAAGCCTCTACACTGCTAGCCCACTTCCTGTCGCCACTGGCGGGGTAAGACTTGAGATTAAAGTTTTAATGCTGGTATTTTTTGTTGTCTTGTCTTTCAACTCACTGAGTTGCCCTGAAAACAGGCCTAAAAACAGCATAATTAACGAGGCTGTAGGCTTTTTTTTTATCACTGATCAATTTTCCTCTTCAGGTCGACCTGGATGTCACCCTGCCCGGTGACGGTGGGAAGGACCGGCCATTCAAAGTCACCATTAAGTTCGTGTCGCTGGTCAGCTGGCACATGCTGCACGAAGTGCTGACGGGACGCGGCGTGGCTGAGCCCATGGACCTTGAGAAACCCATCAGCACCAACCCCGTTCACGCCGTGGACGTCGTCCTTCGACACCTGCCATCCATGAAGTGAGTCTTCTCCCTTGAACATAGGATATGAGACCAGAACATAAAACAACCCTGAAGGAACACAAACCCCATAATAAAATACCTCCAATCATGTTGAAAGCCCTGTGTAGCTAAATATTTGAGAGAATTACTAGTTTCTAACAACTGTTTTGCTCAAATCATGACTATTTCCTCAAAATAATTAGTTTCTATAGTTTACATTTACATGTTGCAGTTTCCAGCGTGAAGAAAGCAATGAAGTTTGATCTAAATGACTCTGAATTAAGCATGAGAGATTTCTTCTGGTCATGAAACATGATCCGACGATGGCTGCATCCCAGGGCTACTGTATAGCTCCCTTAATTTATTATGCAGCATTTTAACCACACGTTGTCACATATTCTAACAGGTGCAGTTTCGTGGAAAGCACCCTACAATACCACAGAGGGGGGATGTATTTTAGGATGTAAGCTGGCCAAAGGTGGATTTAAATACAACACAGACTTACGGGTTAAAAGTGTCTTTCATGTAATCTAAATTGCCATGACATGAACGAACCTGCAGCAGTTGTGTTTTGAAGAATGCAACTCAAATCCCACGTGTTTTGTTGTGCTCTACGAATCCTTCCGTCACCTTTTTGTGAACCATTCTGTCCTCTTCAGGTACACGCCTGTCGGACGATCCTTCTTCTCCTCCCCAGAGGGCTACGACCACCCGCTAGGTGGAGGGAGAGAGGTTTGGTTTGGCTTCCATCAGTCGGTGCGGCCAGCCATGTGGAAAATGATGCTTAATATTGATGGTGAGTGAACACACAGACCGAAGGGAATAGTAATAGACTTTTTGGCATATATACGTGAGCGTGAATGCACTTTCTTGCTGAGAGTTGGATGAGGAGCTCAGCACCACTCTCATGTCTGTAAATTTAATATGAGGCTCCAACCAGCAGCTGGTTAGCTTAGCACACAATCTGGAAACGGTTAGCCTGGCTCTGTCCAAAGGAAACAAAATACATCTACCAGCACCTCTAAAGCTCAGTAAATAGCATGCTATATATGGTCAACAATTAACAGAGACTCCAGGAAGTTAAAGTGCCAGATAATCTGGCACATCGCCCAGCGTAGAACTGAAACATCTCATTTTAATTACACACGATTACAGTTTGCAGTCTTATGCTTCCACTGGCTCTAGCTTCATATGAGATGATAAAATCAATACCGTCGGGCCCCGAAGAGTAATATGTGTGCTTCATGATTCCAGATAAACCAAACGTTATTGCCATAGTGATAAACACTTTGATCTTGCTTGTCCAATATCTTTTTTTAGTGTCAGCCACAGCTTTCTATAAAGCCCAGCCAGTCATCCAGTTCATGTGTGAGGTCCTGGACATTCACAACATTGATGAGCAGCCCCGCCCCCTCACCGACTCCCACAGGGTCAAGTTCACCAAAGAGATCAAAGGTACGTCACCGAGGAAGGCGGCGCTTGTTGTCACCGTGCGGCGGTACGAGGCCTTCCCCGTACGGCTTTGTGTGGAGGCGTCAGGAGAGACCTCGACACAAAGTCTGTTAAAGACGAGGCGGACGATCCCATAATCCCATATATTATATTATTTCTGGTGTTCTGAAGAATTTATCTGAAGGTTCTCAGTCATCCAGGTCATGGTAATCTTTGAAATCGTCTGCTTGCATCAGCTGTTTGAAGACATTCGCCTCTCATCCGAAAGGCTTCTTCAGTTCTGAAGAATTTTGGGGTTATTTTCCGTTTGAATTCCCTCCACGTGTTTGTAACCAGGCGTGCCTCCTCCTAAGTGTCCTATAATATGTTGCTTTCCACTGCTCATGTCTGCTTTATCTGTAGGGTGTTGTCTTGATGCTTTGTATGTTGCTTAAAGGAGTTGCTGATGCTTACTCCATCACCTTCACAGGTCTTAAAGTGGAAGTGACACACTGTGGAACCATGCGTAGGAAGTACAGAGTCTGCAATGTAACACGACGCCCTGCAAGCCTCCAGACGTACGTTCCTACATCCTACACCAGTCAAAGCTGCCAATGGCTCGCATTAACGGGGGATTCTTGTTCCCCTTCAAATCTCACAGATTTCCGTTGCAGCTCGAGAGTGGTCAGACGGTTGAACGTACCGTGGCGCAGTACTTCAGAGAGAAGTACAACCTGCAGCTGAAGTACCCCCACCTGCCTTGTCTGCAGGTGGGCCAGGAACAGAAACACACCTATCTGCCCCTGGAGGTAAGGACTGATGGTGGCTACGTAAATCCCCTGAGATGAGAAGTTAAATCATTAAATGGTTGCCTTTGACCTCAGCATGTGCAAAGGTTAGCCTGGTTCCAATCCTCTGAATTACAGCTCACAATTGACAGTAAACTGTAAATGGATTCACTCGTGCATCTTATTTCATTCAAAAGCATGTCATAACCAATTGCAGTATACCAGGCTATTTAGAAATCCCCAAAGGCTTCATTTACAATACTTGCTCTGCTTTGTATGATGGTGTGTTGGTGGGGTGTATTGTAGTGCACAGCATTCGCCACCAGGGGTCAATCTCTAATGGTGGAACAGGCAGCTATGCTGAGCAAGAGCTGTCCAGCAAATATGAAATGAGCAGGAACGTTTGTACCGTTTTAGGCTAGAGTCAAATCTGATAAGTGAGCATGCATGAAGTTAATTTAGGTGGGCTGACCTTTTAAGGTGGTTCTGCTATTCTGAAAGTGAACAAATAACTTTTGATGAACCTGGACTGCCGTTTTTCCCATTTTAGGTGTGCAACATTGTGCCTGGACAGCGCTGCATTAAAAAACTAACTGACAACCAGACGTCGACCATGATCAAAGCAACAGCCCGCTCTGCACCAGACAGACAGGAGGAGATCAGCAGGCTGGTGAGTAGAGGACGGATAAAAACGGACACAAAGCTGGCTTCTTCCTGTTTCGTGTTTAAATAAAAAAACCACATCTTCTCTCCTCTCAGGTGAGGAGCGCAAACTACGAAGCCGACCCGTTTGTTCAGGAGTTTCAGTTCCGCGTGCGAGACGAGATGGCTCAGGTGACGGGCCGAGTCCTGCCGGCCCCCATGCTGCAATATGGCGGCAGGGTGAGCTCTGAACCCTTTATGGTACCTCCCCTTTAAATCACGCTTCTTATGCATGTGTGTTTGAGACGACAGGGTTTCCTGCCACTTTGTTTGACATCTCTGATTTTCAGTTCCATATTATGAATCTCTAGTCGTGATCAGTGACGTGTTTTGTTGAACTTTTATCAGCATGAATGAAATTCTGCAGGGAAACCCTGTGATTATAATCTATATATTTTTCATTAGATGTGCTCATCTAATCTACTCTCTCTCTCTGATTGCATCAGCATGTCACATATTTCTACTTTCCTGTATTTATACTCACTTATACTTGAATCTTTTTGTCATACATAGGAGCTGTTTTTAATTTGAGAGCTGTCTCTGTTTTGCATGTCATGCCATAAAACGAATGCATGAGAATGAGAAACGAGCATAAATGAAACTTTTAAGTTCTACATTTGTCTCTAATTCCATGCTCAGCCAATCAGTCAACCCTTGCTCTTGTGATCCCACTGGCTGCCTGAATCTTTGAATCCACACATTGTCTGTGTCCCCTTTGTACTGTATATGTCTGTGTGACTGCCAGTCCCAGCAGATCAACCCTGCACTGTTGTTGCAGAACCGCACGGTGGCCACGCCCAGCCACGGTGTGTGGGACATGAGGGGGAAGCAGTTTCACACCGGCGTGGAGATCAAGATGTGGGCCATCGCCTGCTTCGCCACCCAGAGGCAGTGCAGAGAAGAGATCCTTAAGTGAGTTCACGGAAACGACTTGCTAGGTTCAGCTTAGTTGTGGTGATTAAAAACATCTGATGCACATATTTTCATGCACAATTTTAAAAAAGGCTCTGAAAGCTTTGAAGAAAATTGAAAGAAACCAGTCGAATGTATTTAGATAAATTGGAAGTATGGTCCTAATTTTCATTTGTGTGGTAATTGTTCTTTTTTCTTCACACTCAGGAGCTTTACTGACCAGCTGCGCAAAATCTCCAAGGACGCTGGGATGCCGATCCAAGGCCAGCCATGTTTTTGTAAATACGCCCAGGGAGCCGACAGCGTGGAGCCCATGTTCAGACACCTGAAGAACACTTACGCCGGGCTGCAGCTCATCATCGTCATCCTGCCTGGGAAGACACCCGTCTATGGTAGGAAAATGAAAAATCATAAGGATGTAAATCTCTGACCTCAAGGTTTCTGCCTTATAAAGACAAAAGCATCCTCTCTTCGGCCACATGAAGTTTGTGAGGCCTTTAAGTCCATACAGTAAAATCCGATCTCTCCCTGACCCACAGCTGAGGTGAAGCGGGTGGGCGACACCCTCCTTGGCATGGCCACTCAGTGTGTGCAGGTGAAGAACGTGGTGAAGACGTCGCCTCAGACCCTCTCAAACCTCTGCCTCAAGATCAACGTCAAGCTGGGAGGAATCAACAACATCCTGGTTCCCCACCAACGGTAAAATGAACAAACCAAGACCTTCTGGGTTCCAGCTTTTCTTTCTTAATTTGCATTGTTTCACCTTCTCACAATGACATCTTTTTCTCTGTTACAAAGGCTGTGTTGCAACGTGGCACATGTAAGATAATGGTTTGTGCCTTTTTGTTGTCCATCCAGACCCTCTGTGTTCCAGCAGCCTGTCATCTTCCTCGGGGCCGATGTCACTCATCCTCCAGCAGGAGACGGAAAAAAGCCATCTATTGCAGCGGTGAGACTGCACTACTATATCGTTTTAGGGACTATTTTTTGCGTTTAGAATTAGGGATGTCACAAGATTTTGGGTTTAAATGAATGTGATGGATGTTGTGCCTCTACAGGTGGTGGGCAGCATGGACGCTCACCCCAGCAGGTACTGCGCTACGGTGCGGGTCCAGAGACCCAGACAGGAGGTCATCCAGGACTTGGCCTCCATGGTGCGAGAGCTCTTGATCCAGTTCTACAAATCGACCCGCTACAAGCCAACCAGGATCATCTTCTACAGGGACGGAGTGTCAGAGGGACAGTTCAGACAGGTAGAGCCACTCGTTTCTTTTTTTACTTAATCTTGGATGATGGAGCGAGTACATGATCTTATTAAAACAGGTTGCAGGTTCACCCTTGTGAAATGATTCTGCTGTGTAGTAGATCTAATTCTTACTTTGTGTGTAGGTGCTGTACTACGAGCTGCTGGCCATCAGGGAGGCCTGCATCAGTCTAGAGAAGGAATACCAGCCGGGGATTACTTACATTGTGGTACAGAAACGCCATCACACGCGTCTCTTCTGTGCGGATCGCAACGAGCGAGTGAGTACCGCCCATTTTCATCGTCATGTCAGTGGGGATTCAGTTAAAAGGGGGTTTTTTCAGGCTGTTTGACCTTCTCTGAAATGAGTTTGTTAAACAATCTGTCAGGTTGGACGAAGTGGAAACATTCCTGCCGGCACCACAGTGGACACGGACATCACCCACCCCTACGAGTTTGACTTTTACCTCTGCAGTCACGCTGGAATCCAGGTACGCTTTGTGGGTCGAACCCAGACCTTCAGGAAAAGTCACTGGAGAAACATGCAACAGCATCGACAAGTATAGCTTTATCATGACTTCATTCAATGGAGGCTGGATAAAAACGGAACTAGAACTATCTCTGAGAGTTTGTTGGCCTTGAGAGTGAATATTGTTAATTTTCTACCTTTTTGTTGTTGTCTGAGCCGTTTCCCTCCTTAACTGGGCTTCCCTCCGCCTTCAGGGTACGAGCCGGCCGTCCCACTATCACGTTCTGTGGGACGACAACTGTTTCACCGGCGACGAGTTCCAGCTCCTCACCTACCAGCTGTGCCACACCTACGTCCGCTGCACGCGCTCCGTCTCCATCCCAGCGCCGGCTTACTACGCCCACCTGGTGGCCTTCCGCGCCCGCTACCACCTGGTCGACAAAGAGCACGACAGGTGAGGAGAAACTCCTCCTTTTATTCTCAAAATGTGTTTTCCTAATGAGTTAAATATTATTTCAGCTTTTTATATATTTTTGAATGTAGTTGGAATTGATTTCATGCTTTCTCCAAGTGGGATTTTTTTCAGTGCTGACTCTTCTAAAAGACAATAATGCAGGTGTTTTGTTAACATAACTTACCGTAATTGTTTTCCTCCCGGCAGTGCGGAGGGCAGCCACGTCTCAGGGCAGAGTAACGGCAGGGACCCCCAGGCTCTGGCCAAGGCTGTGCAGATCCACCACGACACACTGACCACCATGTATTTCGCCTGAACGTCCCCCTCGACTTCCCTCCATCTCCCCCCCCAGACAGTCTTAGTGTCCGACTTCCGTCAGCCGCATCGACTCATCACGCACCGGTGCCGGTGCAGCTCACTGGAGCCTGATGACGCCGCCTGCAGGCTGCGTAAGGATGCAATAAGCCAGAGAGCAGTTTCAGACACATTATGCAATTTGAAACCAGCCAATCGTTCGCACCTCTCGCTCTCTCTCTCTCTTTCTCACGATACCTCCTCTGCTGTATTTAAATCATGATGGATTCTTTTTAAAGCTCACAAGTCACACACACAGTCGCATCCTCGCCTACCAGCTTTGACAGCAGCTCAAAGCTTTCCCGGTGTGTTTAACAAATGGCGGAGCTGCAGAATTTTTATTTTTTTTTTTTGCTGCATAGGCGGAAGCAAAGCCAGTGAGGACCCGAGTTGCTCCGTAGCCTCACGTTGAGCCTAACGTTGCTGTTTTATAATGTAGACGTTTTTACATGTTTGTGAGTTTCCAGCTTGTCTACATACGATACTATATGTGTAATTTCTCTCTCAAGCAAATGTGTGATTGCCACGGCAACATGTTAGTCGAGTACGCTCGTAAAAAACAAAAGCTTAGCCCTTTCTTTTTCTTTTTTTTCTCATAATGGCGGGCCGCCTTAGCGGTTCCTTCTGTCTCCCTTTAAGCCAACGGCAGTAAGAAGCATAACTCTGAACACAGGCACTGAATGACACCTTCATTTTTACTTTGAAACAAAGACACAGTCGGCCACCGACGAGGCGTTGCATATCGCATGATGCCTAAACTGCGAGGCGAGCTGCATGAAGACGACTGTTAGAATGCAATGCCGTGGCGGCTGATAGGACACTTTTTAAACTGGCTTGTAGTTCAGCTTGTGTTAAACCAAACATTTCTTGCGTGTTTTTATTCCTCTCGCTATTTATGACTCATTATTCTTTCAAACTTTAAATTAACATTCAGCAATAGAGCAGTTTATATCTTCTGACCACAAACCTTTTGACTTGTCCCAGTTTTTACTGGAGGAACTGACCAATTTAGTTGTCAAGAACTCCTTCGGTGCAATAAGGTGTTAACGCGGAGAGCGAGCGGGTTCGGCGGTGAATGTTGGCGGCGAGTATTCGTGTGGTCAGATTGTTTGTTTTGTGAGTTTTGGCAAGTGGACGATGAACTTGGATTGAGGAATGTGTGCGCGGTATTTCGAGCGGGGACCGACGCCGCAGACGTGAGATCAGCTGTGAGGTCCGATGGCGTTTTGGAGAGATGAAACTTAAAAAAAAAAAAAAAGTGCCTGATTTGGAGATCGAACTGTTGGTTTGATGGGAAGTTTTAAGCGTTTGTAGGTTTTGGTGCCTCTGTTGATGCGTTTAGTGAATCCCAGCGAACTGTAAACACAGCGCACTGCAATATATTGCAATCAATACATCTCTCCTGCCATAAAGGCTGCTTTTATGGTGCCTATAATTTTAGTTGACGCCGTTATGGAAGTGTTAAATTAAATTCTACGTTTTGTTATTAGGGTCGTAGTTAATGACGGTGTTGTGGAAGAAACATTTATATAACGCTGCCCCATTACAACACCGCCCTCACTAACTACGACCTCAATAATCATTTCCACATTTCTGACGATGTCGGCTGAAACCTTGTAAAGGTGGATGTCATGGCAGGGCCGTTGTGTTGGACTGTAATAGACTGCACGGGTGTTCCTTAAAAAACTGGCCTTTAAATGTAGTTTTTAAGTGTAACTTTACTTGGATGTGTGTCCTCTCGGTGCACCGACACAGTAGGACTCACTGCCAGTCGAAGGCCTCATCTTCGGATTTCAGAGACTTATTACCTACTGTAGCTTTGTTGCATTTGTGTTGAGGACGTCTGGTGCTGGGTCGCTCCAGAGCTGCTGGTTCCTCGACAGTTTTCGGAGCAGGGCTGCAACTAATGATCACTTTCACCATCGATTCATCGTTTTGTCTTTTTAGAAATGTCAGAAAAGTCTGTGATATTTGCCCACAGCGCGTGGAGATGTATCGGCTGTCGTGTTTTGTCCAACCAATAGTGTAAAACTCCAAAGAGAGCCACTTTAGTGTCGTGATGATGGGAAAATCATCAAATTCTCACCATGTTTGGCTTTTTTTCTTCCTTTTTTTTTGCTTGAAGAATAACTAAAAATAATAATCACCGATGAAATGGTTATTTTTCATCATTGCGGCTCTAGTAGACAGTACTTTGGACTAAAAGAAATGCCATTATGCATTAAGGAACAGATTTTCTGCTTACCAATTCCAAATTCTAACCAAATAATATCACATAAGACGACCTCTGAATCCAAGATTATGATGTTTACCAATCCTTTTATGCCTTTAATCGGTCATTGTTGCCAGAAGTTGTTGAGTTTTTGCGATGCCCAGCCGTTGAGGGTGGTCTGTCATGGCCATGCAGTATAGTTTAAAAACAGACGAAGCCTTCAGGTTTCATCACCTGGACCAAACCAACGTGCCTGGTCACATGCCACCAGAACCAAACTTAAGCTGCTATAAGAAAACATTTATTTAATATTTCATCAGATAAACATAGGCTATATATTAATACAGAGAGATTAAGAGGATAATGGTATTTTACTGCACTTAAAGAGATGCATGTTTTTATGGTTTAACAGAGATTCTTGTTTGAAGCCGCCTACAGTTAAAACATTTTAATTCTAAGGATATCAGAATGGTTGGCCCCCCCCACCCCCTCTCTGTCTGTTGTCATGTTGGAGCTCTTTCTTAATGTCAGACATTACCAGCATTTGATTTTACTTGAAGAAAATTAGTCGTGAGCATGTTTAACATTGTTAGCTAATGCTCTGCTTGTTTTTTGAAAGTCGTATGTAGAGTCTGAACACTCTCCACCGCTCATTATGCCTCGTAGGGTAAACCAAGCCTGTCGGCGAGGCTTCCAGTCTGACGATGCTGGATGTCAGATGCCTTTTGTCCTCAAATAAAAGCATTTTTAAGCCTGAATTGAGATATATTTATATGTAGAGATATTAACGTAATGCACACCACTTATTTTTCTTTCCTAACAAAGCCCTATTTGAAACAGAAGCTGTATAGAAAATGCGGCGTTTTAATAACCGTAGTGGTCTGTGATTTGATAATGCAATAGGTTTACTCGTGTGAAAAGCAAAAAGTGATGCGTTCGCTGCGTGGACCTGCTCGGCGGAGGGCCGTCGGCGGGGTGGTTTTGTCATGTAAGCGATGGGATGAAGCGCCAACCCTCCTCCCGTAACGACGACCTGTGAAGATCTCCCTCTGCTGTTATTTGATCATCTCAAAAAAAAAAAACTCGTCAAAGAAGTGAACTTTTGAATTTGAGCGAGTTTCTCAATGCATGTGCTGCAAACTTTTTTTCATTCTTGCATATTCACGAGGAGGAGGAGGGTTGGGAGTTCATCCTCGGACCGATGTTTGTCCGTTATCAGACCGTGCCTTTCCTGATGGTGCTGAAAAACAAACCCCACAACCAAGTAAATCAAAGAAACCGTAACTTTCAGAAGGGGCGCAGAGGCTCGAGTCTACATTGATAAGTATATATTGATACATGACAATACTGTAAGGTGTGATTGTGTGCGTATTTGTTTTGCGTGTGTGTGTGTGTGTGTGTGTGGATACCTCTGACATATGCCAAGAACACAAAATATGCAGAACTGATCAGTGTGGCGCTGACAGGACCAAAAGGCCTGTGGGGATCAGTTTAGTGGACGGGCACTCTAAAGCACAACCCAAAAAACGTAACATTTCTAAAGCATAAAAAAACGTAGGTAGCGAGTAGCTCAGTTTAGACATTATGTAGCATTATTTATTTACCTTTATTTCTATAGGAACCTCCCCTACTGCCTCTAAACGGTTTTCTTTCCCTCCCTTAGTTTATATGTTCGGCAATAATGAAGCAATCGTAAAGTTTCTGTGCAATCGGTTTCAGCCTCTCCCCAGTGTATGCATGTTTCTGTCTGGACCCCCCTTTCCTTTCTTCTTTTAAGTTCTTCCTTTTATCTTCGAATGTGAAATGTAGACGTTTACAGACCAGCGATAGTTCTTCGGTTGAGTTGTTCCTCTACGAGTGCCCGTTTCCCATGTTAAGGGATTCCCCACGACAATAAATCTTTAAACCTCTGTGGTTGGCTGCATATCAGACTCGAAAAGAAAACAATGTTTGGGTTTCACAGTATATTAATGTGCTTTTCCTTTTTTTTTTTTTTTTTTTTTTTTAATTCTTTTTGGCTGATTATAAAATGGTGTCACTTTTAGAAGTAAAAAATGTACGTCAAGACTTTTTTTTTTTTTGTCTTAACTCTCATCTGATCCTGGTCCTAAGTTGAGCCTTTTTATTTGGTTGTCATATTTAATTTTTTTGAATAAATACTCTATGTATGAAACGTGTTTTCGTCTGATATTTGGACATCGGCAGGATGTCTTAGTAGTGAAGCAGTGAAAAACACACTTCATGACAGTTTCATAGAGCCAGGTGTGGAGGCGATGAGTGATGACTGTTGAACACATGTATACTGTTTGCACTTTACACAATCATAAAATTAATATCGTGTTATGACATCACTTCCTCCATGTGTTTATATTCCATTCAATTTACTGATAGCATTCATTTTCCCCTTATTTCCTCACAAAAGTCTTTACAAAATTATTACACAATTTGTCTTTTTTTTTTAATTATCTTTGGATGGCAAGACACAATGAATTCAATAAACTAATAATACTTTGCATATAGATTCATGGTCCCTGGAAGATGTATCCTAATGACTTTGGTCACTGGTGACTTCACCTCTAGTTAACATTTGAGGTTTACATTTGTGATCTTGAAGACTTCTCCCACTATGATTTAAAATAACTTTGTTGTTAAAATAAGATTTCCTTTACTACCACTATGTGGCCAAAATTTGGTTTATAACCAAAAACATGCAAAACTACTGATTTAAACAAGAGCCAGGGAATGAAATGATTTGTGTTAACCACATACTTTATTTCATGCCTCTAACCGAAACTCATAAAAAAAAAAAAGTCCCCAGTGACTTTGATGAAAAGGAAGTTAAAAAACGCTGACTCATTTCCAGGTTTTAGGACTCATTTCTGCAGCAGACAAACTAATTAATGAACTCAGTGGGCCAGCAGGCCTGTCTTTACACGTGGCGGTATACAACAGGGCACTGTAAAGGTAAGGTATATGTGTCTACATGTACTCCGCCTGCATAGGAGCGCTGTGTTCATTATTACTGACAGGAAATGGCCACAAGTCGGTTATCACTCCCGGATTGAAAGACCAACTTTATAACTGTTCTTCACTACAGCATTGTGTAACCTCTGTGTTTACACTTCCGTCCGTCTGTGCTTATGACTCCAAATTAGCTCGGCAGCGTACAGTCGCCACTTCCTGCTTATGTAACATCCCCCTGGTTTTTAATTGCTTTATCCCGGGCTCCTATAAAACACTCATCTTTGATTAAACAGTTCCCTTGTTACAGAAAATGATCTTTGTTGTACGTATGTTTCCTGAATCGACAGGTTCCTGCTTCATATGTACACAAAGGCCACAGACTGCTGGGTCGCTTCTGAACATTTGGTTACCACGGTAACACCATGTTCTCTAAGGAGCTATTTCTTCTCCCTGGTGACCCGGATGTTGAGTGTGGTTCTTTTTACACTAAATTTTTTTTTTTTTTTAGACTGACATTTTTTTAGAAATCAAATTTTTTTGAGATGTAGATTTTTTTTTTTTTTTTTTTACACTTTTTCAAATTCAGAGGCAAAAAAAAAAAAAAATTCAGTGCTAGAAATTCATATTCAAACTCTGATGGCACAGAATTACTTCCATAAATTTCCCAATGGACAGTGTAACATGATACAAACATTTTTTTGAGGCACTTCTACAGCTTTGGATAGGCATGAAATTAATATAATATATATAATATTTTGGTCTCATTTGATTTTTTTTCTTAAAGATAACTTCAGTGATCATCAGCATATCTACACATACTTTTTGTCCATATTTTTTTTTTGCATGAATCACACAAACCTCTAAAAAGACCATTTAACTTTCATGGAAGAGGAGCTTCCTTGTATTTTTCAGTCTTGGAGGTTCTCTGGTGGGGATCCCTTCCACATCTCAGGATGTGCAGCTTCGCCATGATCTTCCTGAAGCAGTGGTTCAACATGCTTCTGACGGCCGCCGAGGAGAAGTAGAAGATAACTGGATCCAGGCAGGCGTTGAAGGTGCAGGAAAGCAACGCCACGTTCCTCCACTCTTCGCTCTCCTTGCGGGCGTAACCCACCACGTGGGAGGCGTTGTAAGGCCCGAAGCAGACGGCGAATACTATCAGCGTGCCGAGCGCCAGGCCGATGGAGCGCAGCCTCCGGCGCCTGCCGATGTTGGGGAGACGGGACAGGATGAGGATGAAGTTGACGTAGCAGAAGCAGCAAATCAAGAAGGGGACGCAGAACAGAACGCAGAAGAGCTCCAGGCGGACCGGCAGCAAGATTTTAAGCTCGTCATCGGTGAAATTCAGGTAGCAGGTGCGCGGAGGCTTGGTCGAGTGGATGGGGGTGGTGGTGCCGTCCGTACCTTTGCTCCACTGGAAGTAGGGCATGATGTAGACGATGCTGAGGTTCAGAGAGGTCACCACCCAGAACATGACGCAGGCCACCACGGCGTAGCGAGGTCTGCGACACAGGGAGTACCTGAGGGGGAAGGCGACACCCAGGTAGCGCTCCACGCTCACGGCTGTGAGGAGCAGGGTGCTGTTGTAGATGGTGACGTAGAACATGAAGCCGGTGAAGGGGCACAGGGGGAAGGGAAGGTTCCAGGCCATGCCGTCTAACGCCTCCTTCATCTTAAAGGGCAGGAAAGTCAGGAAGATGAGGTCGGAGATGGTGAGGTTGAGGAGGAGGACGTCGATGGGCGCCGCCCTGCGACGCACCTTGCGGCAGAAGGTCCAGAATGCCAGGATGTTGGCGGGGACCCCCATCAGGAAGGTGACGATGTAGAAGGAAAGCAACAGGCTATTGCACATCATGGCTGCTGGTCACACCGGGTACGGACTCTCTCAGACACTGGACGCAAGAAAACAGGAACCATGAGTCATAAAAGCCACAAAATCTGTTGAATAGTTAATATTTTAGAGAGTCGTTCGTCATTGAATCTCTGATTGATAATAATTATCAATGGATTTTCAAAATGTTTGGTTTGATTTTGACTCTGGAGATAGAAATGTAGGCCAAGCCACTTTGGTACGGACTGAAAGATCTCTTGAACTTGAATGCATTGCTGTGATATTTTATATACATCGTGGTTCCCAGAGGATGAATCTGCTGATTTTGCTCATCTGCTGTCTGTTCCTGTGGTTTTTCCATTGGAGTTGACATTTGTGGTTTTAGGTAAGATGTCTCAACAAAGACGTATTGTAATTAAGTTAAGTTTTGGACAGACATTCATGGTCCCCAGGGGATGAATTGTTAAAATTGTCTTGTCAAATCCTTTGGTTTGTGACCCAATTCCTGTATGCACCTTTATTATTATTATTATTATTATTATTATTAAAAAATGTTTACACATAAGTATGTGATGGGTTGCCTTTCTTTGGCTTGAGCACCTGACACCAAAATGTCTGTGCGCATGCGTGGACTGGCAATCTGCCAGTTCTGGTAAATGCCAAAAAAAAGGTAAAGAAATCACTTGCTGCAACACGAATGGACTGGCTCACTTTAATGTGTGTGTGGGGGGGGAAGGGGCTGGAAATGTAATCACAACCAACACCATAGTAGTAGAAGTGGCAAGCAGGAGCAACCCCTTCCCAAGTGGATCGGCCCAGACAGGTCAGGGGTCAAGTCTAGCCACGTGAAAACTCATTTAAAGGTCTGGTGCAGCTAAATGTGCAAAGCTAACGGATATTTAACTGTTTCACACGGATTTGTTCTTCAATTATCACCCAAATCAGACTAAGTACCAAACATTATGACAGCAACCCGTTCATAAACAGAAAGATGAGACTTGGAGACGTGGGGGGGCAGAGAAACAGCACTGATGCTGGTCTTCTGACGACATGAGGTAGGCTGCTTAGTTTTCATTTCTATATGTTCGCCATGCAACGCTCTCTCTCTTTTAAGCTCGCTGTCGCTCTCTCGCGCTCTCTCTCTCTTCCCCCCTCTCTCCTCCTCTCCCCCCCCCCCCTCTCTCTCTCTCTCTCTCTCTCTCTCTCTCTCTCTCTCTCTCTCTCTCGCTCTCAATTAAATTCACAATTCACGACTTTATTGGCCTGATATTTGAAATGTGTTGCCAAAGTGCAATTACATACAATGCATTCAACTTACATACAAAAATAATAAATAAAAGAAATAACAGAATAATATAGAAAATTAAATACAAAATATACAAATAATAGAATCAGGGGAGACGGTGGTGGTGATCATCAGAATATGAACATTATACAAGTATATTATACTTATAGAGGAGTAGACATCATATTCTCCTCTGTGTGTGTGTGTGTGTGTGTGTGTGTGTGTGTGTGTATAACAGGTGAGCGAGAGACTAATTTACTGTATTTGTAAACTGTTGCTTTGTGTGCCGACTCCTACAGTCTTGGTTGCTTGTGCTCATTACATTAATAATTAATATAAACAAATGTTCTTTCGGCTATATAGAAGATTTTCTCAGTATAGTGTAAGCCTGTTTGGTAGAAATATGCATTTGAGCGTCACGTTTCAAGGATCCATCCATCCATCCATTTTCTACCGCTTATCCTGTATTTTAGGGTCGCGGGGGGGCTGGAGCCAATCCCAGCTCGTTTCAAGGATCCATATGTCATATTTTATTCTATTCTAAGATTGTGCTATAGTGGTTTATGATTGTTTTGTGAATTGCTTCAGTGTGTGTATTATTTAATTATGAAAGCCTGTAAGTGCGCCGCATGCTGCTGGTGCCATAAACACACGTGAGCCTGATGTTTGTAATTATAGAGCAAATAACGTTCAGTCAAAAGTAAAGATGTCGAATTTCTGCTTGAAATATCTCACAAACAAAACTGTTTTTGTAAATGAATTAAGATCTTAATATTGGTGGATATTTTCAGCTGTAGTGACTATGAAGACAGTGTAAAATCAACCACAGCAGCCACATTCATTATAATTAAGGATCAAACTAATGGACCGTTTTATCTAACAGCGTACTATCAAACTGTTTGAAATCCTAAATGACCTGTAAGAGTCGTGACGAACTCACCTGGGTGAAGCCTGTGAAACCAGGCTCTCCATCACCGTGCGGCTGTCCTGTGTGATGCTGCAGCTCTCTGGCAGCATGCTTCACCTCCTGGAAGCACAATGTTTGATCAGATCAGAAGGCTGCACTTAATACGCAGGTTCCTGCTGAATATCTGCTATCTGGCCTTCAATAGGAGGAAATTTAATAAGCTCCCGGACACAATCTGTGTTCTCCTCGCTCTCCAAACAACGTCTCTCAGCAACCGCTCCAAAGCTGGGCGAGACGTGGGTGGAAATGTGTCGTAATAGAACTTTTTTTGTGTGTGTGAAAGGCTTCGATGGGGACAAAGAAAAAGGGGGGGTTGGATCCGGTGATGTCACTGTTGGGCCCCAGAGTTTGTAATCTTTATCTTGTATTCACAACAGCACAGCGGCATATATGAAGCTACACCTGTCTTTCTTACAAATTAGATGTTAGATCATAGTTATTATCAGATTATGTAGCAAAAATTATGTATTTAATTTTTTCCCCCTGCTAAAAGTATTTTTGAGGGAGTTTTTGTGATTTTGGATTATGTGAATAAAATAGGACAAAATTGAATTATGAGGGATTCTGTATTGCAAGTGAAAGGAAAAACTAGTAAAATTGAAATACTATTTCATTCTAAGCTACAAAAAAATCCGCTTAAATAAAAGTTTGTTCCCTGAAGTTTTTGGTTTTCTGACCTCGAATATGAAAGCTTATTTTACATCAAAACACCAAAGTAGCTTCAGAATAACTAAACCAAAAGAAGTGGGAGGGAAGACGAGCTGACGTACCTGACGTCGCTGAGGATCAAACTGCCAGAAGGAGCCGATGATTTGAGCCTGCAGGTCCGTCCGTTTGCACCCCCGTCCCTCCCACCGCCAGCGTTTTTATCCGGCCGACAACAGCAGCATTCTCAACAACAAACCTGTGTTTTGTCCGGCTGATCGGTGCCAAATGATCCCTGGCTGATCTGAGGTTGAACCTTAATGACCAGACGTGTGTTTATTTACACACCGAGGTTTAGTGCGTTTAGCTTTTATCGTTTTCAGTCGTCGTTAAAAGCAGAAGTTAACCAATCAGAAGCAGAACTATGTTTTGTATTCTTAAATCTATTCAGTTTTTTTTACTTTACTTACTGTTTGATAGTTTGCTTGTCCTGATGACTTCATGCGATCGGTTTGGTGAGTGACTGAGTGTGCTTCTCTGTGTCTGTCCACGGCTCATCTCTCATTCTGCTGCAGCAACCTGCATCATATTTTGGGCGTCCAGTTATGGCTGCATGCTCAAAAACCTCATGTGGTTGTTTACCAGCAGACCTCTCATTGTCTGTTTATATGTTTTATATCACTCACTACTCTCAACTGGCCCCATTTAGTTTTTGGCAAGATTATAGGGGTTGTAATCATTGAGTCACCGGGATGAAGACCAGCAAAATGGAAATATTTGTCCTGTTCTTAATGGTGAATTCAACAGTGTCAATATTTAATGTAGGCAGATATAAAACCATCCATGATAACGGATAACAAGAAGGAAAATATTTGAACATTGATGACGCTTTGCTGAGACGTTTTTATCACAACATGATAATCATAAAGTTTATCAGAATGTATCGTGTGTGTGTGTGTGTGTGTGTGTGTGTGTGTGTGTGTGTGGTAGCCAACAGGAAGTTAAAACCACATTCTTTAAAAACAACCTACAAAAAACATTTGTTAACAGACTTTATTTTGAAGGACATCATTGAACACTTTACAAGTAAACAGACTTAAAAACGAATTATCATTTTTAGAAAACAAGCAGTTAATGCACCAGCAGATAATCATTCAAATGTATCATTTATTTCAGATTAAATTGTATAATTAATGATATTAAAAGCACTTGTGTTTTCCACAGGAACAGTCTTGCAAACGAGAACATGACGTATTTCGTGGTGATTCCACTGATGCAGATCTGAGCAGCAACTGACAGACACCAGATGGAGCCATTCGTAAAGTTCAGCACTGTTTTCACCAACTGGTTTGAAACTAAACACCTGTTGAATCATCGCGTCTCAAAAAGAACAATTCTTCCTTTTGTTCAGACTTGTGAAACAGCTTTTGTCCCAATCCTTTTGTTCTTTAGAACATTTACTCTCAAGAAATAAAGAAAATCCTTTGCTGGTGTTTGGAGGCTCTGATCCTGATCAGTGATGATAGTAGAGTTTCTACTATCGTCTATCAGACTCTCTGGGGTGTTTGGATATGTTCCTGAAGTCTCCGCCCACTGTGACCTCACCCCTGGCTTTCCTTCGTCACCTCGCCCCCCACCTGGCTCCTCTCCGATACCGTATGCGGCGCTCTGACAGTCGCAACAACGTTGGTGCTATTGCATCGATGCCGACATCCCTCCGTCCGGCTCATTTGGCTTTGCCGCCCACACATTCGTCCCATAAACCCCCTCGACGTCACCGGCGACAGCATCAGCATGACCACCGGCTCCAGGAAAACATTACAGGAGCTCGTCAGAATGGCGTACGTCCTCCACTCCACATTGGCGTTCAACACAAACCCGACAACGTGCGAGGCGTTGTAGGGAGCGTAGCACACCACAAACACCGCCAGTGTGGAGAGGGCAACGGTCAGGACTCGTCTCTTCCCGAAGGGGCGCAAATTTGAGCGCCACACCAGGGTGACGCAGCGCAGCGTGCAGAAGGACGTCACGGCGAGCGGCAACAGGAACAAGGTGATGGCCATCTCCAGGCGTAGCGGCAGCAGGACGGCCAGCTGGGAGGCGTTGAAGTGGTCGTAGCAGGCGGAAGCGTCGTCCTTAACGGAGACGAAGTTCGCCCCTCCTTCGGCCACCAGGGCAAAGCTGAGGTGGAGGAGCACCAAGACCCACAAGGCCGCGCTGATGAAGCAGGAGATCCGAGCGCGGCGGTACCTCTTGTAGATGATGGGGAATGCGATGCTGAGGTAGCGGCCCACGGTGACCGCTGTGATGAACAGGCAGCTGCCATACAGCGAGGAGAAGAGGAAGAAGCTGTAGATGGGGCAGACGGGTGCCGGCAGCCTCCAGTCCTGGAGCAGAGTCTCCAGAGCCTTGACGGGCAGCCAGGCCACCAGGACCAGGTTGGCCAGGCACAGGTTGAAGGCATAGACCACGTTGGGCGTGGCGCCGCGCTTGCGGGCCTTGCGTACGTACACGAACAGGACAAACGCATTGGCGGGGAGGCCCAGCAGGAAGGTGAAGGTGTAAACGGAGAGGGCGACGCCGTCCTTGGAAGCCACGTGCATGGCTTCGGTTTAGGGCATGGACGTCACGGGAAGGTCCAACTCACCATGGCAACCATTATTTGACGGATGGTTAGGCGCACCCTTGTCCTCGCATCCTCTCTATTTATGAAACAAGTCCTTCGAAAGACAGATTGTCCTTTTCGTGGCAGCGATGTCCTTTCCCGAGCTGGGAGGAGAGCTGCTGTTCTGGCGTCTCAAATGAGGCTCTGAGGCGTTGGCAACATCTGAGAGGAATCTGAGAAAAGTGGGAAAAAAAGGAGGCGTGGCCTGTTTGTGGGTATGAAGGGGGCGAGGTGCACACGACATCGTGACAGAGATGCAGATAAGGAGACGCATCCACTCATGCAGAAGAAGGGGGGGCATTTAGCAGGCACCAGGCCGCCTTAATTGTCCTCTCAGTGGAGGGCAACAGACAGGTAGCATCTGGGCTCTTAAGTGCAATGATTCAGAATAATTCGGCGTGTCAGGAAGCACATGGCCGTCCCTCCTCGAAGCCGAGGCCGTCTAAATGAACTGGAGGGCCCGGCAGTAAAGTCATAAATGTGCCCAAGTTGATGGTCGATGCGAGGACAGGATGGGTTGGGCTTCGGGAAAACGGTTGACTGTGTTTGTGGCGGCGGCGCTAGTCGCAGTTTTATGGCGGAGAATGAGTTTGTGAGCCAGAGAGGTGGGTGTGCGGCGCAGGAGGCGAAGAAAATGGAGCAGAAAATCACCTGGCACTTGTTGCAGAAGCATTTTATTAGAGCAGGACGACGGATACCAAGAAGTGTTTTTTTTCCCAGAAAAGAGCCGCAGCAAGTTGAAAACATGCAGGTGTTTGATCAGTCCATCGACCCACTGCTCAAAGCACACGTGTGTTTGGTGACTCTTCTGATGTCTTGGCAACATATGACTAAGATGTTTACCGTACTTATTAGCTGAAGTGAAAGTGACATTAGCTCGGCCTTCATTCCCTCTCATATTCTACTCAGGTTTGTTTTTCATGCTTCCAACATGAGGGATATTTAATCACTCCCAGATAAGAGGTCGATCCCAGAAGATGGGGACAATTAGTGCAAATTTGAACCAAATATAGCAGTGGTTTCGCTCTATTTCACCTATGAGGTGAGTCAATATTTCAATTAATTTCATTACTTTTTGCTGTAATTTGTATTTCATCAACATCGTGAGAAAAACACAGTTTTATTCAACTTCCTGCTGCGGGGAAAATAGATCTGTATCTGAGGATTGTTGCCTGTACTAATAACCTCCTTTTGAAACTAAAATCACTCCCCTTCCTCAAATACACAAATACATTCAGATGCCATAAATATTTTCATGAATTCATGCTTAATTAAAACAGAAGAACACAAGAATAAAATATAAAGTACATTGTTGATCACTAAACACAACACCAAACAAATGAACCACACAAAGGTCTAGACATGTCAGGACACTGTTAAAATTTTGAAATAAAATTCAGGAAAGTGTTGATAGTATTTGAGACTTTGAGGGACCTGAATGTATCTCAGGGTGTTGTCACTGAGTTAGCTGCAGGTTGCTGCGACCGCTGGAGTTGGTGAGTGGAACCATCAACACCGAGCTTTTCTCCGAGCTGGAGGTCGATGCAAGGCGGGTGCGGGTGTTCATGCTTCGTTGCTCCAGAGACAAGGCTTCCCGTTTTTTCGAAAGATCCTCCAACATGCGGGAATGATGGAGCTTCATCTTCTGCATAGAGTGTCTGGGAGAGCACGGGGGCAAGAGAAACAAGCAAATGTGAATCAGCCATGAGCTCCACTTGTTGATCAGAGCAGATAAAGACTTACTGAGCTTCAGAAAGCTTCTGCTTCAGAGCCATGATGGTAGCCTCCAGCTGATGGACTTCATTCACAAGGCCGTGCTGCACCTGCAAGCCGGCACAAAGGGAAGGATGACATTTCCGTTGATCGTGAGCCAATTAAATTTTGGATTATTGCAGACAAAAAAAATAACCACCACAAATGAACGACACGTATCATTTTTGGTGCCTAAATGCAATCAAGGTGTGTTATTTCAACCTCGTCTCTGCACAGGTCCATGCCAGGTCTGCTGGTCCTGTTCTCCAGCCGGGTGTGAGCCAGTTTCAGGGAGGCCGTCTTTGCCTGCAGATCTGCATCCAGCCCGTGGATGTCGTTCTCCATGTCTGCCATTTCATCTTCAGTCTACAGGCAGAAACACTTCAACGATGAACAACGAATCTCTGCGTGCTTTACCTCAAATCCACAGTCCACAAACATACGATCACAAATGATTTAGATAACTCACATTTCTGATTTGCCACTCCAGCTCATCGCGGGCCTGCTCTTCATGGTGATTGCGCTTACGGAGGGCAAATTCTGTGGCACGGCTCTGAGCGTCCAACTCATTCTGCAGCTAAGAACAGGATGGAGGACGAATTCATTGCAAATGCACCATGTTTCACAAGATAGAAGAAAGCCAAATGACTCTGCAAACAGTGATTCTGCTCAAACAACATTATACATACCTGGGCTCTGGTGAGGCTCATGTCCTCCCTCATTTGCTGGGACACCGTCATGGCCTCCTGGGCACAGGCCACATTATACCGGCTGAACTGGACCCACTCCTGGGGGGCGGAGGACCTGTAAGGACGGCATTTCAGTTTAGTTCACGAAGGCTTCGAGTTAACCAGGAAAGCTGAAAAGGAAATCATTGGCCAAGTTTACCTCGATGGTATGCGGGTTGGGTTGGTCTTGAGGGAGATGTGAGGCGTCTCTTTAGTGAGTGACAGGCATGCCATATCGATGTCCAGGGCTTCCATCTTGTTCTGGAGGTCGGCGGTCAGCTTGTGACGAGCCTCCTGCAAAACACTACGAACCGCAACATAAAAGGTGGTCAAAGAAGAAGCTATTTTTTTTGCATGACACCATGTCGTCCCTTACCACAGCTGCTCGAAGGCCTTGTCGACATGCTGCTGCAGAACTTGCTGAATTCTTTCAATCAGCTCCACTTCTTTCTTCAGCTGTTCGTCCACGGGGTCGGTGGCGAGTTCGTACCCTCGCCGTCCGTCCCTCAGCGTCAAGCATTCATTGCCGACCTCCAGGGGAACGGAGGTCGCAGCCAGGGCCTGCTCCGTCTGCTCTTTGGACTGTCCCAACACACATCCAGGCTTAATAAATGGAGCCACGTTCTCTTTACATGCATATTAAACACATATATGCATGTGAAAAAGACATCTTTCTGCATTCACGAACATGAAATGAGACAAAGTCTCATTTGTTGCTGATTGGACAAATCACCAGAGTCAGAGCCTCCATCTCTTCATCCACTTTCTCTGCGCAGGTTTCTAACGCCTCTTTCCACCGGGCAACGTCCCACGCCCGCTCCCTCAATCTGCGGCAGGTATCGCTTTCATCCCATGTTGTCTGACGAGAAAAAGGCGAAAATTATTGGTTGATGAAATGTGCATAGTGTTATGGAATGTTCTTCCTCTTGTAGAGGGGACCCTGACTGCTTAGTTCCTACCTTACAGTTGGTGTCGTTGCGTAGGGACCTCCCTTCCTGACGGATCACGTTGGAAACGCCTCGCTCATGTTGAGCCGTGGCAGACAGCTGCTCGTTGTTGCCGTTCCACTCCGACACAGTGTGGTGCAGGCCGGGCTTTGCAGGAAGGGCAGACATCCTTCTGTTGCAGCGATAAACATCCAATTCCCTGCGTCCGTTGAGTGCAGTTAAATGTGCAGGATTGGCAGACGGAAAGACATGATGCAGCACTTTTTACAGTGTTACTGGAAATTATAATTATAGTGGAATTACCCAGCACTTACTGTGTAAGTCCCCTTAAATTGCGGCGTACTACTGTTGTATGGATCAGTTAATAAAATTACTTAGCGGTTCCTACTGGTACTTAAATGTAGGTACAGCTGTACCAGGGAATGTTAGAGAAAAGGAGTACTTACTTATACTATAGTAAGTATACTGGGTATATTTGGTGGAGATCTGGTAAACATAGTACCGCTTAAATAATTATGGTATTAACATATCTCACAGTGGTAATGTACTTCCAAAACGTTATTGACGAAGTACAATAAAAGCAAAACCTTTTTGCACTTTGCTCATGGCAGTTGTAATTTGTTGTTTACAGAGATATGGCATTTAGACATTATGCATTGGTAATTTCCTAAAGTTCCTCCAAGGGAAATGTATTATGTGGTGCTCTCCTAACTAACCTAACATGCATGCAGGGGCGCAACTTCCCAATGTCAGAGGGGTATGCAGCAACAATTTTGCCCCCCCAATAAATAAATAAGTGTGTGCCGGACATAATCATGTATGGGCTTTAAATAATAAAGGTTTGTTTTAAAGTATACAGCCACTGTAGGCCTACCAAAAATTATAGTTTTTAATTAATAATATAATAATTTATCGCTTTGGCGCCCCCTGGTGCAGTAAACATAGCAGCACCTCTTAAGTAATTATGGTATTAATGTATCTAGTGGTAATGCGCTTCCAAAAAGTAATATGCAAATAGACTAAGTACATTAAAAGTAAAAACTTATAATATAGGCTATATTTTTTTTACTATTGCTTTGGTGCCCCCCCTGGTGCGGCCCCCCATGCGCCCCATATAGTGCATACTTTTTGCACCACTGCAGGCATGTATTGTTATTAGCCTCATTAAAAGTACATTGCGGTGTGATGACGTTGTAGTGACTCAGAGAGGAGGGCCAGTGTTGTGTTACCACTCTTCACATCCTACTGTATATTTAACGAAGGAGGCCAGTTTGCGGCATTTGAACGTAATGGGCGTAATTTGACGTTTGTTCGTAATTACACGTCGTAACAGCGACGTGAATGCCAGGCATGACGGGAATGTCTTTGAAGCTAGAGAGACGAGCAAACACGTTTCCCCATAAAACGGCTCCGTGGTCCGAGGTGAAGGCCCATAAATAACCACACGAAGCGGCTCGCGGCAGCTCTGACGTTTACAATCTCACGTCAAAAGTTCCTTCACGCTGAGTTTTTTTTACTCACCGGAATTCTCCAACGTTCAGGTCGTCGGCGCGGGCAGGTTCTTCCGGAGTTTTCCCTGTAGCGAGCCGTCTCTAGGCAACGAGCCGACACAACGTCCGAGCCAGAATTCTTTAATAATTAAAACACCGTGGCAACGTTAAGAGCCATGACGTCATGGGCCAACAAAGTAACAGCTAAATTCCGTGACCAATCACATCCTGTGGCCTCATTTTTACACTTCTGGCATTTAAAAAAACACATTTCAACACATTAATCGACAGGTGGTACCAAAACTGTGTTTAGGTCTGTCCCAGTCAAATATTAGGGAAGAGGATTGGGGTCATAGGTTATTATTTGGTTCTAAATTTAAAGTAAAGTCAGAAATCTATTTTTATTTTTGTGAGAATTTGAGAAAAAGTTTTCTCAAATATACAGAAGCGCCGCTGTCAGGAAAAAAAGAGAAACTTAAATAAAAAAATTACTTCGTCTCACAGAATGACATACTACACAAAGTCATTATTTTGGAGTTCTGTTTCTGACAGTTGGCTTAAATTTTTAAAATTCAAATGAAGACAGTTTATCAAAATTCTGAGGAAAAAAAAGTCAGAATTACGACTTTGAAATACTTTGAATAGAGAACCAAAAAATATTCACATATGGCCTTAATCCTCTTCCATACAATACAGATAGATCGGCCAAAATGTGCCAAATCTGCCAAAGTGTCGACCCAATATTGTCAGTGGAAGTGACGCTACAGTATTCATTTTGTGTCACAATCATTGGTTATCAAAATGTATATGACTTATGTAAATACTCCAAGTAGGATTTGTCCTAAAAATTGAAAACATAACAGTGGTTACAGCTGAAATTCCTCCTGAAGTAACGGAATCTGATGGGTCACAGAATTTGGCGCAATACTTCATATTTAAATCGATATCTCAACATTTAATTGACCTCTAATGTGTTCCGCTCACTCATCCACAAAATGTAGGCAGCATCTGTGCCGAACGCCACTCGGGTATAAACACTTGTGTTTTATTGTAGTATCAGAATTAGTCATGCCAGTGGTTATGGGTTTTCTTTATTCCATGCTGTGGTGACTTTCAGTGTAGACAAAAAGCTGGTTAGTAACAACTACCATCACTCGCATCCAAACTACCTTCCTGACCACGGTTGTTTAGTCGTCTTCTGTCAGCAGCAAAAGGTTCCCAAGGTTTCAACAGATTAGTTTCCAACAAACAAACAAAAAAAGAGATAAGCCACCTCAGGTGTCCACTAAAATGCAGCAGGACTAGTGAGCCAAAACCAGAGGCTGGTCTCAAACCAGGACCTCTTGTGACTGAACCTCTATTTCAGTGCAGTACAACGGTGACCTGGCAAGCAAGATGTACGAACCAAACCTTATTTTAATGCCCGTTAAAATTGATTCCCACCTTGGAAATCCTCTGTTCTCATTCATCTGTACATCACACCTACTGGGGACACAAGAGAGCTCTAACCTCTTTGTGTTAAAGACCTCATTGAGTCTGGGAAACACCTGCCAGTGCACTATTTACCTGAGCTATGTTAACACCTAGATTCTCCAACAGGCTTCTATTAAGGCCTTGCACTAACCATAAAACCTCCATGCCCGCGCCCTCAAAGCTGATTTGACTGTCAGAAAAAGCATTGTGGTTCTTTAATTCACCGACATCGGACTATGTTTATAAAGTCTGTGAGCTCTGGTGCTGGGAGTGTCAGTTCAAAGTGGCAGGAATTGAAAAAAAGTTACCCTTAAATTGCACACAGCTCAACTATATACACATGTGATCCTCCGACAGTCGTTTTTAACCTTTCCTTAGCAACAGTGATGATCAAAATATATTTGTCCGTTATGATGTGGAGTAAATTCCGGATGCAGTTTTTTACTTTCCGTGTACACATAAACACTAATAAATTAAAATTAAAAATGGGAGCTATCATTCATGTCACATTTAGTAGTTTCATAACACAGCAAACACCAACAAAAAAAAACAGACAAAAAGGAAGAAGTAGGTACGATGAAAAAAAAAAAAAAAAAGTGAAATCATTAAAAAGTAAATTTTCTGTGGCGGGTTCATAATTTAAAGCAAAAAAAAAAGAGAGTTTGGTGCAAGCGTGGCGGTGCTGTGCGGAGGTGGTGATCCTTGAAGCGGAGGCGAGAAGGTTGAGTTAGCTACACGGTTAACGGATTTCAGAGAGTTCGGCTCGGAGCGGCTGGAGGTGGAGGAGGCCGGTCTCAGTCCTTCAGTGTTCTCCACAAGCCCTCTGTGTGTGTGTGTGTGTGTGTGTGTGTGAGAGTGTGTATATAATAGTCTCTCATCCTTGTCCTGGTATAGTTCAGGTGGGCGGGAGGATGCGACGTTGTGTTTGTGACGTTAGGCGTGTCCAGTCCACGATCACTGCGGCGTCGCATCTCCGTTGACCTCGACGCCGTGCTGCTGTAGCTGCGCTCGAAGCAGTGCATTATCGTTCTTCAGCTCCTCGATCTGGAGAAAACAAGCGGCAGATATTTTTGTGATGAATAGAAAAGAAGCAATACTTTTATCCATCACGATTTTATGTGTAAATGCATATTTTTATCCTGTGCAGGCAGTGCATTTTATTTGTTATTACTATTAGCTTTCTATTATGTACTTCATCTTTTTTGTCTTTCTATTGTGTTTTATCTTGTTGTGCAGCACCCTGTGTTTGTTAAAATCATGCTATATAAATAAAGTTGATTGGATTAGATTGGATCATTGGAGGGTAGACGGTGGCCTCTGTTTCCCAAGATTATAGCCGATTCATGTCATATGAGATATGAAATTCAGAAGACATGTTTCAGAAAAATCACCTTCTCCCCGTTTACAAACTGGAAACGACTCGTATTACATTACAGCATAAGTTTCTATAATGAAATCGATATTAGTCTGACAGCAAGTACAACAGTACTGTTTGATATCGTTTTACTTTGGGGATTATTTATGCATGTCATATGCTTACGTGCAGCTTAAAAGAACAGCACGGTCATAAAGTGGTGGTTATATTTGACTGAATACAGCCCACAGCTGGCCACGCCCCCGTCTAGACACGATTGGGCTGTAAAACACACTTTATTCACACAAAATTGCCGATGAAAGCTTGGCGTGTGGGAAGTTAACCTGTTGTCTGAGCAGATCGTTGTCCATCTCCACCCGCTCCACCTCTTTGTAACTTTCCTGCAGTCGCTGGTTGCTCTGACGCAGCTCTCGGATGTAGTCGCAGGCTTTGGACAGGATGCCTCCTTTACTCTGAGGAACACAGCACATCCACACGGGTTCAGTATCGTTTCGCTCACGTTTCCTCCAGTGATAAACCATATTACCAGATTAATGATGATGATGATTTCTCACTCACCGCTCCAGTTCTGCTGTCTATGCTGCAGTCAGGGATGATTTTAGAAAGTGTGACAATCCAGTTGTTAATCTTGTCTCTTCTTCTTCTCTCCACTGGAAAGAAAGAGAGAAAGAGAGAATAAAAAAATATGTATTTTAAACCACAAATATGACTGCTAAAATAATCAACGTTCAGATCCTACTGATATCTATACAGAGTGCTGACATGGATCTTTCTTTATGGAGGAAGGAAGGAAACATCAGGCTTGACTTAAACATCGCTATCCTATATTGTAAAAATGTAAAAAAATAAATAAACACAGATTCAGAGTTGTTATCTATTATTTAAATAATCGTACACCAGCAAATTAGAATGAAATCTAAAAATCTACAAACTGGTCAAATCTTTCACCAGCAACTGATTCCAGTATAAAATATCTAGAGTACATAAAACATGTAATCTAAGTGACCCGTTTCCACGTACCTTCGTTGTGCTGTGCTCTCCGCCTCTCGTCTCGGGGCGCCCGCGGACCCTCCACCTTCCTGTAAACACACAGCGAAACAAACTCGGCCCGTGAAATTATAGATAATTATAATAACGTATCAGATTCTCAATATTGACCCAAGTAACACCTGAACTAGAATCCAGGTGGAGGAAAAGAAAAAGGCTTCATCATCGGCAGCAGCTGAACCTTCAGCCACTGATGGGAGGGCTTCCTATCGTGTTGCATTAAAACCTGGATTTCAAATGGGATTTATTTGGATTTTATTTTTCCCTTTCTCTTCGCCAGTGTTTAAGTATTCTGTGCAGGTGTGTTACATACAATCCACTTGATTTCCATCCAGGCTGTGATGCAACAAAATAAGGAATAATGCCAGAAGGAACCTGAAGCTGCCCGACAACTAAACCCGTCAACACATAATGAACTACACAAAGGTGGGGGGGGCCACCGGACGTCTCTACAACACATGATGGGGGCAGCAGGGTGGGGCGTATGTGAAAGGTCTTCTCACCAGTTTGAACTGCCATGCTGCAACATCTCGCTCTCACCAAGGTCTCTGGGGATGGCAGGTAAGTAGGACAGAGTGTGGTTTTCAGACGTTGAGACGTTTTAAATGGATTGTTTTTTAAATTGGTATCTTCATGAACACACAATGACAAGCTAATCATTCCAGAAAAAAAAGTGGGGAGGGGAGGTAGAGAACATCCGATCCAGCGTGAAGTTACACAGGGAGAGGGGGTGAGAGGTCGGCCGACACGTGGAAGAGGGGGAGGAGACTCGGCAACCGTTGGGATTCGGATGGGGTGAAAGTGAGCGGTTTGGTTGTACTCACGCGGTGAAGGTGTGTGTGCGTGGCGCGATGGTGCGGGGAGCCGCCGTCTGGAGCACCTCAGGGGGGCTCATCATCACGTAAAACTGGCCTGGAGGTGAAGAGGCAACATTGGGACATCACAAATCTGTTCGGATACATATTAAATACGATATTTCTGTTATGAGGGATCTGCTCCTCACCTCCTGCCTGTGCTATCGTCGGGTCGGCGGCGGCCTGCACGGACACGGCCGTCCCATCGCTGACGGTGGTGGCGGGGAAATAAGCGAAGCGCGTCTCTCCTCCAACGGTCTCGCCGCCGGGACTGCCCCCGTTACTGAAAGGGTTCTGGATGACGGCCTGGCAAAGAGGTGGAGTCGGTTAATAACTAGGAAATAACACGTGGGAGGACTGTATGTTCATGTGCTCCATGAATTGATGTCACAACATCATCATCATCATCATCATCAAAAACGAATCCTTCAGCCGCGGTACGTTTGCCCACCTGTGCCACCGCCTGAGGCGCTCCAGCGAACGCCGCCGCGGACACGACGCTGACGGCTCCGGTCCCATCAGCTGCTGCTTCTAGCTGATCGTCCGTCACCTGAACCACGCGATACGTCACCTGGACGACGACGACACAGAGAGGAAGAGTTTGTTTGGGCATTTCTCCTCCTTGTGTCACTCTTTTCTAAGTTTCCAATGAATAACACTCGAGTTATTTCTGGAATTTTAATCATTAACCGCCTGGCGTGAACTTTGCAAAGGGACTTGTCATCATCCGTCAGCACATTGAACCTGAAGTAAACCGCCTTGGCCTAATTGTCCAATCATAGCGTAGCATCTGTAACTTGGCGTGTCACACTTCGGATTCCTCTGCGTGTCGAAGCATTTAAAGAATTTGGATGCCAGTTCTTGTTTTTTTTCTCCAAACCTTTTGGATGCCATTTTAAAAATGAATTTATTGATGCAGGAGGACCTTATGATTTATGATTCTCATTCAAGACAATCTGTGATGCAATAAAAATTAAAACCACATACACAAGATGTTTAATGATTATCAGGATAATATCGTGAATGGCAATTAAATTAGTCAGGAAAATGGTGACATTAAATTTCCATGCTTTAATACACACTTGTAAGGTTTTTTGTTGTCATTCTTTGTCACGTCTTTGCGTTCATGTATAAAAAATGATCTTAAACTCACCTGTCCGCCGCTGTTCTCCGTGCGGAACTGGTACTGCACATTGTGGTCTGTGAACGCAGCCTGCGGGACGCCGGTGATGGTCACGGCGGTCTGCTCCTCCGTCCCCACCGTCTCTCCTGCAACACACAGGTCAACAAGCTGGTTCAAATCTGTGACGGTGCACCCAAGCAGAACCAGAGAAGAAAACAACAAAAAACAGATGTGAGCTGATGCATTCCTGCAGGAATGCACATGTTTTTTTTTGTGTTTGCATGACTATTACTTCATTATCAAGTCTTATTTAAATGCTGTGTCTAAGAGAAGCAAAAACAAATAAATGTGCATCACATATTTAACATTCAGACATTATTAGAGTCAGGATGAGAAGAAACGAGGCTCCTCACCTTCCTGTAGCTGCACCACCTCTTCTGTTTCCTGTTTGTCGTGACTAAAACACACAGAGAGAACACGAGTGAGTCGTTTACAGTAAACGCGTATATCTATATGTCAGAGCCTGTTGTGGGTGGAGGGCGCCCCCGTGTGGCCACGTGAGGAGCTGGCGGATTAAACAAATATATAAAAAAAAAAGTGAGCCATAAAACGAGCGTGCGGGGCGCGACACAAAAATCGTGTTTTCTGCAACTTCCTCGGCGGGAAAAATCGCAACTAAAATCGATTAAAATCCGAAGCTCGAGTGGTTAAATGTACAAACTTCACAAATAGACATAACGCTTTTAACACCGCCCCTCCTCGGATGCGTTTAAAACACTGAAATAGTTGCATGTAATTTACAGTGACAACACGTGCAATCGCCCTGAAACACAACTCGGATCGCTGCAGCGCCTTTAGCTTTCCATGACAGGTGAATAAAACTGTAATCGTGATGTTGATGTTTGCAAAAACGGCGCACGGTTTCTGCTGAAAATGTCTTTAAAAGGGGTGCACCTGAACGCATCGCGTCCGCAGGCTGCAAGAAATCGGCAAGAAAAAAGAAAATAAACTTTTTTTTTTTTTTAAATGCACACATAATACAAGTATCGTGCAGGTTTGTGAAGAGATCGCAAAGCGTTTGCGGGCAGTGCAGGGTTCCTTTAGGCCGTGGAGGGAGCCATGGCTGAGCAGGAAGCGGGACCGCTCACCTCGCCGAGCTGTCCAGACTCTGCTCCAGCATATCCATGGAGGCTCTGCGGGTGTGAAACGCTGATATTCAACGACACTGATTTACGGAGATGGAAGCGCTGATCACGGGGACAAACACACGGGTCATGTGAGGAAGACAGTCCAGGACACGTGAGGCACCGACCGGGCGACGAGCTAAAATGGAGGCCGCTGCCGAGCGGGAGGAGGGAGTCTTCTGAGTCGGTGCGGAAAACAAAACCCTTAAAAAAAAAGAGTCCAGTATGAGGTTTTTACGCGGAGGCGGCGGAGGTCCCGACCGCGGGGTTGAGATCTGTTAAGGCTTTTTTTTTTTTTTATTTTATAGATGGAGTGCCGGCTGCTCGGCTTTGCAAGGTGATTTCCGTTTAAATCGCCCGTTTCGTCCTTGGGTTTCCTTTTTTTTGTCGCTCCGCGGCCGCACAGCTGCTGTTTATCCGCGCAAAGCTGCGGGCTGCGACATGCGGCCCACAAGACACGGAGTGGACTACTTTCTGCGTTCATTCCCCGCTGAAAAGGCGTCTTGTTGTGTTGTGAAAGTGCTGTTTTATTTTTTTTTTTGCTTCGTAAGAATTAATACATTGTAACCTAGAGTGTGCACGTGACTCCTCGCACGCGCATAGTTTGGCGTTCTAAATGTGATCTCGTGCTCGTTCTCGGCGTGTCTCTGCGTTAAAACGTGCACACGCGTGTATTAATACCTCGAGTCTCTCATACAATGTTGTGTTTTTACCCCGGCGGTCCGACTCATGTGGACAGCGCGGATCCGACAGACATTACGCCGACAATCAGCTGCTCAACGGCACTTTTTTCAGGTCCTTCTGCCCAGGTGACCACGGAGATCCAATACGGGTTTTCCCTCAGACCACATGACAGAAAACTGGCCACGTCGTTGCTCAACCGTCGCAGACAAAAACGCTGCTCATAATTCTCTGTTTTATGTCGTGTTTTTGGACAGCTAGCATATATTAGTAGCTGAAAACCTGAGGCAGGTCGAGCTGGAGGTCAGATAGGGGACCGGGTTCACTTTGTGCTGTTAAATAAAGCGGCTGGGAGCCGATCTGGATCTGTCAGCAGGCAGCATGATGGCCGCTAATCCAGGCACAACTGACAGAAAAAGAAAAAAAATATGCCTTTATATATTATTATTTACATATATATATGAATCTTTTTGTATATATGTATTATTTATTTTATTAAAAACATATCCTCTATATACATTTATGGATAAACATGTCTATATATTAATATCTACATACCTATATATTATTTTTTGAATATAATATATATATTTTTTTTTGTTAAAACATCTTATATGTACATTTATTGATATACATGTATTTATATATTAATATTTACATATATATATCCCCATATTTTTGTAAATATATATTAATATTTTTATTTAATCTATTTAAATATATTTATTTATTTGCATGTATATATATGTGCCAAAGACATAATAACAAGATGCTAATGAGCCTTTTTACATGTAGATTTGGAGATGGTCAATATTTAAGCAAACAGGCATTTATAATTTTATATTTATAGGTTACTTTATTTAGATCACATAGTTTCACTTTGACATTAAAGGGTATTTTTCTTTGTAAAAATAAAATCCACATTAAATATTATGAGTGGTGTAAAACAGTAAGTCATGACAATTTTCAAGAAGATTATTCAAAGGATAAAGAAAAAATAATAAATCAAAGTTTGACACAATTCTGTTTATTTCTGACTTTTCTTTCATTTTTGATTTTATTTTTCTTTCTCTCTCTCACACACACACACACACACACACACACTGAGGCCTTGACCCTTAATAACCTTCACATATTCAATAACATTTTAACTCATAATTCATGTCGTTGGTATAACTGCCTCTTGACAATAAGGTATTTACTTAATGGTTATTATACAGCCAAACCAATAATGAAATTAAGTCTTTGTAAACATACGTTTCCAAAAGAAAACCAGGTCTGCTGGATCATCTGATGGAGATGTAACATCGACAGAATACATTGTTGAAAATTAATTGATATTTTAACCCATTAACATGCAGTTTTCCTTTTTTAAACTTCCCATTTGATCTTTAAAGATGGAAAATAAATATTATACCACATTTTGTAATGTAAAGTTTATTCTTTATGTTGAGTGAAATACACACAAGACGCCATGTTTGTTTTTCTGCACACATTTCCTCAACAGTTTGCTTGACCTTTTTGGTTCCACTATGATTTGTATGAATGGGTTAACTTACACGAGGCAGCCGAGAATCTCCTGTATGAGAAACACATTTGTGATACAAGACTGTCCTTTTGTATGTTTTAACTGAAGAATAAGGACGTTACATCCCATGGGTGTGCATGAAAAGAGGCTCCAGGCTCTGAAAACTCACTCCTAAAAGTTTTTTTTTTTTGCTAAGAAGTTGTCTGGTAGCGAAACACTGCGAAGTAACAGAACACAACCCTCAAAATTACCCCTTGCGTGTATCAGATGGCAACGTGCATTTATTTGAGTAGAGGATGACTCATTCATTCAGACTGCACACCCATTACTGTGGGAGAGAGACAGAGAGAGACACAGAGAGGGAGAGAGAGAGAGGAACAACCACCTACCAAGTGAGCCAAACTTGAGGCCAACCTCTCTCCTCCCATCTCATTCTTTCCTATATGGGCACCCACAGATGGATTTGCAGACAGTGCAGTAAGAGACTGAACGGTGTCGCAGAGCTCCGAGGAGAAACTCTCATCACAAGTTAACAAAGAGGACCGACAGAGGAGTCGACTAGGAGCAGAGATTCATCGTCTTCTGTCCGGCTTTTAAAAAGGTACGTCTTCCAGCCAAAGTTCACATCTTTTGTGTCGAGGCTTTTCTTTGATCTTTGGGTGGAGTCGACGACCCCTCCCATCCCTTTGTATCCTGCATGTTTTATATAATTTCAAGTTTAAACGGGTTTTCACAGTGAATTATGTTTTCCTTTTTAATCTTAAACTTGCGGTTCTGACTTCATCCGTATGTAATTTCACAGATCCACACTTAAAAGTAAAAATCCACCCTGGTGGTGGATCGGTTCCTGGATTTATTAGAATAATCACAGTGTTGGAAGTAGATTTGTAGAAAGAACCGCATGTTCAACTTCCTCCATCATCCTTTGTGTTCAAGTCGAGCTGAAATTATTCTTTTTTTTTAACCCTTATGTGCTAAAAAAAAATCCCTCCCCCCAAAAAGTTTTTTCTTCCTGGGAATCTAAATATGACACGTGGTGACATCAGCTAGTCCCAACCAGTTTAAACCAATAATATCATGACATTCATCCATCAATCAGTCTGCAACTTTGCTAGGGAAGCTAGAAAAGGTCGTCAGCTAATCGTTTCAGCCACCAAATCAAACTCCTCCCATCGTTAAGCCCCGCCCCCTATCCGGTTCCACCCAGATATACGTCACCGTACTGAAGGTTGATATTCTGGAAATGCAGGTTCAGCTCAGAAACAGGTACTCAGAATAATTAAATTGATAAAACCTGTCTGTTTGTGGAAACAGAGGTGCTATGGCGACGCCTAAAAACACTCCCCGAGGTGCCAACACACCGCTGTCCCCCAACCGGATCACCCGGCTCCAGGAGAAGGAGGACCTGTGCAACCTCAACGACCGGCTGGCCGTCTACATCGACAAGGTGCGCTCCCTGGAGTCCGAGAACGCCGGCCTGCGTCTGCGCATCACCGAGTCGGAGACCGAGGTCAGCCGGGAGCTGACGGGCCTGAAGGCCGCCTACGAGACGGAGCTGGCCGATGCCCGACAGACTCTGGACTCCGTGGCCAAAGAGAGGGCCCGGCTGCAGCTGGAGCTGGGCAAGCTGCGAGAGGACTACAAGGAGCTGAAAGCCAGGTGGGTTTGCAGCAAATCACACCGATCCAATCCTACAACTCACAGCGTATTCTTTCTAATTATGCATGTGTGTGTTTTTAGGGGGGTCCCAGCCCCTTAAAGGCCCCGAATTCCTTAGAAGCACCCATGTGTGTCTATGAAATCTCATTTCTATCCTATTAAAGTGATGCGTTGTAACTTTTAGACCTTCTAACATTCCTCTGATGTAAAACTGGACTGTGTTAACTTCTCAAACACGTGTGCTCGGCAGCAGCAGAACAGTTAGTCATTAGCTCTGAATAGCGGATGCTTTATTGCGGACACTCCTGCCGCCTCGGACCACGCCCAAACGCCTTCCTCCTCCCCGCTCACGGGCAGTTTGACGTCGGACTTTGACTCCTTCCCTTGCTGCCACATCCAGAGCCACGATGACTAACTCTTTCCCCCCGGTTTCTCCTCCTCCGCCACAGCAATCACTGTGCACACAATACGTGGCAGTGTTTAGAAGGCTCCACTCTTATTATTTTTCCATAAATAATGAGACGACGAGCCAATGTGTGTTTGGGCAAAGCCAAGCCGTTGCCATGGCAGCATCTCAGCTAAACAACACGGGGCTGTGGTTTTGTGGCTACCACATTGGATGTGGATCACCGTGGACTGTGAGTCATATGCACCGAGGGCTTTCCCGTTTCTATCCGGGCTACATATTTATCCCAAAATAGCACATATTTGTTTAATTAGACTGCGTAAAGGAAACTGTAGTAATGTAGTTTCCACTTGGTTCTGACGTTCCAAAGTGAAATGTGATGTCTGCTCACTGGAATATCCTGTATGAATACTTGGAAAAACACCCAGGAACTTAACGTCTGAGACTGGTGTCTGCAGGAACACCAAAAAGGAGTCAGATTTGGCCGGAGCGCTGCAGAGGCTCAAAGACCTGGAGGCCCTGCTGAACTCCAAGGACGCGTCCTTGACTACGGCTCTGGGAGAGAAGCGCAACCTCGAGGTGGAAAACAGGGACCTGAAAACGCAGGTTGCCAAGGTAAACCCAATCCCACGCTCAGTTTATAGCTCAGTGGAAACACATCTGGGGTCAATCTCTCTGCAGTTAGCCTGCGAGCTAACCGACTCTTATGCTCATCCCACCCAATTACAAGCCAACCTTTGAGTTTGGAAAGAGTCGTCATTCTTCTCTATTTACTGCTGCCTGTGTTTGATGTTTGCCTGTACTAAATATTCAGCTTCTGTCATGCTTTCTTAGCTGGACACCAGTTTGGCGGACGCCAAGAAGCAGCTGCAGGACGAGATGCTGAGGAGGGTGGACGGGGAGAACCGCATCCAGACCCTCAAAGAGGAGCTGGAGTTTTCGAGGAGCCTCCACTCTGAGGTCAGAAAAGTCATTTTAAAAAGGAAACTTTCTCCACTTCTTTTTCACCTGTGAGGTAAAAATGTTTTTTTGCGATCGTCCCACAGGAGCTGCGGGAGACAAAGCGGCGTCACGAGTCTCGCGTGGTGGAGTTGGACAACGGCCTGCAGCAGGACTTTGAAAGCAAGTTGGCCGAGGCGCTGACAGACATGCGTAACCAGCACGAACTGCAGATCAAGATGTACAAAGACGAGATCGAGAAGACCTACAATTCCAAGGTAGACCCTCGGTTTTATAACGTGAAAGATAAAATGTCAGTCACATGACGAGCAGCAGAGAATCGATACGTCCGCCTTGTTTCTTTCTATTAGCTGGAAAACGCTCGTCAGTCAGCGGACAGGAACAGCCACCTGGTCGGAGCAGCACACGAGGAGCTCCAGCAGACCCGGATCCGCCTGGAGTCCATGTCCACTCAGCTCAGCCAGCTGCAGAAACAGGTGATCTGGACTACTACGATGTAGTGTAAAGATGGAGAAAGTCCACACAAACAAACACAGGACTTTGATCTAGGAGACCGCTGTTCGTGTCCCGTGCAAAACTTAAAAACACACGATGCATGAATATTTTTTTTGTTTTGTGTCTTTATTACCCACGTTTTTCCCGAAGCTGCGGTTTTCCGACTTTTAATCTGACAATTTTTGATTCTTCAGCTGGCGGCCCGCGAGGCCAAGATAAGGGACCTGGAGGACGCCTTGTCTCGGGAGCGGGACTCCACCCGTCGCATGCTGGGGGACAAAGACAGAGAAATGGCCGAGATGAGGCAGCGAATGCAGCAGCAGCTGGACGAGTACCAGGAGCTCCTGGATGTCAAGCTGGCCCTGGATATGGAGATATGTGCGTACAGGAAGCTGCTGGAGGGGGAGGAGCAGAGGTACGTATTTAAAGAGGACCTATCACACTCCTCTTCTGGTGCATGCTGGTATTTCAGGTTACTACTATGAGCATGTTTACATGCTCAACAACAATCTTTCCCATCAGGCTGTGCTGCGGCAGCTCTTCTCACTCTCTCTCTGAAATGTTTGAGCTCTATGTGATACTTGGTGACATCATCACTTTATTTAAGATGTCATTTGAGGCGTTTGAATCAGTAGTTGGACATTAGGCTTTAGACACTCTGGAGACATTTTACATGAACAACGAGCTGTAAACACACTAAAGGAAAGGACATTTTTAGCTTTAATCACTAAAATCACAGTAAATACTCTCGTCTGTCCTTGCAGGCTGCGTCTCTCCCCCAGCCCGCCGCCCACCAAAGTGACAGGAAGTCGTACCTCCGCCTCGGGATCTCACTCCCGCTCGGCCCACTACAGCGCTCAGAGCACTCCCGCCAAGAGGCGGCGCCCCAACGACACCGACAGCGAGGCTTCCAGCATCGCAGGCGGAGCCGTGGCACGCACTCGCATCGCCCAGCAGGCCTCCGCCAGCGGACGGGTCACCGTGGACGAGGTGGACCTGGATGGGAAATATGTCCGACTCAGCAACAAAGCAGATGAGGTGAGGAGATGAATAAAATGCCAGGATGATTGGGATCATCTGAGGAATTCCTTTGGGTCTGACATGACAAAACGACTTGCTGACTTTTTTCTCCAACCACCAGGACCAGAATTTAGGGAACTGGCAGGTGAAGCGGCAGGTGGGGTCTGGAGCTCCCATCGTCTTCAAGTTCCCGGTGAAGTTCACCTTGAAGGCCGGCCAGAGGGTCACGGTAAGCAGCGCCTTCACACATCAGCGCTGATGAACACAGTCACAGATACCTCATCTGATTTATAACCTCACCCGGTTTACAGATCTGGGCCTCTGGTGCCGGAGGAACCCACAATCCTCCCTCTGACCTGGTGTGGAAGACTCAGCCCTCCTGGGGCACCGGAGACCTGTTCCAGACCACCTTGATCAGTGCCAACGGAGAGGTAGTTTAAATGTACCACTTTTTATTAAAGCCACAAGTTCTGTGAAATAGATTTAAAGTGTCAGCAACTGGATAAAAAAAATAAAGACGATGATACTTTTTCCTGCAGGAGATGGCGATGAGGAAGGTGACCCGCACTCAGTTTGAAGAGGAAGATGACGACATGGTGAGAGAAAGTGTATTGATAACAGACTAAACAGCAGCGTCCTAATTTTAATGATAAATGATAGGTTATTATAAATCATCAATGAAGTTCCTTTAAAATAAAACATCTGTGTGTTTTGGGGAGTTATCGCCACAGCAGGACAATCAAACCTGAGACATCTTAGCCGAATGTTAACCGTCAGTGTGTCGTTGTCTCAGCAGGTGGCTCACAGCACTTGTGGGGACAGCGAGTACAACCTGCGGAGCCGGACGGTGGTCTGCGGCTCCTGCGGACTTCCTTCAGACAAATCCGGCAGCAGCTGCACCGTCAGCTCGGCCTCCCGCTCCTTCCGCAGTGGAGGCATCTCCGAGGGTCTACTGCCGCACTCCTACGTGTTCAGCAGCAGCACTCCTCGCAAGGTGGGCCCCTAAACACAAACCACATCACTTCCTTTTAAACGTTATAAAGGCAGACGAGTCACTCAGCGCCTCTTGGTGAAACAAATCTGCTCTTCTGTCTGTTTTTTGACTTGATGCATGTGTGATGAAAGTAACTCAATGTCGTTCTTTCCTCTTAGACTGGAGCCAAAATGGAGAAATGTCCGATTATGTGAGCCCCCGATTCCACGCTGAAACACTTCAAGACCATTATTTCTCAGTTATTACTTCTTTAGTTGTAGTTATTAAGTTCACTTCATGTATTTTGGAATAATTTTCAATCATTGTATGCAATAAAACTTTATACTGCTTTTTTATAATGTACATAGGCATGCTTATGCTTAAAAGGTGAATAAAGCTGCCACTTTATTTTTTATTAGTGAATTAATATTGGAAATATCTACCATAGAATCCATAGAAGTGAAATATGATCCTGTTTTAGCAACTTGAAACATCTGTTTGGGCTAATTTATTCTAAAAGCCTGTTTACTTGTTGCGGGTAGATAAAACATACTTTCTTGTGCTATTCATACCAAAGTTAAATCAGATGCCATTATTCTTCATATACATAGTGATGCAGGGTTGCAGAATATCTAGTTGAAAAATACATTTATTTTGAATTGAATTTGCTTCCGTAGTAATGTAAACTGACCCCAACCCTTGTTGCAGAAAATTGTGTATTTTTTTTGCTGATATCAATAAAAATGTTTTCAGAATTTGGATTTGTCTTTTTCTAGATTGTCATGTGATAGCTGTCTAAGTACTTGCAAAATTTGCACTGCAGAAATATTATGATGGGAAGGCTATTTTAATTGTGGGTTATATCTCTGATTGATTGACTGTGGCTCCTTTTAAAAATCTGAAACAACAAAAAATAATAATAATATAATATTTGACCATTTTCGAGCTGAATCATCAGCATTTACAACATTAACCCAAGAAAAATGTTTATTTCAGATTTCAGAGTGATACATATAAATTATTATTATGTTAATATTATTACACATAAAATCTTATTGTATAAAAAATCCAGGACTTATGAAATCATTATATAACGGTATTTATGTATATATCGATCTTAATGGTGTAGTATTTCCACCTACCGGTATAAAACACCTAAAATATCTAAATACTTCTTCCGTCTTCCACCATTCGCGCTGTTCCAGATCGGACTTTTATTTTGAAATACGCGCAGTGTTTACATTTTTTAACCCGGAAGTTGGAGACACTTATGGCCTACAAGTGTCGTTTGTCTCACCGCGAGCTTTAATCAATATAAAACTGATCCGTGAGCAGTGTTGCCGTTTATAAGAGGGCACGTGCGCGTGACGTTGTTTTGAAGAAGGGCTCGCGCACGTTCGGTGAGTGTCACGAAGCTAAAGTTGAACGTTAGCTAGCAACTTACCGGCCTGTAAACCGAATTAATACGTACAACTTGAAGCGTTTCTTTTTTAAACTGCGGCTAAACGTTAGTTGTTTTCTCCTAAACGCTCTAAATGCGTTGCAGGTGGAGCTGTGTGCGACAGACAACATGGAGATTTATCACATAAATCATATTAGCATGATGTCTAAGTGCTAATACAGTTTATCTCGTAATTAAATGGTTAAAAAGTAAAAAGTTCTCCCAGTTTTCACTCATTTTGAGATCTTAATTCATTTTTATGTTGAAATTCGACTTGTTAATGTTTTCCTCTTGATATTACTACTGATACTTGATACTAATACTGAAACTACTACATCAATAATTACTATTAGCAGCCTTTTCTTATGTAAAACTGACAAATTAATTGCTGCTCCAGCTTCTAAAATGTGCAAACATTTGATTAAATTTCAAATGTTGAACTTGTTGGTATTGTTTGACTGTTAATGATTATTTTTAATGATCAATTAATCGATTTAGTCTAAAAAACTTTGAGATGTCCAGCACAGTTTACCCAAACTCAAGTTAACGTCTTCATCTTCTTTAGATTATTTACTTTCCAATTATATAAAGTAAGAAATCCTCACATCTGAGCCGTGAGAACCAGCATGTGTTTTGTACTTTTTGCTTAATAAATCAACAAATCATTTGATCAACTGATCTTTACAGCATTAGTTCTGTGAAATTGTAATAGCTGTTTTTTAAATTATAATTTTCTGGACCTTTTTATGAATATAACTTCCTTCAGATCATCGGTGTGGATCGCTGCTCTTCTGTTCAAAGAGCCATCTGGATGCTGAGCGTGCGGGCTCTGTTTGGGATCGGCTTTCTGGTGACCTCAAGGACCTCAGCCGTCCTCCCTCAGACCGGGACATGTCCACGGCCCGCCGCCAACAACCACAACAAGGACTATTTCAGTAGCAGGGCAGCGTCCACCATGGCTCAGAACATCAAATATCTCGGGTAAAGTTTTACATCTTGTAGAGAACAGAGCAGTAAAAACATGTTCAGACTGTTGTGTGTGTGTGTGTGTGTGTGTCCACACTGACCTGTAGATGCTCCGCAGGCAGGAGGAGGCGCAGCACATCGATGAGGAGCTCTTCAGTGAGTACGGCTTCAGTGTGGACCAGCTGATGGAGCTGGCTGGACTCAGCTGTGCCTACAGCCGTCGCCAGGGTGAGAGGTCAATCAGGGCTCTTATTTTGAAATAGAAAACAATCGTTGAAGCCCACTAAACAATGTACTTGTGAGAAGCAGGAATCTCTATAACATTTAGAGCATTTTTTACATTTTACATTTAGGGCATAACGTGTTTATATGTGTTGTATTTGATCATTCAAAAACGTGATTTTGGTCCCTAACGCTCGCCATTGTTCTCAGAAGAAGTAATTGCTTTCCCTAATTTAGTTCAACATTCGGCTTTATTTGTACAACACCTGTCTGACAAGTTAGTGCAGCTCAAACTGCTCCACAGGCAACTGACCAAACACAACGGGAGGGACTAATGCACACAGAAGAGATGAACATGAACCACCATGCCATTGTGATTGATTTTTTCCTTTTACTATAAACGCCTGAAAACGGGAATAAAGAGATTACGTCTCACTTCACATCATTAGAAGCAGTTCTGTTGAGTAGCTGCTGTAAAGAAGCTCTTTTCCTTGTCAGATATCAGTTGTGGAGCAGTGCTGTATTAGATTTACTGTCTGGTTTCTCCCCCTGCAGGCTTATCCCATTAGTGCCCTGATCAAGACCAGACCTTCTCTGCTAGTGATCTGTGGACCAGGTAACAACGGAGGCGATGGCCTGGTCTGTGCCCGACATCTTAAGCTCTTTGTGAGTAGTTCTTCACTTCTAAGATGCTCTGCAACAAAGTACGTCTTATATGTATTAAACAACCGTAGCTAGTAGTTATTTTCCTGCAAAACATGATGAGTTTTGTGTCAGTTTATTTTTGTAAGAAAAGTGAATAAAATCTGCCATTGTAGTAGAAGTATTACCTGTTTACAGACAGATGGATTTTCTTTTGTTTTATTATTAGTATGTTTTATTGCCTTTTATGTATCTTATTTTAGAAAGCAGTTTGAGTCAACTGTTCTTTTAAATGTGCTTTATAAATGAACTGACTTATCTTTTCTAAATAAAGGTGGCGTTGAACAACATGAAGACATACTCTACCCTTTGACCTTTGTGTCCTGTTGCAGGGTTATGAGCCCACCGTCCTGTACCCGAAGAGACCGAACAAGCCGCTGTTCCAGGGTCTGACCACGCAGTGCCAGAAGATGGAGATCCCCTTCCTGACTGAGATGCCTGAGGTTTGCCGTTAATCAATAATGCAGCAGTTTGTCCACAGCGGGGAAGAAAATTCTTCTGCTCGTTGCATGAGTGTGCATTTTGTTTGGAGCTGTGCGGGTTGGACTGGATTAGACATCATTAGATCTGCAGCAGCTTAATGAGGCTGTTTAGTGCAGCTGAACGATCCCTGTGGGGGAATTAGGTTTTTAATTCAGAAATATCCAGTAATATAGAACTAATAAAGAGTTTTCAAGTTACAGTTCTGCACATTCTAACATTTTGACGTGTGAACTTTGTGATGAAATGTTGGTTTGTTGTTTTTTATTTTGCCTTGGTGTCAAAGAAGAAAGCAATTGATCTGGATGGAAATTGATTCCTCAGGCGAAGGTGATCGACGAGGCTTACAACCTGGTGATAGACGCCATCTTCGGCTTCAGCTTTAAGGGGGCCGTGCGAGAGCCTTTTGGTTCCATCCTAGGCGTGCTGAAGAAGACGACAGCCCCCATAGCCAGCATCGACATCCCGTCAGGTCAGTCTCCACACACACACACACACACACACACACACACACACACAGGAATATGGATTTCCTGCCACGTTTCTGAATTCATCTTCTTAGAAGTGCAGATTGCTTCACAGTAATGTGTTCCACTGCTGTTCCTGCTACAGATACAACAATATCTAAGATGTTAGCTTATTACTCTGCATATGAATTATATTTAAATTAGGTATGGGCAGAAATGCAGAAATACAGATGTGCTTAAAAGTGAAAATATTCTCAATTCTTCCGCACAAGCCGGGCAGCCAAGAGCACCACGTTTTTCCCGACGTGGTTTGCCGGGATGTGATTTTGAACCGGCTGTTTTATGTTTTAAAATGAGCTTCTATTCATCTCTGTGTGACCAATATAGAATATCTTGAAAATCAAATACTGAATTTTAAAATAAAGCATTTCCTGTCGTAGACCAAAACTTCTGTTCATATTTACTGAGATAGAAGAAGAAGCCCGGAGCGGACTGTGACGTCCTTTGTTTTGTTTGTTTAAAGGTTGGGATGTGGAGCAGGGCAGTGCAGACGGACTGCAGCCCGACATGCTCATCTCTCTCACCGCTCCCAAGAAGTCTGCCTCCTTGTTCAGAGGACGATACCACTTCCTGGGAGGCCGGTTTGTGCCGCCGGGCCTGGAGAGGAAGTACCAGCTCAACCTGCCGCCGTACCCCGGCCTGGACTGTGTCCTGCAGCTGTAGGGGATGATGAACTGAGGGTTTGATGAGAGAATGGGAGTCCACCTCGGATGAGAAGATCGATACCACCCTGGAGGTTTTAGCCTAGCTTAGCATAAAGACTGGAAACCGGGGGAAACAGCTAGCCTGTAGTTAAACATGGGGCTGTCACAGTTTGCACGCCTTTACTCCAGCTCTGTCTTTACACACAGACATATGAGCGAGGTATCAGTCTAAGCATCAAATACATACAATTCCCCTAAATGTTGAACTATTCCTTTAAATCTAGGACTGATTGAGTGAATGGTGGTGGCTGAAAATCCAATAACGTGTCATAATAAAGGTTTATTAACTCTCTAGTCTAAAAAAGACTGAAAGTTGCCTGCATTGTTTTTATTTCCATACCAACAGCCATTAATTTCATCTCATTCATGAAATATTAATCAGACAAATCAGAAAACGTCTCCATTATGTGCCTTTTGTCAGTTTTTATTAGTACATCGGAAGATTCTATTTAATGCAACTAGCAACTGGAAAGACGGTCTATCGAACTCCATCACATTTTATATTTTAAAAATTCCCATAACATGTTTGTGCTGCTTTATTTATACATGAGTTGGTGATTTTAGTAAAAAGCTTTCTTTCACAATCAGCCTCAAGGAAGTCCATGAGACGCCCGTAATACCACTTTGATTTGATATAAATGTGTGACTACATAAAGGTAAAGAAGTACTGTATGTACAGCATATGCTTCTGACAATGTGGCTCATTAATGCATAATGGTTTCCTGTTGAAGAGCAGAACATGCTTTTGTGGCGTAAGGGACTATATACAGTGGTTCCATGCTCTCGTATGTCGTAGCCATGAGGGCTGTTTGTCAAGGAGAAGGTAAGATAGCGGCTGGACAAGTCGTCTCCATGCAGGTCAGAGGGTGGAAGGATGTTTTCAGTCCACGGAAGACAAGCCTGATGATGAACACAACGTATGTTAATGGGTTTAATGGCGTTGATTCAAAAACCAATGTGTTTATAGGAAATCTAGGTCATCAATAAACACTAGAAACACTGAAATACTTTTATAATATTTCAATATAGGTACCGATACTTTTCAGAAAACAAACAAAACTAAAGTTAGCTCGTTAGCTACGCTTAGCATAGGGTTGAAAACGGGGAACATCTAGCCTAGCTCTGGCCAAAATCCACCTTAGCTCGTTAGCTTAGCATAAAAACTGAAAACAGGGAACATCTAGCCTAGCTCTGCCCAAAATCCACCTTAGCTCGTTAGCTTAGCTTAGCATAAAGACTGAAAACAGGGAACATCTAGCCTAGCTCTGCCCAAAATCCACCTTAGCTCGTTAGCTTAGCTTAGCATAAAGACTGAAAACAGGGAACATCTAGCCTAGCTCTGCCCAAAATCCACCTTAGCTCGTTAGCTTAGCTTAGCATAAAGACTGAAAACAGGGAACATCTAGCCTAGCTCTGCCCAAAATCCACCTTAGCTCGTTAGCTTAGCTTAGCATAAAGACTGAAAACAGGGAACATCTAGCCTAGCTCTGCCTAAAATCGACCTAGCATCATGCCTAAAGTAACACATAATATATTGTTTTTTTATGTGTACAAAAACGTTCCAATGTTCAACAATATTTTCTAAAATTTTGAATATGTCTTACAGAAACAGAATTAAACACATGGTTAACAACCTACAAAGAAACAAACTGAGGTTAATGTGGGTCACATACCTGTGCTATTCTCCAACCTGCACCCCTGCACAGTTATCTTTACTTTCTGACGCTATGGCTAGATATTCAGCATTTCTAGGAGAAAAAGGAGAAAAACAACAACGTTGTGAAACAGTATTAAGCTTTTAATTTTAGCACAGTGAAATGGGTGAAAAAATGCAAAAGGTATTGGTTGTATGACGGGTGTTTCTTCCTCGTTGTTTGACTTACAGGAGGGAGGTTTTGGTTTTTACTAGGGAGGAGGATGACAGGATGAGACGGACAAGAGGAAAACGTGACAAGTAGACGGGGCGAGTGTGAGACAAAGAGACACAAGTGAAAACACACAAACACAATGATAATCTTAAAATGAAGAAGATACTGTAAGAGGAGACGGAGGAGAAGAATATGAACCAAAGAGGATGGAACAAAAAAAGAAGCCAGCTTGCTTTGGCACACATTTGAGCTGAACTCTGCAAAACGTAGCTGTTTAAAATGCTTCACTCTTTAGCGCATCAGAGCCCGACCGATATATCAGTATCCGCATACATGCCGGCCAATAAGTAACACAAAATCGCAGTATGGAAGTGCTCAATATGTGTTTGAGGTGTTTCAGAAACAATCCTTTTGTTTTTTCCAAATGTAAACTGAATCTTATCCTCAATTCTTTAAAAATGGAATTTAAAGAATCCTTGGATTCATAGTTCATTTTAAAAATAAAAGCAGATATATCGTTACTGGATGTCTATTTTTAAGACACTCAAATGCATTTGTCTTAAAACTCCAGCACTTAGTTTGGGCTCTTCTTGGTGTTTTAATGTTGCTGGATAAAAACCTTGCATCTCCAAAGTGTCTGCTTTTTCAAACACTGAGAAATGTTTAGATTGCTCAGTAAAATCCCTCAATAAAACAAACACTGGGGTTACAAGGTTTTCACATGTCCCGAGCTCATGTGCATCCAGAAAATACTTACGCTGCTTCTCGTAACGCTTCTTCCCCAGCTGCTGATATCTTCCTGTAGCAGTAAATCATCTCTATGAGGAGCCAGACCTGCAGGCCGATGATGGACACGTACATCATGACCTCGGACACGATGGAGGCCGTTCCTCTGGTCGCTGCACACATGAAACGCCGGGAAATCAAGAAATCAGACACCCGACAAAGCAAAACCTCTGAAATTCAGCCCATTAAAAGTAAGTTCAGAGTCATTTTATACATTCTAAGAATGTATTAAGAATGAAAAATGTATTAACCACATCATATTCTTCCTAATTTCTCATTGTTCAGGAATCCAGATACAGGCTACCTGTGAATTATAGTCATGTGCATCTGAAACTGCTAGGTTTTAAACCTGAATGCATAACAAACCTATCATTTTTATCTCAAATTCACCATAAAAAATGACTAAATGAGGATGTATTGTTGCTGTTTTACTACAGTGACATGTATGAATGCCACCGTCGCCTACCTTTAGGGACCACAGTGAGGTGGACCACCTTGCTGACCACGGTGTTGTACTCGTAGTACTGGTATAAGAGGATGCGGTAGAAGAAGCACTGGTAGGTGCCCGAGTCGTTGAAGGTGACGTTCAGCAGGTATATGGAGGCGTCCTGGATGTCCTGGCTCCTCTTACTGCCGTTCCAGTCCACGCGATCCATGAAGTTATCGCCCTCGATGTTTGGGCCATTCTCATTGTAGGTGTAGATCTGTCGCCACGGAAACAACCACAAGGTTAATGAAAATCCTGCTGTGACAGAAAATGAATCGTAGTAATTTTGTTACTTTATTATTTTGTTGTATAGACAGTTTTTCTTCATGGATAAATAATAATAAACAGATAAATCTGTAAAAAGGAAAAAAAACAATCAGCAAACAAACATAATAAGCTAAATTATTTTCTAATTTTTCTGTCAGATGGGTCATAACGCCACAAAACATAAGGTCTAGTGAACGAAACCTAACACTTAAGTTTAACTTTTTGTGTTTGGCACAATGAGAATGGGGTGGAGGTAAGGTCACAGTGACTTTGACCTTTGACCTCCAAATTCTTAGTGGCTCATATTTGAGTCCAGGTGGACTTTTGAACAAAAATGTGAGCAAATTCACGTTTGTGAGAAATAACGCGGACAGATGTGATTGAACAGACAACCTGAGGACGTAACGTCTCTGGCGGCATAAACGCATCGCCTCAATTTCATTGCAAATGTCCAGTTCCTGAAGTTTGGTCTAAATGTTGGATCATTTGGATAAAGCTAGACTGAACCATCTGTACAGCTGCGTGATCACAACATGGACTCCAGCTGCAAACAGGTAAAAAAAACAACCGTGTGTCACCTTCAGGGCTTTAATGATCCCTGTGGTGTAAAATATCACAATTGATTGCCTCTGAACATCACTGTGACCTTAGCACTGAGCGCTATGATGGGATCAAGGGCGGATGTGTGTGGGCGGGAGAGAGAGAGAGAGGAAGAGAGACTAAGAGCTTGGGTGTGTACTATGCATGCATTTATAAAAAGCTTGTGTCTTGAGGAATGCAGCTGAGCACAAGTGTGATTTTATGGATGCGCGCACGACTAAAACTCCTTTGGAAGCACAAATATGTCCCGCACTCCACAATGTGCTGCGTCAGCGTTAAAATAAAATTGTGCTGGCATCAGACTAACAAAGTCCTCCGTGATGAATTAGCACTCACGCGAGCAAAGTCGGACTCTCCTTTCCCCCTGAAGTACCACTCCACGGTGGCCGTACTCTCCACTTCGCTCCTCCTCTTGCAGGAGATGCAGCCCAGTTTGAAGCCCTTGCCAGCCACCGCCTCAGTGTCGGAGTCCACCTCCGCACAGGCCCCGATACAGTCCGCTGCAACAACAACCACAACAACAACAAGACACTCACTACTCTGGCTTAACGTGATGTAGCCACAAACCATAAAGGGTGCAGGAAGTCAACTCACCAGTCTTGGTGCAGAGAAGAGTGATGAGCAGGATCTTTAACAGTGCCATGTCTCCAGATGTTCCAGCAGCTCTGTTATTAGAGGAGGAGCCCCGAAATGGACCAATTCTGACAGCAACGCCCCTTCGTGTGGAGCACCAAAAGACTTTTGTTCAAACTTTAAACAAATGTCATGACACTCTTAACGACGGAACAAAGCTTTTCTTTTATATTTCAAGAAGACGGAGCGAATTCCAAATGTGTCAAGCAGCTGCTGTAGCGTTGTAAAGTGCAAAATGTATCCGTCCACAGGCCTTCCCTTCGTCCTGACCGCCCCCCAGCCTGCAGCAGATTCCTATGACTGCAGAATGTATTGCCACAAATTATTGATGCCTCTGACACAGCCCCCTAATGTGTCTCTGTAAGCGATGATTTCAAGTGGCGGTTTTCTTCCCCTGCTTTTAATTATCAAGCTGCATATAAAACAATCCGGATGTCCGACTCAAAGTGTTCCCCAGATCAACACCCTGAGATGTGATTAATTTCCTTTTATCCCCACTGAGGTCTTAATCTGAGATACACAGATCAATCATTAGACCTGCTCTCTTATGTTGGAAAATTGCAGACAGATTATGACAAATGTATATTTTGTGCAGCGTGCAAGCTACCGTCTACAGTACACTTACATACCAGTGCATATATAATTAAATTGCATGCTCTATGATAAGAAATGGCTACCTTTTTTTTTTGACAGGATGCACGCTACCAGTAGGCCTTTTACTCACAGATCAATCTATTTGGTCTAATAATCGGATCACTGGAATCAGAGCCTACTGTCCTGAAATAGAGGCATCCTCTCCTCCGAAGGCCTCCGCGGAAGAAAAGGCAACACCGCTGTCCTCCCCTGCGATGACGGGCGACGAATGTGGAAAGACGTGACCCCCCCACCAACCCCCCGCTGCGCTCGTGGAAGAGGTGATGGGCTCGTGCCGGCCTTACAGGACAAATTTGCGTGAGCGTTAAAAAACACACACACACAAAAAACACACACCTCTAATGGCTAATATTAGATATCCAGTGTCGGTTGACGGCGTTTTGTTCCTGCGCCACCGCGGCACCTCTGCCGCTCAGACCGGAGGATGCTGCAGATGCACTGCGGTAAAAAAAAAAAAAAAAAAAACGGCTGAGCGGTGCAGCAATGTGACGGCTATATATGAAAAAAAAAAACAGAATAAAAAGCCCCGTTGCTGGTTTTACACTAGTCTAGCTTCGTCTGGAGAGACCACCATAGGGGCCCCACTCACCTTGCCGGTTAAAGCGCGTTTGAGAGCAACAAACGGCTCCTCACGGTTGTGATTTTAGGGGAACCGGCCCTTTAACTGAGCTCACGTCGGGGCGGGGTGATTCCGCTGTTTGGGAAGGGGGGGTATCTGTCAACAGAAAACCGTCACATAACGGCACATCAGTCAATAACGTCCAATATCTGCCCGTTTATTTGTGCGTCCAGCTTTTTATTAACCCTCCGAACCCTCCTAAAGCTAAAGCGACACATTTTAGCTGCCGACCAATGTGATGGCATTTCATAACAACTACAACTTTAACACCAAACACCCACTCACGCTGTGTGTGTGTGAGGATTCGCTGATGCTGCGTTTTTTATCAACCAGCTAGCATCAGCTAGCTACGCCTACGGGCAAGCTGCTGTTAGCATTTACGAGCTCGCTTCTTCTTCTTTTTTTTTAAATACACAAACAAGCGATGGTACTTCGTGTATAATAACGTTGTGCTGCACAAAGCCAGCGACGCTCTCCAGTAAAGTAAAAAAAAGCTCGACATTCCGACATATCCAAGGTAAAGTAACTAAGCTAACGTCAACTGCTAGCTAGCGAGCTAACGTGTAGCTAGCCAGTGATTAGCCCGTTAGCTAACTTCACATGCTAACTGAGGGATGAGTGACTTTTACCAAACTACATGTCAATAATAGTGGTTTATTTTTAACAGACCACAGTTTATGTGACTGTTCGTGTTCGTAGCTAACACTAGCTAGCTAACGGTTTAAAGTGGAAGTGATCATCAGGTGGAAGCTCTCACTTCACGTCACCAATCAATACGTTTATTGACGATTACCTACTTTAATCTGAGGCAAGAGCAACATTGCTACCAATATCTGTCATTGTTAATGTAGGACTACAGTGTTATTGTTATCTATTTCTCTGCCATAAACCCATGAATCTAAGTTCCCTCAGCCAGATATGACAAATTAAATTTGCTTGTTTTAACCTTATGAGGCTGACACTAATACATTTATTTTTCGTTGTCTAGGAAAAATACAATAACATATCAACGTTCTTTTGATTTCTCTTGTTCCACTAATTGATTATCGCTGACTTGTTGTTTCATCTCTGCTTGAATGTAATTACTCTAGAAAATATAAAATATATAGGTGAAATGAAATGAGTCCATGTCTCGCTTTATCCTAAGTTAAATGTCATTGTTGTTGTAGTGTTTCTACTACGGTAAGATGTTTAGACAATGTGTATGTCACATTTCTTTATTGTAAACATTTTATGATCATAAAAAACATTTTACATTATAGTAGCAACACATACTGTTAAACATTGAAGATAAAATTAGATTACTTTAAACGTTTGAATACATTATACTTTATGGACATCTACTGTACAAGTTAATGCTTTCAGAAGCAAAACATAGGTACAGAATATTGTATAAACCATGAGAAACATTAGAACTGATGGACCACAGTTTCCCTTTGTGATGTGTTGTTCTTCTCTAGTTTTATGTGACCATGGATCCCACCTGCAGTGCTTCTGCTGCTCCAGCTGGTTTGACTGCCCAGGTGTGTTTCCCTGGCGCCCGCGCTGCTGTTCTGGACAATCTGAACCGCCAGCGTGAAGAAGGCAGATTATGTGATCTCTCCATCCAGGTGCAAGGGCAAGTGTTCAGGGCCCACCGCTGTGTGCTCGCTGCGTCTTCGCCTTACTTTCATGACCAGGTAAGCCAGGGTGGATCATTGTGCAACACGTAGAGGGCTGCAGGCATGACGCATATCTGAAAGGCATCAAGTGAGCATCAATCGGGTTCCCTCGACAAAGGAGACAATAAGCTCTGTGGCAAACAAACGTTCATGATGTAGGGAGAGAGGACGGACCCGCTGGTCTACGTGACGTAGGAAATATCTTGGCGAGTACGATCGTTTGGTTCAAGAGCTGAAAACGTGAAGCGTAGAACAGACGCTTGGTACCTGCTTGCATTCTCGCTTTGACCAAACAACTCTACGGGTGACTTGTGCTATTTTTAGATGGTGCCTGTGGGCGAACAGAAGCTTGTGGGCTCTGTGTAAAGTATACAGGACGAGGGTGTACGAGGTGATGACGTTTAGTATTCTCATTAAGCCGCTTGTTAGCAACCGCCTTTTTAAAGATGTACCAAAATGAACGAGAACAAAATCTCAAGCTTGTGTTAACCATAGACCTTATTTCAGGCTTCCAACCAAAAACCCATAAAAAAACCCTTTGGCTTCGAGACGACTGGAACAGGCAGTTTCTCACCCTGTATTTCTGTGTATCTCTGGACAGGTGTTATTGAAGAATGTTACAACCGTTTCCCTTCCCTCTGTCATGGATCCTGTGGCCTTTGAGAGTGTCCTGAGCTCCGCTTACACGGGCCAGCTGAGCATTGTGCACGATGACATCGTGAACTACGTCACCGTGGCCAGTTTCCTCCAGATGTGGCACATCGTGGACAAATGCACCGAGATCCTGAAGAGGCCCCGGCCCTCCGCAGAGGTCACCGCTGGCGAGCCTCACCCTGGCACTGTATCCCGCCAGCAGTCCCCGAGCAGCACGGACTGCTTATATCTGGAGAGGGAGGGAAGACGGAAGGAGAGGAAGCCCGACGCCTTGCCTCCCTTAGCTACATGGAGACGTCCGCAGCAGTTCCCCCGGTGGGGGCGACCACGGCCCTCATCAGGCCAGCACTTAGCCGACTCTCAACTGGACACCCTCCCCGGCTATGTAGAGAGTGATTACGGCAACTGCGAGGAGGCATGGGTATCGAGCCATGCCAAATCCAGCCACTTTGCTCATGATGGACCTGGCCACAATAGCCGGTACCACGGGGGGTTCCCTAGTGGTGAAGCATTAAAGCAGAAAGTCAGGTTCCAACAGCGGGGAGCGCCAGCGAGCACTGATAGACTGCTCGATAGGAGCCGAGACGGCGGCGAGAGCGATGAGACACAAGAGAAGAAGAAGAAAGAGAAGAGAGAGATTGAGGCGGATGAGGGAGTTGGGGAAGGAGCGGGAGAGAAGAAGGGAGGCTTTGCACAAATGGGGCACTGTGGTAAGAGACAAAAGCCTCAATTCACTTTTCACACAAAAGTGATGTCTGTCTGTCAAAAAAATCTTGTTTATTATTTAGTGGAATTCCTGGAATATATTTTAATTATTTTCTGAAGAGGAAAGAGGATCATTTCATCAAACTAGGTCACTTGTGTAGTAAAAATTTGTAATTTAGATATTTAACAACAATATAAAATCAGACGGGTTCCTCCTGTCAAGAGAAAGTGAGACTTTTAGTTATTTTCCACGTTATGCAGATCACTGCAAATCGACTGACCAAGTCTGCGATCTCTGGGCACTTTTTGTACCGAATCCTGAAAGTTTTTGCCGCTGGATGATAATTAATTTAATAGAGGGAAGACAAAGTTTAATGTCATTCATACACGTGTATTCCCCCCACACTTAAACTCAGGAGTCAAGTTGAAAATCATCATATGTGTGATTGTGTGATTGTACTGTGCATGGTTTTGATTCGATCTTTGTCTTCCATTTCCTCTGCAGACTTTCACCCACTTTCCACTGAGAATGTGGGACAAGCCAACGGGGAAGGCGAGTGTGGAGGAGGTGAAGGACAAAGTGCAGAGAAACCTGGCAGGAAGGGATCTCTCCTCGGATCTGGTCAGCACTCACGCTTGCCAAACAGGTGAAGGAGTTCCCGGCCCTTCCTGTCCCGCTTCAGCCCGGCTGCAGTGGCAGACGGGTCCCTGGTCCCAACCAGACCAGAGACCGCCGGACGGAGAGGGTGGCAGCTGCAGTAAAGACGACGAGGAGGACGACGAGGAGGAGGACTTTGAATGTTTCCCAGAAGGGACGTTCAGCAGAGACACGTATGATGAGATAGAAGACGGCACGGGGCAGGTTTCCCAGAGGCCTTTGGTGCCCGTGTCTCCTGACTTCACCATGGCAGGGTCAGAGGTCAACTGGCCCTCCACCAGCGTGGGACAGGGTAGCTCGTTGACCCCCACCTCAAGCCGCCATTTGTCTCCTCCCTCTGCTACGTTTCCGCCAGCCTCTTCGCCCCCGACTCCATCTTCGTCTTCCTCAGTGTCCCTCGCCGGCACGCCCTACACGGGCAAAGTCCACTTCTGCCACTGCGGCAAAGCCTACACCCTGAAGAGTATGCGAGACCGGCACGTGAAGATGCAGCACCTCAACCTACGGCCCTTCGGCTGTCCCGTTTGCACAAAGTCCTTCAAGATGAAGCACCATCTGACCAAGCACCTTAAGACTCACGGGGGGCTGCGGCCCTACGAGTGTGGCCTGTGTGGGAAGAAGGTGGTCTGGAGAGACAGCTTCCTCAGGCATCAGGCCCGCTGCGAGAGACTCGCCTCCAGCTCCTCGGCCAACGGCAACAACACGGGCCCAGCTGCAGCCGACATGGACGGCAGCTTCGGCTACGGGTTTGAAAACGGGGGGGCTTTTCTAGCGACGGGAGGACAAGTGAAAGTGGAGGAGGTGGATTTTCACCGGGAGATGGAGGATGGGATGCGCGGTCTGTTGGGCAGCGTGTCTGGGATTGTGGACGAGCTAAGAACTCAGACGCAGAGCTTGGACCCCGATGGTCATGTTTTTAAAGAGGAGGCCAGCGAGAGCTTTTGCGGAAATTAAAGCGCTAACCGCATTTACATAAATACATACACATGAGGACACAAATCATTGAAGGCTTCTTTGAGCAGCCGCTTTTTGTTTCATCCCTTTTTATGTGCATTCTCTTCATGTTACAGATATGTCGGACAAAAAGGAGCAGTCGTATGCTTCGTTCAGGCGGTCCCTTTTAGTTTGTGCAGTGCCACGTAGCCTCGGTTCTTGTGTAGTGATGCTGGTAACTGTACATCTGTATGGTGAATGTACTTCTTCAGTCCAATTAAAGTCAGTTTGCATTTTGCACATAAATTATTTGCCATTGATCTGCATCAGAAAATAAATACAAGGGCCTAAAAGTGTTTTCTGTGCCACATAGGTGTCTCTTCGCACTATATAAAGGAAAGAAGTCTTGGTATGTGTGGTAATAAAAACCGTTTGGGTTTGCCCATTGATTGTGGAATCATGCATTTATTGTAGAGGGTCATTCTAGCGTTTTCTTGAACAGTCTCATACCAGAACACTGGATCACTTCAGAAAAGCATCTTTGCAGCACAATGGTGGAGCACTAGAGGTCTCTCTTGCTCCATGATGCAGCATCTCTTCTCTGTGATCAAGTATTTTAAAAGATCTCCATTGTCTTTGAAGGAAGACTCCTCCATTAATTCCATTAAAGACCCAGAGATCATGAAAGAGGACGAGCCAATGAATGGGACTGTCATTTAATGTATTCGGGGGCATTGAGGATGCCCTAAGAGATTTCCATTTCAATGGCAAAGATGAGTTCAACCTTACAAAGAGGAACATCATAAATGTTCATTTGTGAAGATTATCTAGCTGAACTCTTTAATCATACATGTCCGGTTGCCACAGAGGTTATTTTCTGAGGTATTCCAAAATCCAGTGGAAAAATTCCACTGACCTTTTGTCGAGGGAACCAATGCGGTGCACAAATCTTACACAAACGAGTCAATTCTCAGTATAGAGAATTACACAGATGTTGAAATGACGTAATTTGAGCCTCTATATATCAGAAAGTTATTTTTGGGCATTTGAATTCATCTGTGGGGTTATTTTCTCACTTGAAATCTGCATGGCCTGATTCAATATAAAGACAAACCCGAGTGAAAGTCTTAAGGTGGATTTAACCGTCAGTGTGAAGGCTAAAATGCGTCAAACACAGAAAAAAACTGCAGTTTTGGGGCCACTGAGCCAATTATCACAAGAACATCGCATGCAGACGGAGCTCTTTGTTAATTGTGGTCTTAAGGGCAGTTGTCCTTGAGAAGTTCTATCTCAGCATTTCTATTGATGTGAAACATTGTTTTCCCCCCACCTCCCGAGTATCATCCCTGTTTGGTGTTCAATTAACCGTAGGACAAAACGTACAGTTTAATAGAGATTTTGTTTTTGTCCCAGAACTCTTTGATATTGGGATTACTGTCTGAGATGATGATTGGCCTCCAGAGGACGTGACTCCAGTGTGTGGGAATCATAGGTTGAGTTTGGGGCAAATACGGGACACACTTTGTTTTTTTTCCTCTTCGGTTATCCAGCTGCTCAGTAAACCTTGAAGCTGGTTGCACTCACTGCTATCGTCATGGTTACAAACATCAGGGTACCAATTATTTCTTGTAATATTAAGGCACTTCTCTGATACTGGGTCCATATAATCTCAATTTACAGTCAAAGGACAACCATTATCTAATAGCAGGGCAAGAATATGCTGTAGATCAAAATCATTTCTCATAATTGCTTAATTTCAGGCATCTAACCAGAAACCCTTTAAAAAATACGTTGACTTCAAGGTGAGGGAAACTAGAGATTGAGACCATAAACTCATGTTTACTGAGATAATTAATCAAGTAGGACCATTTTCTTATACACTTCTATTCGCCCCCTGATGGCCAGCAGAGAGAATGCAAGTTTAAGGCACTTTAGTGGGCTCTCTCCTCCCAAACTTCTGAAGTAAGTGAACAAAATATAGATTTTCAATCTGTTAGCGACAAAGATCCCCCAAAAATAAAAATAGGCGTAATAAAGACAACACACTTGATATATTTTAAAACATTTAATAACTTAGAGGAGACATTTATTCCCAGTTAGAATGAACATTAAAAAAGGGAAACATAGCACTATATTCCTGTAGCAACACCACATGTCAAAAAAAAGCACATTTACAGTTCTTTTGACTACTCTATTAAAATCGACATACAAACAGAGCATGTACATTTATTATGAACAAAATGAAACCAACAAATTCTGCGTCAGGACGTTTGACATCAACATTCAGTGCTCCTCATCCCGTCTTCTGCCTTTGAACCCTTTGAACCACTTACTATCTGACCATCAGATAAAACAAACTGCCTGTCTGTCGTCTTCTAAATGAAACACAAACCACATTAAAGCTTAATTTAAGGTGCAAGCGGATAACTCACGATACACGAGATCCACGCAAAACGCTACGATATAGAAAAAGACAGCGGACCGGCTGTTTTTTAGGACATCCTTTAGTTACGTAATAGTGCATTTCAAAAGGGCCTTTTTTTGAATGAGATACTGTACATGTTGATTAATTACACTGAAGCGTAATGAAACAAAAAAAACGATCCACAACTGGAATCCGTGGGTTTCCGGACAGGACCACTCCATCTAGATTTCACATATGAAACAGAAACGAGATGCACAAAGACGACAGGGGGACACATAGAGAAACATCTGCCACGAACGAAACCTCAGACAGCAGACACTAGCACCATCAGGTGGTTTTTCCACAAGAAGATATTCAACCAAAAGCACAAACCAAACGGCTTTTAAACAGCTAGACGAGGAGATGTCTGTGGAAGTAGGATTAGAGCAAAAAACACCGGCACAGTGACCGCCTGCATCCCTGGAGAGTGGAGGTTCACACTCTGTCTACGTCACTGTCTACACACACAGGAGGCTTTGCGGTTAGTGGGTTATGGTTTTCTTGAGGCGCTTGCAGATCTGTGTCCCCTCCGTCGTCCTGTCCCATCGGCGTTGGATCTGTGGTTCGGTCCTCGGCAAAGAGCTTAGAAGATGGTGCTCCAGCGTTTGGGGGGTGGACGGGACTTGGTATCTCCCTGGAGAGAAGGAGATGTTAAAAACAACTGCTCTGGAAGTCCATGAAAGGTTTGATTGTCGTTGGGATTGGCGGAGAACATCCACACTGGAAATAAACCCCTAGAGAGGTTGAGGTAGATGCTGCAGAAATATGAATGAATGTGAGGAATGTAATATGTGGGTTTATATGTCACTAAAAATGAAAATGTTGCCCTCGAAGCTGGTTAGTTTATCAGGATGACAGGCTGCTGTGAAAGCGTGTCTATGAAATGTTTTATTTTCTTACTCACTGGTCTCTGGTGAGAGCCTCACTGTTGCATTATGGGCAAACACAGACAGGAGACTTATGAAGCCCAGATGCAGATAGGTAATAATGCATATTTGAGTAAATGGACGTGTGGTGAGCTCACCAGGTTGAAGATCCTGGACAGCGTGCTTTGGTCTCTGCGTCTTCTGACCGGCGACTTTGTGCTCTCGGCACGCGGCGACGAGGCCTAGAACAAGACGCTCTATGAGCACAGATGGAGACCTGCAACCCGCCGCTCTGCCCTCTAACCTTTAAAACCTCCAACCAGATTCATTTACACTCGTGTCCTTTTTTCTCTTCACGAGATGAGACACGTTTGACCTCAGAGCGTCGGAGATTCATCCAACTATTTTAAGAAAATGCTAATTTTTTGTATCTTAAAAAGAAAAAAAACTGCATTACTTTTTGTAAATATAACTCTTTGTTTTTTCTCTTTAACTTCACTGGAATTTACCTTTTTGATATTTAGTTTTTTAATGCCGTTAACATTTTTCAGGCCAAGGACCCCTTCACTGTAGAGGGACCCTCTATAACATTTGGATAAAACTGTGTTGCTTATTAAACTTGGCCAATCATAATGTGTACTGAAGCTTACAAAAATACTTTCTTATGATGTATTTATACAATGATAAAATATTAAAATAACATTTTTTGACAGATTACATTACATTACATTTCAATTAACTGACTTCCAATAAGTGCATTTAACCATTAGGTACAATGGTTGAACATTCATATATTTATAGAACATATTATAATTCTATATCTGCATTTCTACGTCACAATTTCACCTCAAAACATTGAACAAATAGGAAGATTTATATTTGCTTATTATAGGTTGTATTCATGTGTATTTTTGGACATATTTACATTTTTTTAAGAAAAAAAATTTGGGATCAAAACCCCTGCAGTAACTCTGTGGACCCCTAGCGGGTCGCGAACCCCCCTGTTGAAGATCTCTGCCTTATGGACAATAGAGGTGGAATGATGTGTGTATTTTAAACCAGACCAGACTCACATAACGGAGACCTTCAGGGGACAGAAAATAATCAGTAATCACCGTCACACACATATATGACATCACTACGCAGCAGGGTCACCTGACAGGTGAGAAGACACAAAGAATCGCTGAGTCATCTCTGGCTCAGAGGGGGATGGAGGTGTTACGGAGAACCGGAGGTGTGAAAGAGGATGAGGAGGAGGAAGAGGAGGAGGAGGATGCAGGCCAAAAGGTCCTAAGAGAAAATGTTTACCGGCTGTGGTTCATAAAAAGTCGAGCCGTTTCAAAGTCATCCAGGAGCAGCGAGTCGCTCTGAAGCAAAGAAGAATCCATCGTCATGAATTCACCAATAAGCCAAGAGTTAGTGAATCACTCTTTTCAGGGAAGGAAAGAGATTTTGCTTCTGCTTTTGAATACGTCGTGATTCGGCTGCTCAGGTATATATAAGATATTTCTCTTCCAGGAGGAAAAGAAAGGGAAAGAGACGGGACAAGGAGGAGGCTGGAGATTAGGTCGCAGCTGTGCAGAGAAAGGACACACTGGAGCTCTACAGACAGAATTAAATGGGATCAGTGACCACACACACACACACACACACACAGAGCGGTGCAGTCAGGAAGGGAAGTTTGTGTGACGTACCAAACCCAAGACGTCTCTCCACTGGACATGAAAGAGAAACAGATAGTGACACGATGAGATGAGGGGAGAGTGGTGGCGCCTCCGTCCCCCTCAACACATCTGAGAATCATCCCCGGAAAATGTGAAAAATTAGATTTGTGTTTGGTCTGAACACATCTTTTATCTGGCCAGCCTTACTGTGTTCCCTTTGAGGTTCTTGACGCTTTTACATTTTGCACTTTTGTTATTGCTTGTTGTTCATTCACCTTCTTACTTTCCTACATTTGGGTCCACAATTATTGACACCAATTAACTGTTTTCCAGTTAATTAATTAACTCATATGAATTCGAAACATTTGGAAATGAAAAGGAAACTCTTGCCTTTAAAAGCAGAGTAAGTCATTTGGAAAAACCACTGACTTTGAATGCATCGCCGAACCCAAAGTCCCGCCCCCTGTGTTCAGACCTCTGTTCAAAGCCACTCCCCCCAGAACGCCAAACAAGTGGCCGTCCAATTATATTCTCCAGCCCGGCTTTTTGATTGGACGGGTTTTTTACAGTCCACAGATGTGAGAGCATTTAATTTATTCGTTGCTATCGGTTACGAGGATTTCAAGTAATATAACAGAAAGTGTTTCTGAATTGAATCACCTACTCAACCTTTAAAGTTCCCTAAAGAAATAATCCATTCAATCCAATTTCCATTTGTCCAATACTTGGTGAACATGACATCAGCATGTCAGCATTGTGGTTGAGCAACACAGAGAAGTCATGTCTAAAAAGTGATCGGAGGTAAATCATCAGTGCATCTCCAGCCAACGGCTGCACCTCGGGAATGAACAACAAAACAGATAATGTGGGGGAAAAAATGAGACTCACCCTGGATTTAGGACGAGGAGAGGACACCTGAGAGACACCAAGCAACAACAACAACAGAATGACTGATGGAACAAGACTGTTTGGAAGAAAACAAATGATGGAGCTGCTGATTGCAACTTCCCCCAATTCCTTGTGTTTTTTTTTTTGTGCAGTATGTAAATGAAGGAGTCATGCAGCTTTGTAATCAGAGAGGAAGGAAAGCAGTTTAGCGTTGCCGCACTGTTGATGCCAAGAGTTAGAGCCGAAGTAAATCGAATAGAAAACACCGGCGGTTCAACACTCACATGGTATAAATTGGAGAAAAGTTGCATTTTGTTCTGTTCTCTGAGCAATAAATCAAACTCGGTTGAGCTCAAAAGCTGTTTAAACTTAGGATGTTAGAATGGTACGACATGTAGACAGTTAAAGATATGTAATGTATGATATGATGATTACAACTTACAAAGCTTCTGAAGAAATGCACCACAGCATTTTCGTTGGTCCTGCGGCGAGCGGAGGATTGCTGGGGTGAGGTGGCGTGGTGACCCCGGAACGACCCCTGTGAGGGTCAACAGAGGTCAAGTAACTGCATAAAGGTCACATGTGAACCAGATTGAGTGATGCTACTGTCAAAGCAAGCTGTAATCAAATCAAAGGGCAGAGGAGTTTCCCCCTGGTGGCCAGCAGAGAGAATGCAAGTTTAAGGCACTTTAGCATGGGCTTCACTTTTGAGATCCGGAGATTCAAGAGGGATTTTAATTAAATCCTTCGATTTGATTGGCCTGCTAAAAAGTGGTCTGGCTTAGAAATGTACCATGAAGAGCTCCTGTTTGTTCCACACACACTTTCCTTCTCACTTAAAGTTAAATTGGTCGGTAGTAGCTCGTCATATTTTGTTTAACAAAAGAAATTAAGATTTTAATTTAGATATGAACTTTTTTTTTAAAAAAATATTTGTATGCATATATAGTTAAATATGGACAATATGACAGGGATTTGATTTATATGGTTAAAACATTTTTCATTTCACCTGGACTCATCATGTACATCAACAGAGTTGTACGTTTTATGCACATTCATGATGGAGAAGCTGCCCATGAGTTTCAGAGTTAGGACATGAGTTATTCCTGGAAATCCCAGCTGCACCACACCTCCTAATGTTATAATGACAGTAATTATAGCAGTTTCACATCTCACGGTGTATAAGAAAGGACTACAATCATATTCAACGGGAGGAAATTTGTGAATTGAGGCAATTAGAGGCAATTAAAATACAGCGTGAGGCCTGATTTATCAGGTGTAGCTGGCTGAAACACGGGTGCTGAGAACCTCCAGAGCAGCCGTCTCTGTGCAGTCTGACAAACAAATTCAGATCGACTAACATCTCTTTATCCTAATTAATGTGTCCGTGTTCTCTGTTGTGTTTCATCAGTGCAAATGAAGTAAGATAAGCCTTTGACATTTACTGATCCCTATGGCTTTCCTTTGGCATTGTACTATAATACAAGGACAGAACGCCTGAAACATATAAGGGAAAAGATAAAGTAAAAATTAAGAGTTTCTGAAAAATATCTGAAATGAGGAATAACTGCAATTAAGAAAAGTTATTTTAAAACATGTTTGAGACTGAAGCTGCTCCAGTCCAGACAATAAGGTTTAAAAATTATATGATTTTCAGTTTTTCAGATCAACCATATGAAAGATAAAGATAAAACTAAAGGAGAAGCTTGGTTGGCAAAAAGCAATACATCTTCTATGCATGAGAATTAATTTTCTTTTTCCAGAGACATAAAAATCCTCTTCTCACAAAATAAAGTGTGGACCTGAAAGAATGGCCCTTTTAAATCTTTATAGGGAGCATCTGGTCGGGGAAATGAGCCTCCAGTGTTCTTGGCTCCTTCAAGCGGCTATTGTCAAAAAGAACAAACTAGGAAATGTCCAATTTCCTCCTTAAAACCAGTAAATGCTCTTGACCACGATGAGTTTTGCTTTGTGGGTGTTCCTCAACAATTTCCTACATCATAAACTTTTACAAACCCAATGGATTATCTTCTAAAAACGGGGCTATTTTAGCACAGCATTGTTGTCAAATGAGGATCTAATTTTGGAGTTTTCCTTTAAGTTTAAGTCTGGAAGAATAAACCCTGAACTACAGCTTTAGCTGCAGATGCATGGATGCTCACCTTGCTCCTTTTCTTTTTGTCTCCTCCAAAGAAGTTGCTAATCTGATCCATGAGCCCGGGGTTCTTCTTTTTCCTCCCCAGCCCGAAGGCGCTCTGTCCTGAGGTGCTCGCCGTCGCCATGCTGCTAGTCGTTGTTGGGTGGGGTCCGTCTGTCTACTCAGTACTCCTCTTCCAAGTCCACAGTGCTAACTGCTGCTTCTTCAGGGTGGTTTGCTGGTCTTCTGACGCCCAGGGGCCGTCTTTGAAGGTGTCGTCCCCTCGGCCGCGGTGCATCATGGGACACGAGGAGGGTCAGGTGTGATGGGGCGCTGGCTCGGCTCCAGGCATTCTTCGGAGCTTCGGTGGCTGTGTCAGTCAGTGCCGCCCTCCGCCCGGCCATTGTTCCTCTCCCCATCTGCTTCACCCGGACCGCAGGGACAACAAGGGTCATCTCTGAGTCTGCACTCACACCCCGATGCAAAGCAGCCCGCGGCACTGAGAGGCCATTGTTGCCTCGGCCTCGTATATCCTCTCAATGGATTGTGTTTAAATTGGATGTACAGTCACCCAGATTAACATATGGAGACGCCCAAGGAGACAAGAACAGCTCGTTGTGTGGAAACCTGTGAACGCGAGCCAAGTATCCGTGTCTGCACAGTGATAAAATACACTTGTGGTGACTTTGCATGTTTGAGATTTCATTCTTGAAACCAATGAATCTCCAGCTATTATTGCAATTTCATGACTAAATCCAGGATTTAACCAAACTTTATTTTACTGGAATGTAACAGCCAAACCTGGTTCAAGGTTGGTACCGACCGTGTCACCATAGCTTCTCAGAAGGAGGGAGAGGGGAAACTGGCATGGCCATTTTCAAAGGGGTCCTTGACCTCTGACCTCAAGATATGTGAATGAAAATGGCTTTATTTTGACCTTATTTCATGTTTGTCTGGGTTCTCTTCTATCATTACAGATTCTATCCCCCTCATTTGCCCTGCCACCAGCTCATTCCCCTCACATGAGCTTCCCTAGACCATCTCCACACCTGGTCCTCATTACCCATCAGCCACTCTGTCTTATACCAGCGTGGATTCCCATAACCCTCTGCTGGATTGTCTGTTTTCCTGCCTAGATATCTTTAGCTTTGTGTTACCGGCTTGGTCCTGCCTGCCTGTTGACCAGTTAAGTTGTTCCTCCTCACATTTGTCTGTCTGATGTGTTGTTTTCACATTCAACTGTTTTTGTGGATTTGGGTTTAGAGTCATTGTGTTCCACAAGGGCTTTGTGTTTTAATGCTGTAATCATAAACTACCATCATGACGTTCTCGGCCTGCGTTTCCAACATCAAAAATGCTTCTGTCATTCTTCCATTGAGGGGGGGTTGGGAGCCCCACACTAGTTTGCTTCTTGCAGCTTCTTGGTCAACGAGTTGACGCCAGTAACAGGGGCGGACTGGCCATCCGCAGACAGCATTAAACGCCAGAGCTTTGGCCCGGCAGTCAGACTGGACCAGTTCAATACTGTCAATTAGAGGGGGGAGGTGGGGAGACGCAGCCCCTCCCAACTTTGACTGCTCCACTTTTTGTTCAATCTGATTGGCTCAGCCTGACCCTCGGACAGGTCACTGACTTTCCTCTGAAGTTACACAGAGAAAACGGAAAAATGTTGAAACGAAAAAAAGGTGGAAGAGATGAGAAAGAAATGGGTGGCGTGGATAATTTAGCCTTGTGTAAATTAACAATGCACTCTCAGATTAATATTCTATCATCAGTGTATGCCACTATGTGTAATAATGACTATTGCAAAGGCATTATAAAAAAATGTCAGTATAACAATGATAGGCCTATTTAATTCTCATGTTCATTTCTAGGAACAAGAGACAGGGTAGCACTCTCGCCTCAGGGTCCCGGGTTCGATTCCCGGGTCTGCCCGGGTTCCTTCTGTGTGGAGTTTGCATGTTCTCCCCGTGTAAGCGTGGGTTCTCTCCGGGTTCTCCGGCTTCCTCCCACAGTCCAAAGACATGCAGGATGGGGATAGGTTCATTGAAGACTCTAAATTGCCCGTAGGTGTGAATGTGAGCGTGAATGGTTGTCTGTCTCTACATGTCAGCCCTGTGATAGACTGGTGACCTGTCCAGGGTGTACCCTGCCTTCGCCCAATGACAGCTGGGATCGGCTCCAGCCCCCCCGTGACCCTGAATACAGAAAATGGATGGATGGAACAAGAGACATCAGATACAGAAAAGACATCTTCTTAAAACATGTTGCACCAAAATGTGGGAAATTGCAGATTTACCTAATTCTGACATTTTCTGGGGGACGACCCCCAGACCCCCCTCCTAAACAGGACCCCCCACATATTAAATGCTGCTGAAGCCCCTGGTTTGGTAACTTTGCTCCACGTTTCAACACTACAAGGAGTCCCGATGTTTCTCTGCAGCCGCCAGCCAAACAAAGCCGGATCTGTTGCAGCGTGAGTTGTGTTAGAGAACACCCATGCAGCATCAGAATATTAATATTTTAGACACAGACGTCTTGTTGTTCCAGCTGCTTCTTATTTTAAGACTCAGATTGACTTGTAGAGATCAAAAACAAACGGATGAATGTGTTTTTCATATCGCAGAGTGTTTGACAAATGAAAGCAGTCTCCATGTGCAGCCGCAGGATTTATTCTGTTATCCTGTTGTTTTTAGGATGAAGCACACATTCAGATCAGAAACAAATGTTTAGTTTTGGGGCTGGATAATAATCAGGAAATATTTAAATCCCCGAAATACTATTTAAAATGAATCCATGTGAGAAACTTTATATTAAACAGGATATTCGGAGCCTACGAGGAGTTCTTTCCCATGTTTTTATCATGGTGAAATGAGAGTAACCACAGCAGACAGACTCTATTCAGACTCAGCATGTGAACAGAAGTATGATGTGAGACACATAAGAAATAATACGTGACCCGCTTTCTATTCAAGGACTCCGACAGTGTGTGCTAAACCTTGAAATGAGATTCAAAATGGGAAACATCAGGCTCACTGGCGGTCATGCTGTTATCTCTAAGCTTCATTACAGGATAACGCTCCACTGGTTTCTCTCTTTTCCAGTCCTCCTGCTGACGCACACGGTGGACCTGGACCCATCCAGACCCGGTTCTCTTCCTGCAGATGAAACTCTTGTTTTTCTAGTTTCCTTGTCGGTTAGTGCATCACGTTATTATGAGCTGACTGCATTCATATGTTCATATATGCTTTGTTGCTGGAAGGAGATAAACTGAGTTTAATGGAAAACAATTGTGTTCGTTTGGTGAAATATTTGAACCAGATCCCCCAGAGCTCCTGTTAGTCCAATATAAATGTATGCATTTTGTTCAATGTGCCTCAAATAGAGACATTCAGCAAAGATTTGACACAAAGATTAATAGAAAAATGTAAATTCTGAATATAAAAAGTGGGTGAAACTTTCATGTAAACACGACTCCCATGTCACTGGAGTCTATGGAGGCAACATAGCTGCATAGTTTCCTGTCTAAACAGTGAAATGGGGACGGACTCCAGAGACATGTTTGTCCACGCTGCCTCGTACACAGTCCTCCGTTTGTTCGCCCTGCAGGGCCGAGCCTCGGTGCAGCACCCACGGGCCTCACGGAGGTAGGGTGCAGGAATGCAGCGGGTGGGCCGACAACGCTGCTTGAGCCTTCGTGTCCAGAAGAGTCTTGGATTTGTTCTGAGTGAAGCTGATCGCAGGGGGAAACAATAGCGGCCATTGCGAGACAGGCTGTGGGACACAACGGGAGATCTCCTTGAACCCGCGGCAGGAATGTCGATCTAGACCAAAGACGCCCACGAAGAGAGGCAGCTGAATGTCTATCAGCAACCGGAGAGAGGGAGAAAGAAAGCCTTTCTCTGTTCCATCACATACAAACAGTTTGGGCCTTTCCAGTAATTATTTAAAACCTCTTTTTAATGGTTTCTGAATCCTCTGTGAGAGCAGAGATGCAGACATCAGCAGCCCAGGGAGATCCCAACATGCCCTTTATATCGTCACATTTTCATCCACAAAGGGCGTTGGAGGTCACAGATATGTTTTCCCTTCATATATAAATAGTGATTTTTTAGGCAAAGACACAATCCAGTGTTAGACGGATCATCCCATCACAAAGAAACCTGCTGTTGAGTTCAAATTTAAAGTTTCATTGGCTGCTCCAATACACACAACCTTCTGTCGGGATGGAAATGTAAGTTGTTCACCACTTTGGTCTAAATTTAAATGCTTATTGGCTGGAGGTTACACACCCACTTGGGGTCCAAATGCTGTTGTTGAGGTCCAGAAGAGTCCTGAAGACAGCAAAACAGTAAGAAAAGAGAAAATGCAGTCAGAATACAATTCTCCTGGGTCATACATGTTGACTGAGAGGGATTACTTTTGTCTATCCATTGTTTCTTAGGACATTTTATGAATAATATTTGAACTAGATTCAGATAAACACATGACGTTTGCTTCTGAGAACTACAGTTTGTACAATTTTACCAATAGTGGACACAGCTAACCTCATCAGAAAGGACCCCAGGTGTGGGCCAGGGGGTCTACCACAGGTGCAGGCTGTGCAAAGATGCTTTTATGTCTGACAAGAAAAAGTCTTGAAACGTGTTCTTTTGTCAGAATAGATGAGTCTTTGACCCTGAAAGCTGCACGACAACAGAGTTGTTGTCTTTCATTCACTTGACAGATTTTATGTAATATTTCAGATTTGTCTCTATAAAAGTGTTTTGCCTTGAAGATCAGACGGTGTTCGATCAGATGATTGTTTTAACATTAAATTGCTTTGTTCTACTCATTTTTCTCAAATCCAGCCGTGATGATGGTAGAAGAAGGATTCTCTCACAGCACGTCCCACTCCTTGGCCTTGAGAGTGTCGTTGTGTCTTTGTCACCCCGGATGACCTCTTCGTATCGCATCCTGCCCCTTCAGCCTATCGATGACAACATAACGATGACGCCCAGCAGCTGATGTCATCGCGTGGACGTCCGTGCCAAGAAAAGTCGCTGCACTGACTCCAACGTCTAATTGTGTCTAACTTCACATTTTGTATTCGCTAGACAAAGAAGCAAAACTAGATGTATCCTACAGCTGATTTAACGTCTCCGCTGTCTCTGAAGACTCCCATTGTTTGAAATAATAGGATCAGCCCTAAGATGTGAATGGTTTCTTTTCCCACAGTGCGTCCTCACAGCGGTGCTTTTGGCCCGTAAACAACTCGATGCAAATGTTCTCGGTGGTGGCAAGCCAACGATTCCATCAACGTTTGGCAGGAGCCGCCGCACAGCGCTCCGGCATAATGCTATCATTTGTTTGGCATCGCAACAATATCATGCACTCTTGTGGGATTTTTCTCAGCCAAATAGAAGACGTTTTTTACTTGTTTTAGTAGATGTTAGAAAAGAAAAAGAAGTTCCACAGTGATGAGGCTTTTCTTTCGGTTCGTTTCTACGTCTCTTCGTTCGCCTTTAGAGGTTCAAATATGGCATCAGATGTCAGTATCCATGCAATCATAGCTCTGAATTTGGATTTTAATTGATCATATTTCCTTAAAGACAATTTTAAGGCACCTAGAGGAAATCAATTTGTATGATGAAATATTTAATTTCTTCCTCCCCATGAATCCGTTCTTCTCTCACACTTGAGAAACAATGTGTGAATGAGATTGAATTGAATAGATTCTCTCACACACAGAAGTCTCTCCTTTTTATTATCACACCCAGCAGTGATCCACGCTGCTTTCATATTCATTACATTCACGGACGTGTTCTCACAAACCTCCTGCACTGGGTGGAGAAAACGGGGCCTGTTATGCACCTGGTGCACCCAGAGGCATTGGGTGGTGCAGGTGAGCATCGTGGATCAGTAAACCTGATGGCCATGATGGCTTTCACGTAAGAGCTGTCTGAACACAATGAGATCCGTCGGAGGCAGACAGCGTGCTTCCAGAGAGTCTGACTGCAACGTGTCGGTGGGCAACCAAGGCCAGACAACTCTGTTTACTTTGTCTATGGTGGATTAGCTTTCCAGCTGTATCTTTGTGGCAGAATCAACAGAGCTGATTATAATATCCATTAATGTCTTGTAGGAGGTTCATTTGTCTCCCATTCTTACAACAAACATCCCAGGATTTGTTGTTTTTACTCGAGTGGAGGACGAAAAAAGTACCTTAAAACATCCCTTTTGGTTTACTGTAAAAAAAACGTGAAATAGGAAAAGACTGCAGGTGAAAACATTAGAATGACTCTGTTTGTCTGATGAAGACCGTGTAGGTCCAAACAATACATCAATAAAAATATTGCAATGTTCAGAGTGCAGACGACCTCAGGTTGGATCTCTGGACCTGAAATGAACATCATTTTTGTTGTTGTTGTTGTTGCCATCACAACTGACAATTTTCATATGGATTTTTCAGCTAAAGTTGGCTTTGACATTTAGAACAACATGTTTGAAAATAGCATGTTCCCAGCACAAATTACATATTTCACTTTAATACTTCATAAACTGCCAAGTCCTGCAGTGTGTTGCTTGTACAGAACATGGAAGCAAGTGTGTGTGTGTGTGTGTGTGTTTGTGTTTGTGTTGACGCCGAGCACACATGTTCAATTCATTTATCTGCAGCAAATAAAAGAAGAAATGTCCTCCGGCTCCAGACGTCATCTGATAACGGATCGGTTTGTCTTTGCACTTGACACAGCGTCACTTAAGGAAGATGAATGGAGTCGCAGTGACTCAAGAGGCAAACACCTCCCTTACTCCCTCTACTGCTCGTGTGAGGAACTGCAACGTGGAGGGGGGACAAAATAATCATCAACACCTGATGATTAACTGCATTATACATCATTAACTCTTGCAGAAACCCTTCAAACTCTTTAGGAAATTGTGTTTTTGTGTCAATGCAGTACACAAACCTTTATTTGAATAAACACATGAGTTTTATTAAAGTCCTTTCTGGACTTACGGTCAAGTTTTTAGTCCTGCAACGTCATTATTCCTGATAATCTACGCCCTGTCTGTGTGTGTTTGTTTCCTGCCTGTTTTTGATTGTATGTCCCTGATTGGTTTCACCTGTCCACACCTCCTGCTGACCTGTAGACCAGACCACTTCCTGGTTTGCAGCCTGTAAATCTACCTGTTGGACCATGTTCCCATGTGGACTCTTTCACCTGCTGAGACTTCACGACTCAGGCAGGTAATCCTGCTACCTCCTACATTCTGCTCTTAATACTTTTGTACTTCTACTTAAGTGAAATCTTTAATTTTTTTTTAAATTTTTTTTATTTACAGAGTTTACAAGATCTGAGTCCAATTTCAACCAATAATATCCGAACATCAATCAAGCTACAACTTTTAACAGCAGAGAGAGAGAGAAGGTCACAAGCTAACCTTTTCAACCATCAAATAAATTCCTCCCAACGTCATGTCCCGCCTCCCTATGCTGCTTCTCAAAATGCCCTTTCAGTTCCACTTTAAACCTTTACAACATCTGGTCGGCTTCACTTATGTTTAAAATGAAAGTACATACAAATGGCTGCTTGTTTTCGGTGTTTGCTTACTAAGACATATTCAGATAAACCAAATGTTCCCCTCACTGTTCATTTGACAATGAACTACTCTGATGAAATACTGGCAAAAAATGGAACGTGGCCAGTCTCCAGTGAAGGTTGATGCCAGCGTGATCGGAGAAACAGACTAAAGCCAGAACACTAAAGTCTGTTATTGGTATACCGGCCAACAATGTGATGCTCCCAGCTATTTAACAGACAAGGTGAGGCTGTCTCAGATCGTTGGGGTAAATGGATGTGCTGTTGCTATGCTCTCCTCTCATGGTCCAGTGTCATGGTAACAGGTAACAGGTCTGAGAGGGAGAGCAGCGGGGTCCAAAGCAGCTTATCATCTTCAGTGAAGGTTGGTAAAGAGACGAGGTGGCCGGGAGGCGATGCAGCGATGGCATGAGATCACTGCTTATTAGAGCTGGAACACAAATTTAGAGCCTTGAGATTCTGCCATTTACGACTTCATTAGTCCGCTTGTTTGTGTCTTCTTCTCCACAGATCTCTATCGTACATCACACCCTCCGACCGTAGACCCATGATTAGCATAATGAAAAACACAAAAACACATCACGTACGGAGGAAGTACGATTAGTTGGGAGGGGGCGAAATGACAATATTAACACAATTAAGTTGCAGATAAAAAAAATGGCACTCGTGGATGAGTTACCATGAACATTACGGTCTGTGGGAGAACCAGACCAGTGTTTGGACTGGCAGGCGGTTCCAGTGTTACAAGACCAAACCTGTATTTACTAAATGGGTTCAATCTTCTATTGTGAGGCCCAAACATCTGTCTTTGATTCAGGAGGGAGCGACTGCTCACCTTCGGGACCCCGTGCACTCTTAGATGAAGTGCCCTCTAGGGTACGAGATGCATTTTTAAAGGGCGGAAAAGTGCACGAATTTGGAAAAAAATTGACATTGCAACATTTTTTTTTTTATTTGCAATACAAATCACAACATGAAAAAATACAGGAAATGTAATTTTGAAAGTTAGGAGTCTAAATTGGATTCATAAACGTATTGGTTGTATGGATATGAAAGCAAAAAAGTAACGACCACAAGGCAAGTTAAAGAGGCGGTCACCGTGACAACACGGCTCCTCCCACACAGAGTAAAAAAATAGAGTTCGTCATGAAACTGTGGAAAATGAGATAAGTAGATTTACTGGATTGGTCACGGAAAATGAGAATTCTGGGAGTTTTTTCCTTTTGTCAACATCTCACGTCGATGATGAAACGATATATCGTGATATAGTGCCGTATAGGCTTCCTCACCTGCTTGAAAACTTTCTGCACCCTGGTGCCCTTTCTCTTTATTGCCCTTCACACAGCCGGATCCTTCAACTCTTTAGTGATATGAGCTGAAATAATTTAGGGCCACGGACAGATTTCTTAAAACTTATGAAATGTCGTGATTCTGCAGATATAATTTATATAATCATCTGAAACTTGGACGCTGTCTTAATGCTTAAGTGCTCCTTTCTTCTCCCCAACAGAGAGATGGATAACATCTCGGTCGATGGAGTAAAGAGTCGCCATGGTAACTTCAGGTTGCTTCAGGACATGGGCCAATTACAAAACAGCCATGCTCCCCAAAGTATAATAAGCCTGTGATATAATGACTGAAGGCTGCATTCAAGACGACAATCATCGTCGGTATCATTACCATCATAATCCATATCATCCTCATAATCCCCAGGTTCTGAAGGAGTGCAGCGTCGGTGTTGAATTTACCTGACTAACACCAGCAAATCTACGTAGAAACAATAACATCTTCAAATGTGTACACTCGTCTGAGGACAAATGGACTCCGGATAACATCGGCCTCTGCTCTCAAGTTACATAGAGTGTGCATCATCTCTGTCGTCATTTCCAGATGGTTATCCCCCGGGCAGATCTCTCAACACTGGTCCGCCCAAGACCCCCATGCTTGCATAATGATAAAACAGCTGTTGCCAGACCTGGTCAGAGCAGATCAATAACAGAGGCTGAAGGAGGACGGTCGATAGAGGAGTATTACTGAGTATTCCCACCTGAGACTTGTGTACTTTCACTTGTATGTTGACTATTTGTCCCTAAAGGAAAAATGGCAATTCTAGCAATTTTCCTTGTAGGGCAATTCTTAAATATTTCAGGCAAATTAAAGGGCAAATTATATTTTGCATGAATTTGAGGTGACTAGAGGACGGATTGTCAAAGAATTCCATACAAAATTCAAGGTCTTTTTGGAAAATAATTAAAGAGGCCAGACTATCCTGACTTTTAATTCCTAGTATTGGCAAGGCTCAGAAACGGCTGGATCCTACCCTTCCCATAATGCAACTTGATGTGCAAATCCAATATTATTTTTAAAATAATATATTAAATGTGAGCAGAGCAGCACAACACAAACAGTCACAAAGTACTTTGTATTTATTTATTAATTTGGGTTAATTAATTAATATTCCCTTATTCATCCACAGTGACAACCTGGTTCTTACCTTTCACAATAAAAGCCCGAGACGTAAACACGGCGTTACAGCATTTCAATAAGAACAAGCTTATCAATGAAAAGCTTAGAATATGCATTTATTACAAAAATATAATATTGCCGTCCTTTTGTCCTGCATGTTTCTACAGTAGCCCAGAGAGGACAAACTTAACACTGGCTCACAATGGGGCCATTTGCAATTTCTGCAACATCTCCACTAGATGTCACCAAATCCTTCAAACGGGCCCTTTTAAAGAGATCCACTATGATGTTAAACTACTACTGAAAAAGTACATTATAATAAATTATATGACGGCACACATTCTTCTTAATGTAAAATAATGAATAAAATGTAATTTAAGTTGTTTATTTGGGGTGAATTGTGTTAAAAAGTGTTTTAAAGAAAAACAAAAAACAAGAGTGCACACACATGGATCCTTCTCACTTCATCATAATATTTCTTGCAAATATTGCAGAATATATCAACTATTGTCACTTTTCTTATTGTGAAAAAAATGATATATTATAGTGATTATTCTCATTTATAATAATAATAATGTTATTACAATAATTATTAATATGTCAACATGTGTTACTAGCTTTAATAAAGTGAGACTGGGAGCTCGTTGAAGTGTCTTCTTCATGGTTTAAACAGCGTATAAGAGGGTGTCTCTCTGTTCCCATCCCACTGGAAACAGTGGGTAGGCTTGGTGCGATGTGTTGCGCACAGCATGGTGACGTTGCATGGGAAGGCAGGCAGGCAGCCTGTGCACGAGCTCTTTATTCAAGAGGAAACCCAACCTGAGCTTCAGGTGGAGGATATGCATCTTTCAAATCAACATGTAACTTCTCTTCAATAGTGGAGGAGATAAAAAAAAAAAAAACCCCAAACAAAAGATGGAGCTGCAGGTGGAAAACCAGAGCCAGCCTTTCAACAGCAGCACCGTGCGGCTGCCGGCTCACCCTGTCCTGGGGATGGGTGTAGACAACTTCATCTCCCTTCTCATCTTCGCGCTCATCTTCATCCTGGGTGTTCTTGGCAACACCATGGTGATCACGGTGCTGGCGCGCAGCAAAGCGGGTCAGCCGAGGAGCACCACCAACATCTTCATCCTCAACCTGAGCGTGGCGGACCTGTCCTACCTCCTCTTCTGCGTGCCCTTCCAGTCCACCATCTACATGCTGCCCACATGGGTGCTGGGCGCGTTCATCTGCAAGTTCATCCACTACTTCTTCACCGTGTCCATGCTGGTCAGCATCTTCACCCTGTCGGTGATGTCCGTGGACCGCTACGTGGCCATCGTCCACGCCAGGAAATCCTCGTCGATCCGGGTGAGGAGCCACGCCATGCTCGCCGTGGTGCTGATCTGGACCCTGTCCCTGCTCATGGCAGCTCCAGTTGCGCACTACCAGAGCATCGTGGAGAGGGAGGACAACAACACGTTCTGCTGGGAGGTCTGGCCGGACCACCAGAGGAAAGTCTACGTGATGTGCACGTTTGTTTTCGGATACCTCCTTCCTCTCACTTTGATATCGGTCTGCTATGCGAAGGTGGGTGCGCGTAAATCTACTGCGTCCATGACGGATTTGGAATAATGTCTGCAAGTTAAATTCATGCTAAAGCTGGAGTCTTAACTCTGATAGCTGGAGGTGCATTGATTGGGACTATTTAGTGTTTTACCATACTTTTATTATTGCAGGTCTTAAACTATCTGCACAAAAAGCTGCAGAATGTCTCCAGAAAGTCTGAGCTCTCCAAAAAGAAGGTTGGTGGGAGTTTATTTCTGTCCTTCTACAATAATGTGACTGGAAACGTGGGAATAATGTGTGTGGACATGCTCCCCTGATTTCTCCTTTAACGGTGGAGCAGGTCTAACTTATTTGATCGTAAAAATGAGTGCAATGTAAATGCTTTTTGATATTTCATAAGTCGAGAAAATGATGGTCAGTCAGGATGTGTGTTCTTGTGAACGTGATATCTCAATGCCCTGAAGGAGATTTCTTCATATTTGGCATAAACGTCCACTTAAAGTCAATAATGAACTGATTTGAAATTACAGGTCAAAAGGTCAAGGTCACTGTGACCTCACAAAATGCATATTTGGCCATAACGCAGTAGTAATTTTACACTTATAAGGATAAAATGATGAACTTTTGGACAAATGTAGTTTGGAATTAAGTTAAAATAAGAAATGTTTTTATTTGACTCCATGCTACGTTACTCATAATAATAATATCATATGATTTAATATCATATAGCACCTCTGCTTTGAAAGTTGAAGCAAGATTCAAGGTCATATAACAGAAGCCGAACATTGTTGTCTCATGTTAGTCAACCTCTGCAGAATGTCCTTTACATTCAATACCAACCGATCCTTGTCTCCGCAGACCGCCCAGACCGTCCTGGTGGTGGTGGTGGTCTTCTGCCTGTCTTGGTTGCCCCACCACATCGTCCACCTGTGGGTGGAGTTTGGCTCCTTCCCCCTGAACCAGGCCTCCTTCGTGTTCCGGATGGTGGCTCACTGCTTGGCCTACAGCAACTCCTCCGTCAACCCCATCATCTACGCCTTCCTGTCGGAGAACTTCAGGAACTCCTACAAGCAGGTGTTCTGGTGCCGGGTTCCCAGCAGGTGTCCCGTCACCGACACCAGGGAGATGCGCAGCCGGGTGGAGACGGCGCCGTCCACCAACATCAGCGTGACCTACAAAGGTCATGACTCTCAGATCAGTAAAATGCTTTGATGTCGCTGCTGGGGTTGAGAGCGTCTTCAGTGTGGAGATGCTGGATTTTTGAGGCCAATGTTGTGTGTGTTGATATTTAAAAAATGCATCATATATTTCTTTTTTTAACATACTGTAATCAGCTGTGCATCCTTGGGTTCCTCCTCATGTAATCACTGTTAGCTCTGTCAACACTGTTGTATGCACAACGCTGTTAGCTACCAGCCGCCGGCTCAGCTGTCACCATGTTGAGTTGAGTTTGGAATTGAACACCTTTTAGGACTTTGTTTAAAAAAAATAATAAAAAATTGTCAGTGCCCTCTAGTGGACAAACTATGAAATAGCAGTTTTCCGACTGCCAATCACTAACACACACACACACTGAATGATTATTTCTACAATATAGCATCAACCATATGTTTGCTGTCTGGGGTCCATCATGGTTAAGCCATTCCACTCACACCACGACGAACACTAAAAGGCACCGTTCTCTCCCCCTCAGCATCATCAGGGGATCAGACTCCCGGCTCATTATGTACACACAGTAAGTTGGCTCTATACCAGAGAACATCAGGCACATGTAAATAATGATGCAGGAATTAAAATGGCCTCGCAAATAATCATTCTGTCTCTGAAGACAAAAAGGTGAAGGGTAAATAAAAGCCCCTTCGCGGGTCACACCTGAGCTACCAGACCGTCCCCTCCTGAGTCCACGTCTGCAGGGACCGGATTTGAACTTTATTAGGCTACAACCCCACACACACACAGTCACACATGTACATTTGAATGGGAACCTCTGATTTAGTGTCTGTGCTGTTAAAGTGATTGTCTTCTTAATATAAGCAAACGATTGCATAAAAGTAAACCCATGTAAATAAGTGTACAATGTGCTTGTGATTGAATGAATTATACAAAGTGATGAATAAATACTATTGCAAACAAAATCAATTATTTAGTCATATTTTAAAAAGAAGAAGAAAAAAGGCAGCTCGTACATGCATGAAGCTTTGATATAGTGACGCAGTTTGTTCGGGTGTAATCGGTTTGACCAGACCCGGTGTACCTGGCTCTCTGATCTGCACAGATTACATATTGTTTCCTGTTTATCCCCAAGGCTGAATTCGATTAAGATGACTCTTTCAAACAGGTAATGGTGCATGTTCCTCTCCACCTCCTGCAGCCATGTATGCATATATATATATATATGAAGAGAAGAGAGGGGGATTTGCATATGAATATTAGGATATTATACAAAGAATTGGAGGATTTCCTGTATGGAAATGAGACTTACTGTAAAGAAACGGTGCACATGTACATGACGTAGGTAGTGAGCTTGCTGAACACACGTGTCTCATGTTGTTATTCTGTGTTGCATAAGACATCCTGCTGTTATTTAAAGCAGGCGAACGCCGGGTGTGACCCTTAATAACAAAGAGGAGCTGCCAGGCTTTTGCTCGCAGAAAATTGAAACACATAACACACAAAATTCTGGACTGTTTTTTCTTTCTTTGTGTTCAATCTAAATAAAGATATTCAATGTGTAAATTATGCATTTTCCTAATTATTCCTATTGAAAAACTCGGCCTCCGAGACGTCAGCAATAAGGCCTCACATTTACTTATTTAATTTAGTTTTGTTTATTTCAAACAAAAACATTATTTAAAAAAAATAAATATTTTAAACTTTGTTTCAACGTTTGTTTTCCAGCTAGAAACTACGTAAATTGTGTTTATCAAAATATTTGAGATGCATACAAAGCCATTTTCCTTTGTGGAATATTTTCAGACGGAGACACAAAGCTAAATGAAAACAGTGATCACAATCCTTTTTGCAAATTGCTATATATGAGTTCCCAAAATCAACTAATTATCCAGATCAGTGGTGAGGAAAACGTTGGTAAAAGTCCAACAGTATGTGGCGTTTCCTCATCCTGTCTGGACTCGTTTCATACAAGCTGCCCTTTAAGCATATCATCACATGTGCTTCCTCATATTATCTTCATGTATAGACAGAATGTTTAATTTCTAAGTTATGATTCTGGAAATTTTGAACATGAAACTAAATCATGTCTCTGAATCAAAAGCAAAAAGTCTGATGTGATATTTTAGTTAACTCCTTTTTACATAAAGGACTCATAACTGTTATGTGATTCACTCAAATGCTGCCTGTCATTCCCCATCAGCTGAATAAGTGATTAGGTGCATGACGTAATGAAAAGGTAGCTTGGCTTCTTCTCTCTCAGATAATTTTTATATAAAAGCTCTTATTTTTATCCCTCAAGATTCACTCGACTTATTCCCGAGACTATTATTCAGGGGTGGAAGTAATGGATTACTTTTACCCTCATTACCCCATCAAAGCCTTTGGCTGTATTTTGAATAGGTAATTGTCCCTGTAATTAAGTGCTAACTGATGCTAACAGAGAGGCTGGGTGGACTGATTACAGTGGGGCAGAGAAGCTGGGTGGACTGGTTACAGTGGGACAGAGAGGCTGGGTGGACTGGTTACAGTGGGACAGAGAGGCTGGGTGGACTGGTTACAGTGGGACAAAGAGGCTGGGTGGACTGGTTACAGTGGGACAGAGAGGCTGGGTGGACTGGTTACAGTGGGGCAGAGAGGCTGGGTGGACTGGTTACAGTGGGACAGAGAGGCTGGGTGGACTGGTTACAGTGGGACAAAGAGGCTGGGTGGACTGGTTACAGTGGGACAGAGAGGCTGGGTGGACTGATTACAGTGGGGCAGAGAGGCTGTGTGGACTGGTTACAGTGGGACAGAGAGGCTGGGTGGACTGGTTACAGTGGGGCAGAGAGGCTGGGTGGACTGGTTACAGTGGGACAGAGAGGCTGGGTGGACTGGTTACAGTGGGACAAAGAGGCTGGGTGGACTGGTTACAGTGGGACAGAGAGGCTGGGTGGACTGGTTACAGTGGGGCAGAGAGGCTGGGTGGACTGGTTACAGTGGGACAGAGAGGCTGGGTGGACTGGTTACAGTGGGACAAAGAGGCTGGGTGGACTGGTTACAGTGGGACAGAGAGGCTGGGTGGACTGGTTACAGTGGGGCAGAGAGGCTGGGTGGACTGGTTACAGTGGGGCAGAGAGGCTGGGTGGACTGGTTACAGTGGGGCAGATATATACTATAATATTATACTCCCCTCCAAAATACCAAAAGTGAAGAGAATCAGATATTTAATGTTTTTAATTTGCTCAAAGCTGTAATAACCTCAGTTGAACAGCAGATGTCAGGCTTAGACAAGTAGTGAGTTTCTTACTTTGTTTTTTCTTACTTTGTTTTCTTTCTTTCTTTCTTTCTTTCTTTCTTTCTTTCTTTCTTTCTTTCTTTCTTTCTTTCTTTCTTTCTTTCTTTCTTTCTTGTGTTTCATGAGTTTCATCTCTCAAACTGTAATATGCGTGCGTATGACGTCACACGTCTCCGCGACAGATGCGCGCACATAAATGTCGGCCATCTTTGTCCAGCTTGGTGAGTTTCATGTTATTTTAAATCATTTCAATCTATTGGTTATACATTTCATCAACGAACTGATATTGTCAGTGCGGCAAACTGTCATGTCATGATACCAAGCGGATTGTTAATGTTAATTTTTACAGCACATTTTCTCTCAGCACGAGCTAGCAAAACATTTCGTGTAGAAAACGAACATCCTTTTTTTTTGTTGTTGTTGCCAAAGTGAGCTGAAGTTATAAATGGTACAGACCGCTAACTGCCCACCGATTAACAGTATGAAATGATAACTTTCTGACGTAATGTTAGCTGTAATAATATCGCAACAGCTAACATGCTAGGATACGCGGCTAACGCTAGCGTACTCGGCTAACCCTAGCATACTCGGCTTATGTAATGACCTTGTGACGTATGACTAGTCACTTGCTGTCAGTTACCTCACGTCTGGCCCACGTCTCTTGCCAGTTTTAATTTCCCAATGACTCACACAAATACTAAGTATTAAGTACATGTACATATTGACAACAAGCTAATCTGTAAGTTGGTTTAAAGTGTTAGCAGTTCAGTTTAATATTGAATATGTTTCCTTTTACTGCCTGTCAGGATGTCAGCTCTTAATAAAAGCTGTGCGTGATTTGGAGATGTGCAATACAAATTCATACGCAATTTATACACTCTGGAGGTTTGTTAATTAAAACTTGAAAGCGTTAATTCCATTAACTTCTGTCAACTAAATATACTGCCCTATGTTGGATCTGCTTTGCTTCACTGCAGCGTGACGACAGAAACATGAAGCAAGAGCATCCTGAAATGAGGACAGCAAGGAACTCATCGAGGAATACTTGGTCAGTAAGTATGTTCTATTACAAATGTCTGCATATTTAGCTTCAAAATAGATCTGGTTTCAGTACATAGGGGGCGCTAATTTCAGGATGTGCTCCATTCTTCTGCGTGCAATAAAGGCAGTGTGGCAAATTATGGCATGAAACAAGTTTGTGTAAGTTGTGTGAGTTGAGCACAGCTTGAAGAAAATAAACTAAATTACCCGTGAGTTTCAGTCATGTCTGAAACTCACATCAAAATTGTAATTATATTTGAAATACATATATTAAGAGTAATTACATAAATGCTGTTGAAGTAAATGAGGCCATGCGCTATAGGGACAGGAATCCTTTACTTACATAATATATATTACAATTACTTGATTCAAACAAATGGAAATGTTAAACGTAACCGAAATTAATACATTTGACAGAATCGATCCAAATATTTCTTTGAGTCCGCATCCATCACTCTCAAAGCTGTTTAACAATAGATTACCACCCAGTAATTCCCCATGGGGCCACAGTGAATGGAGCAGCGGGCTAGCCTTGTTTGGTACGCGGGGGGCCGTCATAAATCTGCTGAATAATGCATGTGGCTGCAGTCCATTCTCCCAGTGCTGGAGGTGGTGTTATTAATACAGAGGAGGTTATGAATCATCACAGCACTTCACTGGAGGGTTCTCTGTTGCAGCCGAGAAACTCATAATTGTGTGGATTAGTTGGTATTTATGTGGGGTTTTTTTTTTCCCTTTAAGTTTAGCCTTTTACCTGCTTATATTCCCTAATTTTTCATCAGAAAATACATTTAACATCAGAAAAGTGATATATAATACTACTACTACTACTACCTAAACAGCAGATACATTAATGGACTGTAGCCTATTTTGGTTTTAGAAACATACCGTACATACATTCCAGAAATTTGTTGTCATTATTATTATGTTTTGGTTCTAAATTTCTCTATATGAAATTAATACATTTAATAAAAAGATGAGGGAGGGAGAAGTAGGTTGAACCAAAAACAACAAAAATTGTAAACAGAATGAGAAAACAGTGAATTTTGTCTTCTGGCGCCCTCTGGCTGGATAGTCTGTGTGTGAGTTTCATGTTGCAGTATTTGTTCATATATCCCAGCTGCCAAGTTGAAACTTTGCACCTCATTTAGGTGATTAGGAAGTAGTTTGATTTAAATACATACAAATAATTCTTATCAATTAAATTCAATCAGCCATTGTTCAATTGTTCTATGGTTGCTGAAAAGAAAAGGTCTAAAGTACACTGGAACAAAATGAAAGTAAGATACTAAAACGTTATCATTATTTAAAAACTTTATCCACAAAGAAAATACGTGCTTACTTTCTTAACTCTTGTGTGTGCTTCTGAAAAACCTCAGTTTTCCTGTGTCTTTCCTCTATTCTGAGCTTTCAAACTACAATAGTGAACTACATTTCCCATGTATATCCTATTTGAACACAGGAGTGCTGTTTTTGAAGTTATTATATGCTTTGAAATTATTTTTTTCTCACACATTTGCCCCGATGAAGTTCTAGTTACCTTGTGTGCTTCTTTCTCTGTACATTTCTAATTCTGGTGTGTTGGAAGATATTGTTTGGAGTAAAAACTTCCCATGAAAACACACAGGCTCTGAGATAGAAATATCCACCTGCCCCCGGCCTCCTCAGTTTTCCGAGTATATGGTGGGGCTCTCTGGGCTCACGACAACCACAGCAGGTCTGGCTGTCACCCTCTCTGATTAATGGCCCTGCTGAAACATGTCCAGCCACATTAGAGCCCCATGTATCTCCCAGAGTCCACACAGGCCCGACTCTTTGTTCTGATGGGAAATGGTGTCAGCCGCTCACTGCTGCTCGCCCAGAAACAGATAAAGATTTACTGTCATCAGAGGCCAGATTAAAGCGCACAAACGCAGACATTGATTTCTGAGAGGGAGAGGAGAGGGAGGAGGAGCGAAAAAACCGACACATTTTGGGTAGGAAACTCATTCCAGGGCCGGCGGAGATATGATCAGCTTATTTGGGAGGTGGATAATATGGAGCCCTCTCCCAGAATGAACTTTGAAAGAAGTAAATTGTAAATATTGATTTCTGAAATGAACTGTCAATCTCACTTGGTGAGATTATTCCTATCATCTTGTCGAGAGGGGGCCAATGAATTCAAAACGGCGTACAAAGAAGGGGGGGTGTGCTGGATTTCTGTAAGGGAGCACTCAAAAGAGCTTTATTCGCTTAGTAAAGGTTGTTCAATTTCATCAGATAACAGATGAGATCCCATCAGAGCGGAAAAATGAAATGAAGTGCGACTTCACGTCCAGATCGCTGCTCTTGTCCGAGATGACCAGAGAGGAGCTGCTGGTGGAACCCAGTCCACTTCATTACTGGTCCCCACTAGTGGGAACAAAGACCTCTTTCCTGTCTCACCCAAAGGTGAAGGCTGAGGGGCCGGTTGGATGGGGTGCGTAAGGGGTTGTTGGTTCAACCAAATCATACCCAACTAACTGTTAAAGTGGTATATCCAGCCACGCAGCATGGGTTTTATTCGCCAAATTTAGAGATTTCTTTTTTTCTTTTTTGAGTAGCAGCAAATATGGTGGCTAAAACAGATTTTATGTTAAGGCCTCTGAACTCTCTGCAATGAGTCTCGTCTAAAAGATTAAATCTATACTCAAGACGACTTTTTATTAATTTGCATTTCTGCATTAAAAGTTATTTTTTTGCGCTAAATGTTCCTGATTAATTTGTCTTTATCGATCAAACCTCTTTGTTTCTACTCAACTTTTCATTAATTTAATAGTTTTTCTTCTCCTGTAAAACACTTAGTTATCCTGATTTAAACTAGTTAAAACATTTTTTTCCTCCCCTCATCTGTGTGCTTTTGCATTAACACACTCACTAGGTGGCAGTGCGCTTCTATGCAAATCGCCTCCTGTTTCCCCGCGCTATCTGTGTGTGCACTGACTGTTTGAAGAGCCGAATCAGAGAGAATTTAGACAACCTCTGTGCATCCATTGCTGTTTGTTGTCTTCGCCTCTCTCTCTCCTTCCCCCCTCCCCCTCCGATTACACCGAGCGCTCTTTGAGTTAAAGTAAAACTAATGATGCTCGTTGTGAGCCGCACACCGCAGCACTCCGTTGAGCGTTTCCGTCATTTATCAGTGTTTTGTTCAGGATGTGTGGAGTGGGCTCAAAAGTTTGTGCTTTGGACGAGTGAGGAAAGTCATGTCATTTGGTTACTGCGTATACATAGTAGATACTGGACTGTGGACTAATCATTCTGATCACTTTTTCCATAAAACTTAATTGATTTAAGGCATAGCGCCAAATCCCGACCCCCGACCCCCCCCCCACTCATTTTGACAAATGAGGTTCAGAGCCTTTCAGCAGCTGGGTGTGTTCCTATCAAAGCCAACCGTGAAATGCAAGGACAACGCCTGCAGCACTTAGTGTCCTTTAATTGCCATTTACATAGTAGGCTAATCATTATTTTTTTATGTCCCCTATTACCCACTATCACCACTCTGTGCTCCCTCTCTCCGTCTCTGTGGGCTAAAACAATAAGCTGTTTGTCAGAAGTGATGCTCTGATGGTCAGCTCACTGATGGAGGACATCATTTTGGGGGAGGTGGGGGGGGAGACAACAGACTGTTTTAGAGTGACACGCCGAGTCACAGCAGCTAGTATTTAAATCAGAGCTGCGTTTTTACCACTCAACGAAGGTGAACAGTGTTTCATTGTAATGCATTCTAGAGTTTTATTAAAATCCTATAAATCCACACAGCAGCACTTTCACGCTCCCGGCCCTTGGGATTTATTTTCATGGGTATTTAAGTATATTTTGTTTTCATTTAAGGAACTGTTATGTTGCTCCGCTATTTTCAACCATTTCTGTTGACTTCATCCTAAATCCAGCTCGGGTCTTAATCATTTCATACATTTTTTATTACTTGTATACAGATTATCCTTCATCTTGATTTGAATAATTGTATAGTCTAAAAAAATGCCAGAAAGTAGTGTGAGATGCTCAACACAAGTCTTCCCACAGTCCAAAATCCTAAGCTATTAATTTTATAATGATATAAACCGATTAAAGCAACACATTTAAATGTTTGAGATCATAGCCCCTTGTCACCAGCTGCAGAGTTCATAAGATTTTTAATTTTTTAATGCAGGTTGTGTCATTGATAAGGGATCAGAGGAGGCCTGAAGGCTGAAATCCATTCAATATTTCAGAAAAGCGATAAAAGTATTCTCAACAGGGAAATTTAGAACATGTGGAGGTGACATTAAACATGAAAAACGATGATACCCTAATTCATGTAATGATCCCGTTTAAACTTATCTTGTGACCAGCTATGGGCAAACTCCAGCCTTAATCCGGACAAAATGTATTAAATTAATAACATTTTTCGTGTTGTATTATTGTCATATTATTATTGATGTATTTTAATTTTGCAAGTGCTCATTGTTTGACCATACATTACATTTTGCATCTCTTGTATTCCAAACCTTAATCTGCAATGCAACTAGTACCTGTAGCTGTCAGATAAATGTAGCAGAAGGTTCATTGTGTAGTAGAAGAATAATGCTACGTACCTCTATATAAGAATAAGTACCTCAAAATTGTACTTAAAGCTACAATATTGAACTTTCATTTTGGGTTGATTTTAGCACCCCCTGTGGATAAAAGCGGTAGTGTACCCGACCTCCACATACCTTTTACTGCAGCAGGGTCTGATTGTCTGCCCCGCTTAGTCCTGGTTCTGGTTCTCCGGTGCCTCCCTTCCATCCAGCAGGCCCGACTATACGGCTTGGGCCTCTGGCAGTGTGGAGTCGGTGTTGGCTGGCAGCTGTGGAGGAGCACCACCTCTCCACCTCCTGCTGGAGCTCCGACTACATAATTTTCTCTGATTTTGTGTGGAATCAGCACTGATGACAACTATAGGAATAGACCATCTTCTTACTGAATGTCTTGTTAGCGTATGTACTGTAGGTCATACATAGGCATCAGTATTAAATTGACACTTGTTTAATATGGTATTAAGGACAGGGCAGTAGACGGAGTAAAGCTACACGTTTATTTTCCACTTGATTTCCTCCCTGTCTGGTCTGAGTTTGTATTTGGACTTTCAGAGTTTTTTGATCCTCACTTTAAACTTTGCTGTGCCAGACCTGACCCCCGGTTTATCTGCCTCTCCACGCATCACGGAGTAATAATGACAAATCGCGGCGATGTTTACTAATGATTAGTAGAGATTGTTTCAGTTCACTAGTAAAAGCCACGTTTAAGAGCTATATTTATTGTTCCATTTGCACATTTTGTGAGCGTGTTTGAGAGAGTACTAATCGTTATTAATTAGGGTCATTGTTCTAGTGTGTGTGTGTGTGTGTGTGTGTGTGTCTCTTCATGCTTATGTGTATTTCTTTTGTATGCAGATCTGTGCTTGTAGTTGAATGTCTGTCTGTGCATGTGTATATGCAAGTGTGTGTGTGCGTGTGTGTGTTTAGCCCTGAAGCCATACTCAGCAAGCTGTGACAAAGGTCCATTACCTTGTCTGATCACAACGGCCTGTGATCTATTAGCATCATCTAAAAGCTACATTAGGATGAAGTGGAGACACTCATAAACAGAGCGCTCTGATCAGGCCTTTTAATGGGTTCACTGGTTTTACATGGAGCCTCTCTGGCTTATTCCCCCTGGTTTGTAGGTTAATGCATTTTCAAGTACCCACCAGACAACACTCTATTGACAATGAGGCGTACACGTCAGCCATTCAATCCGAAACGGGCGAGGATCCACCAGTGAATTCGGATTGGATGTGAATGGCAGCTTTTATTGTGGTATTGAGTTATTAATACGGCTGTGGCTCAGAGGTAGAGCAGGTCGTCCTCCAATCGGGACATCGTGGTTCGAATCCCGGCTGTGTATGATTGAGTTAGATCCTGATGTGCTCCTCTGCCATCAGTGTGTGAATGGGTAAACACACTGAATGTAGTGTACCCTTGAGTAGCTGAAAAGGCTAGAAAAGTGCTATATAAACGCAGGTCTATTTACTATTTAATTCTGTATCTGCTCATATACAAATCCAATTAGAGAGCTGCTGAAAAATGTATACATAAATACCTCTCTGTAAATGTCCACGCTATAATTTATATACTTTAAATCAGTATTCATCAACCTTTGTGGCCTGTCACCCAGATTATAGCATCTTTAACATTCTAAAACAAAATAGAAAGGAAGTCTCGGCCCAAAGAGTGGGTGGTTGTAGTCGGGTTTATTGGAGGGTCGGACAATAATTACACAGTTGGTGGTTCGATCCCTGGCTCCTCCTGTCTGCACACAGATCTGTCAACACATTCTTACCCCAATGTGTAAATTGCCTCAGCGTGGTCAGGGCTCCTGAGCTTCAAACGACATGCGTATGTGTCAGTGACACAAATGAACCATTTGCATATTTAAACATCTCAGAAAACAATTAATTGTCTCAATGTGAGTAATCATCTGTGGAAGTTCCATTGTGATATCTATTAGTTCACAGTGTATTGAGTTTCTAAGTAAAAGTAGTCCCCATTTAAGTAGCACTTACATGCACCAAACCTTCCAGAAGGTTTCTCTGAGGGGTTTGTTCACATATTATTCATTGCCTGGTTTTTACAACATATTATTTCTAAAAAGAATATGGAGCAGCTTCCTGCAAATGTCTTCTTCTTCTTCTTCTTCTTCTTCTTCTTCTTCTTCTTCTTCTTCTAAATGTAATATATAGGTAAAACGTGTTTGTTTAATCCACATTTTGATTCTGTCTATGAAGTGTTTGTTTGTGCTAAGCTGCTTTAAAAAAGATATTTAGATATTTAATAATTAGTTGGAAAAAATGGTAAAATAAAAAGGAATAAATCATATTCACCTACTTCAAAGGTTTTATCTTGTCAATTGTGGAGCTTTCTACCTGAATGTAAATGAGGCCGACGGACTAATGCACGAGGTCACACAGACATAAAAGAAAGGGAACGACGCTGAAATCAATAGAGTGAACTTGAAACACGATGGAATATATTTGGGACGGTAATAATTAGTGCTCATATCTGCAGCGTGGAATCCCTTAATTATTTTTTGCATGATTTCTGAGATCTTTTCAAAACTATAATGATCGGATGAGTCTTCAGATGAGAGATGAGATGAGTTTGGTTGCGCTGAGTATAAATGGCCGTGTTTTTGATATGCAGAGAGGGAGCATTGAGGCCTGCTCCTGTTATGAGGCTCACAGCAGCGGCCTTATTGTTTGGGAAATTATCATATCCTCCTGCTACCTTTAGAGTCCTGGAAGATCAGACTATGAGTCGCTAAGAGCTTCACTTTACAGGAAATGCAAATGGCTGTGTGTGCAGATTGGATTCTCGTAAAAAAAAAAAAAAATGGAGGCAAATAAGAAGAAGTGTCAAAAAAGAAAAAACCTGGCTGACACCTCCACATAAACAAATAAAAGATGACAGTCTGCGGTGATGAAAATAACAGCCCTGGCAATATCAACAAAGTGTAAAACCTGAGGAGTTTATGTATTACTGCGTGTTCTCCATTAAGGCCTGTCTCCGTGGAGGAGAGGCCAGCGAGCCGCTGCCATATCTCGCTGATTGATATACTACAGTGAGCCATATGGACACCGTGTTAATCGAATGAGAGAGACATCTGTGCGATGATTTATGATTTTGTAAGCTGTGGGTTGCATCAATGACATCATCAGCATTACTCAATCCTTTGCCTGTGATGCCAACACATTTCCTAATTGATGAAGAAAGACGACCTGCAGGGTGTGAAGATTACAGCCAACAAGACAAGAAATATACATTACAATACAGTATGGAGGAATATTGTAGGCATTGTTTATTAATTATTATAAAGACAAAAACTTGTTTTAAATAAGCCACTTAATCTAATACACTTTAATTGTTCAGAATTAAGACTTTTTCTAGAGCAGACACACTAACTCTGCCTCCAAGTCCTCAGTCCAGCCTCGTTCTCGGGCTCATTCACATGAATGGATGAAGCAAAGTGTTCAAACGGGGGACTTGATTTACAAAAAAATAAATAAATACAGACTTTTCTTTCCCAAGTAAGTCCATGGGGAAATGTAATTCCACCATTTGGCCACAGTGTACAATTTGCTTCAAATTCCTGGGGGCTTGTTATCCAGATCCACTCCTTCCGTTCTAACCTTTCACAATAATAGCCCTAGATATATAATATTAACATGTTAGTGGCATTTTCATGTTGTATATTCATCACACCTCCAGTGAGGCCTTAAGAGTTAATGACTGTCATCGCATTTGCCATATGTGTAAGAAGGATGTACATGTAGTCCGCTAAGCAAGAAAGGAAAGACATGGAAGAACATAAATATAGGAAAAGTAGCAGGAAAGGGTATTGAAGAGAAACATAAGAAAGGGAAGAACAGAAAAGAGCAGACGAAAGGAAAGGATGGATCACATTCATATCCATTCATATCCATTGACCCTGAAAAATGACGTGCTGGTAGACTTGGTATGACCCAGCTGTCAAGTTAACAGCTGTCCAGATGTGTCCTGAACACGTCTTACACACTCCTCAACCCCCCTTTTAACGGTTTATTTATTTACCTGGTCAACTTGATGATGGATGGCACCTGATCCTGAACCTTCTATACAGCTGTCTAATTGAAGGATTGAATAGTTGTATACTTTATTATTTTTTAGTTTTCTATTAATTTGGTTGTTACTGTGGGGTCAAATGGAGGTGCAACAAACAGCAAGAACCCATTTAAAGTGATATTCAACTTAAAATATATATTATTATTATATATTATATTATACTCTCTCTCTCTCTCTCTCTCTCTCTCTCTCTATCTATATATATATAATTCTGTTATTGTTTTTCTGTCCACCAGCCAACTTGGGCAAACTTCCCAAACATTTTTCACTTGAATGTTTCTGTTGTTTGTGTTTTGGATCTTCGTATGTGTTTTTGAATTGGCATGATTTCTGAAACAGCTGCATGTTGCTGTAATGGAAATGTTTTGGGCCGTTGTAGCTTGTTTGCCCTTGTCAGCTACCGTAATTCCCTTCCAAGATGAAGTAAATAATTACATTCACTCCTCTTAATTTAATTGCATAACTTCATTGTGTACTGTACCTTTTAGGGTGTTTATAAAAGTCACTTTTCTGTTGAAACAATATGATTTTTCACAAATTTAGCTATGATTCAGATACAATATGATTACATTTTACTAATTGACTTAATTGCTCAGCTCAGGATATGCAGGTAGTGACAATCTGGGTGGGGCCTGAACAATAGGGTGATCAAATATCAGTCAAAGAGGTGCCGTAAATGAAATCTGTTAAAGAAACCAAAAGAAATGTCGAAATATTAAGTAATTAAAAATATATGTATGTATGTATATATTTAAACATTGCATTCCAATTTCATCTGGAAATTTTGAATTTATTTACTTTTATTTATTGTTTTTGCTCTTCTTTGAGGCTGTCAATTAACTGACTTTAGCCTTCCTGTCCAGGATGAGAAGTCTAGTCCCGCACACACTTATTTTGTTAAATTTTCAAAAATGTTAATTTATATGGAAAAGATAAATAAATCTATTTATAAATAGATACAAACAGAAATATTTGAACAATTAATTGTGAAAATCAATGAAAAAGATTACAATAGTTAAATTCCAATACAGAATATAAGTGCACAACAATCAAAAACCTATTATCATAAACTACAGTTGAGGTCAGTCTGCAAACAAGAAATTAATTATTCTATTTTTTTATGCTGTTTGTTTTGTCCTTTCCAACAATCCTCCTTAAACTTATATTTGAGCTGTGTTTTTAAGTGTTTCTCTTTTGTTAAAAGCAGCACAGTAACTTCCACTCTCCTACAGTCAGTACATCACCAGTGAAGTAGCCGTGCTGGTACTTGAGAAGGACATTTCACTGCCAGCTAATATTCTACTAACACAGCTACTATCTGCTTTCATGAGCCTCTCAGACATCACATAATACGAAAAGAATTTACTGTACATGTGAGATGATCCTGCAGTAATCTGAGATGAAGGACAGTTATGCAATCACCGAATACCAGCATTAAAACCTGCCAACATTCACACACACTGACTGTCTTGTCACCACCAGAGGCAACAAAAAGGTAAGCGTTCTCCACATTGTAGAAATAAACACCATCTAAGTGTCTTTTAGTCTGGAGAACATTTGCTGTTAGAAAAAAGGACAAATTGATGTGTGCGTTAAGTGAAAGGATGCGTGTCGCTTCGGAAAGCAACAATAGGAGCCTCTCCATGAGGCTGACAGATTTTAAGCCAAACTTAGGAAAGGAAAAAACAACAACTAATCTCTCTGTAGCTCCTTCTCATGCGTGAGTCTTTATAAGTAACAGATCAGACATATGACAACAGCATTGGCAGCAGCATCTCCCACTGACGGCTCAGAGTTTCCCTGGAGGGAAATCCTCTTTGTCTGGGAGGTGCGAGCCGGCCGTGTCTTTCAACAGGATATCCCAACAGAAGGTGAGGTCAACTATGAGCAAACTCTGCACAATAGGATTCTGGAGCTGGATTTGATGTTTCACAAAGCAGTGGTCATATTCTTTGAAGATTTTGCTCCCTCCCCCCGTCGAGTCTGTGGGAGTTAATTAAACATTGGACAGCTTGGGGTCGAGCCTCGGCTCAAAACGAGAATGAAAAAGACTTTGTTTTATCATCCCGTCATCTCGACAGGATGTTGCATGAATTACCTGCGATCGCGGAGTGGAAGTGAATCATCAGCAACTGCTGCTGATGTGATAAAAACTTTATTTTTCTTTTGTTTTCATGCAAATCCTTAAATACAAATTGGTTATGTTGAGTGTTTGAACCAGTTTTACCACTTACACGTCAACTGCTTTCAGCTCTTTTACGCTTCACATTACAACTGCTTTCACCTCAGCTGGATTTTTGACAGCATTCATCTTTTTTCTATTCATCTAACATTTCAACTTCTTTCAATGCTTGATCTTGGACTAAAACTTCAAACCCCTTTTAGGTTTTCACCTTTGTATATCAAATACATACCCAATAAACTTCAACTTCTGTAAGTATTTACACTTCAACTGGCAATAGTCGTCGATCACACACTGACTCCAAAACTTTTATTTGTCATTAAAAAAACATCATCAACATGCAAAATGGCATCTTATGGGCTGACAGGACAGATTGTGCTAAAAAAAAAAATGTTTTCACTCTTGTAGAAAAACAATTAATATTGATAAATATTTGAGAATTGGAATTATTTTTCTGAAATTTAAATTACTTTTAACCTTTAACCCTCAACTGCTTTCACCACTTACTTTTCAACTGAAATTTCAACGTTCTCCTTCTCTTAAAACTTAAAAAAAAAATTCTTCTCTTCACCTTTAATCAGCACAAATCATATTCAGCTCGTCAAACTCCCATTGTTCACGTACAGTACAGTAGGCTGCACTTCAACTGCCTTTAGTTACACTTGAACTACACACTTGAACTGGTACTTCTACTTCCAGAACTTCCTCTTCACTGACACTTCCAGCTCAATTTATCATCTTAAAATTTATCTGACAATACAACTTTCTGATCTTCAGCTAAATCTTACGTTCAGCACTTTAATTTCAACCGATACAGAACACGTCAAGGTCACACAATTGAAACTTCATTCATGGCTTAATTTAAATGAAAGTTCAACTTCTTTCCCCGCTTCTATTTGAACTATTATTCCAAGTGCTTTCAGTAATTTGTAATCAACCACCACTTCAATAATAACTTCAACTTCTTCAACATTTTAAAAGCATGTTTCCTTGTTTGCTCCAATGTAAAAACGTAAAAGAATGTTGGTTAAAGTTTGGAGTGTTTGAACCTGAGTTATTTTTCATTTCCCTCTTGAGTGGGTTTGGCAGGGCTTTCACAGAAGCTGAGCTGTTGGCTGCCCTTCCATGTCTTCTGTTGTTGTTTTCTGGAGGCCTCAATGGGATGGGTAGTTTGTGAAATGACAGGACATGCCAACAAATTGCATCACTTCTGGCTCAGCGGCCAAGGACAATGCCATGCCATATGCCAATCGGGGGGGTCATGGGTAGAGGGATGAATGGGTCTCATTTCCATGTGCTCCCTTCGAAGCCTGAACCCCCCCACCACCCCCAAGGAAAAAAAAAAGAAAAACGCCCGACACCAAAATCTCTGTTAGGAGCACACACACTGACACCCAGAAAGCCCTGTCGGGAGGCTGCCTTGGCCAGTGGTGTGACACAGACATACGAGCTGACACATCAGCCATTAGCCAAAACATCCAGAGATTCATTTCAACACACGGGCGGGCCGCGCATCTCTCTTTTCCTGCAGTCAACAGAGTCGTCACAGCCACTGTACTCCACTCACTTTCACCATTTTATACTCAACGGCTCACAGATCTGACCTTGTATCTACCTTTTTAACTTGTATTTAATATAGTACTTCTTTAATCTTGAATTTACTCAACAAGTAGATTCTACTTCCCCTTTGTCTCTTTTTTTGTATCCACTTTCTACTTTCTGTCTCTTTGCTTTCTACTTTGTATTATTTATATATATTTTTTATCCATTTCTATACGTTGTATCTGTATTTCTACCACTTTTGTATCTACTTCCTACTTTGTATACTTTTTCCTAATTTGTAATTTGTGTCAGTAGGTATACGTTCTACTTAATTTTGTTTCAAATTTCTACTTTGTATAATTTTTTTTTTATCAATATTCATTTTATATTTACTTCCTCTTTCTCTTTTTTGAATCTTTCTATTTTGTATGTATTTTTTATCAACTCTCATAGTTGAATCTACTTTTTAATATAATGCTTTTCTTTTTAATGTTGAAAAATCTTTCCAAACACGGACATTTACTTGCAACACTGCATGTCTCAAACAGTAAAGTGATATAATTACTGTTACCCTAAAGTATATTTTGTTTTGTTTTACTAATACAAACAAGTAATTATTTTTAAAATAACATACTATCTTAAAACTTCTATTAATTAGTACTACAAAATGATTGCCATGAACATGTTTATTTCTTACCTACAATTGGTTATGATGTATTTTGAGATATATAATGTTCCCAATGATCTTACAAGTTCACTTCTATGTCTCTTTTCATTGTCTTTGGGATTAAAATAGTGTGTGGTAATTTGACCAGGGAGTGAGGAGCAGTGATTTAGGAGCTGTTTTTTGGTTGACACGATACAAATGAGGATGGTACTAGAAGGTCAAGCAGCCTGCGCCATCGCCATAATCGTGCTAATTGGGACAATATGTGCCAGATAAATCACCACGGCCTGCCATTGGATTCTATAATCGCTTTAACTTTTTTTCTAAGTATTTGACAATTACCACTTTTATCCAAAGTGAGCTTTTTTCTGTATGTTCATTGTTTAAAGAAGTTTTGTTGCTGACCATATGTTTTTAAAGAGCATATGTTCTGTGCTAATGCTGCCGAGGGAGGGAGGGAGGGAGGGAGGGATGAAACTGAAAGGGTTTTAACCTTCTTCGTGGGGGAAGTTGTGCGGTGAATACTCCAGCCACCTCTTCACTGGGCCGGTGCCAAGTGTTCCTCCAGCCTCGGCTCTATGAGGGGGGGAGGCGGGTCCCCTCTACCTTGCAGCCAGATGCCAAGAGGATAAACTCTGGTAGCTTCAGGACCACAACATCAAGGTTGTGTCCAAATCTGGAGCCTGTGATATTAGTCATGGAGAGGGTGTGATGTATGATGCCAGTTTGTGTTCTGGCTCCACAACATCTGAAATCACAAGACAATACGACATAAAACAAAAGAAAATAATAATTTAATATAGTGGGTTATTAGCAAGAGAATATGGCTGATTCAACTTTTACTGAAATGGATATGGGCGTAAATATTTACTTTATTTACTCACATTCACTTTGTTTAAATCAGTAGCAATAATTATAACTCAGCCATTAGTAAGCCAACTAGCGAGCTACAGTAGTTTAGCTAATGTTAGCACAATATGTCACTAATGTGGCCAGCTATTAAGTTGTTAAAGAGGTTAAGTTTGATTTGCTTTTAGATGCAATAAATTGCAAAATTATATTTCTGAATTTTCTGAATGTATGAATGTTATTTGATACATAAAAACAATTCAATGATATACGTTTTAGCATTATGCTAAGTAGCATCCAAAACCAACAAGTCAAAAAACAACATTGCCTGCATTACTGTGACTGAATGTGCATTTGATAAATATATAACTAAACGCATCAAATGTCACGTTAGTTTGGCTGATGTTAGCATGTTAGTTTGGCTAATGTGGCTAGCATATACACTTGTTAATGTAGTTTAGCATTAAGATGCAATAAATCAGTCAATAAATTGATCAATTACTTTTGCACCGTTTCTGAATGAACAAAACATAAATGGATGTGACACATTCAAAAAGATGTAATGTTTCTTTTTAGCATTATGCTTTTTTTTGGTTTGCTTTAGCATTAGCTAACAAGTGTGTAACATCTGAAAAACCGAACAATTATGTTGCTGCATGAATATTTGCCAGGGCTAATTAAACCAACTAATGCTAATGGTAGCATATTAGTTGAGCTAATGTAGCTAGCTTGGTTATTAATAAAGTTAAGTGGCAATTTTGGATACAAGGAACAAAATAAATGAGGTACTAAGAAAAACAAGCATCTGAATATTTGTATCTGTTGCACATGTTAATTAAAAAGTGACCACATTTCAGTTACAGATGAGAAGGTACAAATGCATCAATACAAAGAGTAGCGTAACACCTGCACACCGACTGCTAACAGACAAACATGCTAGTCCGATGTGGTTCAAGTCCACCTCTCAGACTATTACAGGGAATCTATGAATGTGTGGTTTGGTGTCAGTGTGCAGGTGATATTTTTCTCATCAATAGCTTCTTGCACCTGCTTGCGATGTGCATATAATTATGTTCCTTCTACACAAACACAACTCTGTTCAGAGAGTAATTGGAGGCTTCCAGCTTTGCTAATTAACCGCTTTGCCCAGAAAGTTGTTGCCGTGAGAAACAACAAAAAGTCAAATACAGGATATTGAGTGCAGAGACGGCGCCATCTTTCTTTGCTTAAAGTCTGTCTGGTTGAACTTTTCTATTTTCGTGGCAACTTTCTGTGAGCGTACGTTTTCTTCCTCGCGTCTGTCTTGATGTCAGACTGACATAAAAGAATTAACATCAGAGAAGCATTGCACGCAAATGTGGGAACATTTCTAATTCATAATTATACATGTAGATTTATTCTATCAATCTTACATAATCTTTTTCTCTCTTGTTTTTTTTTACAGATAACTATGGGGGGGGAGGGAGTGGAGGAGACGGGGGGAGACCTGTGGATGATTAGCTTCTTTTTGTCCTCTGTTTTTTCTCTGCTTTATTTTCCCTGAGAAGATTAAATATTTCTGCTTGAGAAAATCTTTTTAAACGGCCACTGACTGCTGTCCTGGCCCCCTCCGTCACTGCCTGAGCACACAGGCTCCCCCTCCGAAAAAACCCACAGTTCTCCCCCATTTTGTCATTCCAAAATGTGGTGAAAAAATGTAATCTTCTAACAAAGAATAGAAAAGGGTGGCTATAGAGGAATTTTTTTCTGCAAGTGGCCTCTTTATTGGGTGGGGGATGGGCGACGGAGGGCTCCTTCACAGTATCCACACACAACAGGGCTCCAATCTGTCAAATAATTAGCCAGTGTGGGAGGACAAAGGTTTTTATTTGCCCGAATTTCATACATCACTGCTTGAATACATCATCACTGTATTGTGACGGGTCATGGGAACTTCAGCTTGGAGACGGAGGGACGGAGACGCAGAGAGGTCGAGAAAACTGATAATGAAAAGGCCAAACTGAGCGAGGGACCTATAGATATTGAAGACAAGCGACAAGTTTTTATGTCTGAGTCTGACTTCTCAGAAAAGTGCTGTCTGAGATGAAGCGATTGATTGATTGACTTATTGAGACCTTTATTTATACAACTCAAATTCTGAGTACAAAGGCTAAAAAGACATCGTCAAATTGTTTTTGTCCAAAAGATATTTAGTTTGCACTGATATTAAACAGAGAAAATCATTGAATCATCACGCGGAAATGTTTGACACGTTTGGCTTTAAAACATGACCCAAATTAATAATCGATTATGAAAATAATAGTTTGGTTTCATGAACTAATCATTTCGATTCTACTTATGTTGCATGCCGATCTAAATTTACAATAACATTGTTATAAATAATACATTCAAACATTTGAGAATCTTGGACACGTTTGCTTGATAAATTATTTAAAAAAAATATTTGAACGATTGTCAGTTAATTATTTAAGACAGTAATCAAGTGACAATTTAAGATGACCTATTAAACCAATTAAAAATCACATTCAGCTTGTGGTGATCTGTCGACGGTTGATGCAACCTGTGGGAATAATAATTGTCTCGTACAATAATATTGAGGGAAAATGTTGTTACACTAACAGAAAGATGTAAATGACATGTTTCTTATACCGCATCCATATACTTTATATCTAGAGTATAGTATATACTATATATATATAGTTAAGATGTCTTGTGCAATGTTGTGACTGTAATTTGGGATAGAAGTTAGTTGTAGGGGATGTGATTTTTTCCCCTGTTAAATTATAAATAGGTATATCGAGCCTCAGAGTATCCTAAAAGCAAAGTGAAAAGTACCTGAAAGCTGATTTTAATTTAAAAAAGCAGTCTATAGTACAACCATTGATAAAGACTTAAAAGTCAACCCTCTCTGCTTCTGCAACAAAGGCTGAAACACAACAGCTACAGTTCATCAAGTTTGAAAAAGGAGGCGTTCGAGTGACACTCGGACTGAAGTATTTTGCGTTGTTTGAGGAGGAGCGCGGCTTCGTCCTCCAGCGTGTGCGTTTACTTGAGCTGTCTGTCAAAATAAGCCGCGTTGGTCGGATATTTAGACAAGCGACTCGGAGGGGGATTGAACTGTAATTGGCCCTCAGCAAAAACTCTTCTTCTGTTGCTCGTCGGGATCAGCGGAGAAAAAGTTATCAGGGGCTCGATATTGTCTGCTCCTGCAAAGTAGCTGCTCCTTTCACCTCGGAGTTCCTGTGTGAGGGGAATGGACCTCCGTGTGGCCATTGTTTGGTGTGATTGCACCAGCCCATCACGCACTCCTCTGAAGGATTAGATTGATTCACTGACTGAAGGTGAAGTGCTGGTGTCTGTGCTGCACCCAGCAACACGACAACCAGGAGGGGTTTGTGGTCCTGAAGCTGTTTTTTGTCCTCATTCCCCTTTTTTTTTTTTTACTGGGAACTGAAATTACTCACAGTTTTAGGCAACTGAATCGTGTGTGTTGGTGATGTATTTCTCTGCAGCTGTGAGGTGAATCCTGTAACATGTTCAAGAGTGAAAATTAAAATAATGTTATGTTGAAAATAATTTGTAAAGAAAGAAAAGTCTTGAAATGTTGCATCAAATAACCACATATATATATTTTAATCATGCAATCTGTTTTTAAAATTAATGCTTTTACAACAGATTTCCAGCGCTCAACTTTAAATTCACACCATGTAAAGAATTTATGTCTCTGCCTCCGTGGAACGCTAAGTTTCATTGGATCTTATCAGATATTGCTTTAGAAGAAAAGAAAGTTCAGAGGCCCTTCTGGTACACCTGCACCTGTCGAAGAGCCGAGTCATTGTAATGAATAGAACATTTCAAAGATGGTGTTTTTCTAACGAAAAGAAAATTCTCTCGGTTGGAATTATATTTTAACTTTTAAAATAAGGCCTGCAGGGCCTCTTTAAAGCACATTTAGCATATTTATACTATGTATTTATATGTGCGTCTTTCTTGACTCCTGGAGTGTGAATATTTCGGGGATGAAAGGTGTCTGTGAATGTCTTAACACAAATGATACGAACAATATCGACGCTGCACTTTTCCGAGCAGATGCACACATTAGTGAGTTATGTTAACATTAGTCTGGCCTTTTTCTTCTCTTTATTTACGTCTCTGTCTGAACAAAATACACCGCATAATACTGCATCAAATCAAGGCTGAAAGGAGGACAAATGGCACCATAAAATCAGAAAGTTAAACACACTCCTAATTGTCATGTGTGACTGAGTGACATTCTCAAATCTCGTCTCGGACCGAGTGTTTTACTTTCCCCCCTCGTCTCTTTTTTTTTTTCTCTTCTCCCTCAGACTGATTTATACACACAACATGTTGCACAATGGGAGCCTTGTTTGCTAAATGGGATAGCCTTAATGGAGACTTATATTTCCAGGATTATATCTGTATTCAGTTGCAAATGATTTGGCGGGGGGGGAGGGGGGTCCGTTTCAATACTCTTCCTCTGTCTATGAATAATAGTATCATTTGAATTAAGTGGACACCTGGTGCAGTGGGTAAGGCTCTGAGGCGCGCTGTTGACCCGCTACCACTGCCAACTTCCCTTTTTCCCAGCCTGTCCTTATCCGTCCCTCCGAGCCTCCAATTTCATTCTCCCTCCACAAAATGCCACACACTTGTAACTTCAGTCTCCCTTCGGCAAAAAAAAAAAAAAACCTTGCTCTCCCCTGAAAGGCTAAGGGGGGGTTAGAAGAAGAAGAGGGAGAAAAAAACTTTTAAGAGACGGGGAGGGAGGCAGAGAAATTCTTATCAATCTCCTCTTAGATTTGGGCAAAGTCATTTGAAAAGCGGGGTGTAACGTTTCAGGGAAAACTTCCAGTTAAATACTGTAAAAAGATAAAATAACAGTATCCCGGACCTGCCCGCTGCTGGTATTAAAGCCCCCTTTTGTTGATTTATTGTACATTAGCCACTGAGCCATGCAGGGAAGGGGACATTTCAGAAGGGATTCTATTTGTATGCATCCTGCGTCTACTCCACACACAATCAGGCCTGTATTGCGTTTTGCAAATTTATACCAGGATGTAGGTTTAGAGTGTCCCCCCCCCCACCCCACACACACACACACACACTCACAACCCCCCTCCCCTGAAAGAAAAGGAAAGTTTTTCAAGTAAGTGTCTGCTTTCATGAGCACAAGTGATTGAGGCTCACAAACAAAGCGTTGTTTCTAAACTCACAGATGTACAGCCCCGCCGTAGCTTTGTCCTCCGCCCCTGAGAAGCATTCACACATTTCTATTAGAGCACAACATTGGATTGTTTGGAAATACTTTTTAGAGTGGACATCCAATAATAACCTCAAAAGCTTTCCCAGGGCTGTTATTTTTTTTTAAAGAGGAAAAACGAAAGCTGTCTTTTCTGCTCTGATATCAGATAAAAAGGAAGTAGCCTGCGTTTTTTTCTTCTTCTTTTTTTTTTCATTCTTTCCTCATGATTTCACTTGTTGTAAAACTTCCTGAGAAACTAATGAGACTTTGAGCTCTTTCAATCAAACAACAGCTATGATATTTGACACTTTTAACTGTGAATGAGAGCCCGGGAAGCAGCACAAGATGTTTTGATTTATATTTTGCTCTTATCCTCAGATACTTGTGGAATATGTGTCATTGGTGAGGCTGCAAACATTTACTCAACGGCTGTATTCCTTCTTCTGTAATATCCTAAAGTACTTTTTCTATTCTTTTCTACTGCAACCACCACATTTTAGAGGCGAAATGTTACTTTTTACTCCACTTCATTTTTCTGACATCAATAATTACAAGTTCCTTTTCATATTAAGATGTTGCATTAAAAAATATACCAGTTTGGCTTTTGGCCTCCGACAGAAAGAAACCCTGTGTAGGTGAGGCCCGTTGTCACGTTTCAGCGGTTCCACCAGAGACATTTCACCTCTTAATCTTCTCACATTCAGTAACTGTTTCAGGCCCATGATGCTAAAATGATCCAATGTATAAGAAGCGAACACATATCAGAGAAAAGGTCTGAATATATCAATATAAAATATAAATCTCATGATCCCCTCAAAGTTTATTCGTTGAACAGCGTAACGCTCCTCCTCGACCAACTACAACAGTAAAATGATACGTGCTAATTTATCAGATTACTTTCAAATCAACCCGCCGAACAGAAATACGTTCCCATGCAACCAAACGGCGCTCTCAATTTACGTTTAGAGGGCGACACATGTTTGTAACACAGGGTTAATGTTGTTATTTCAAAACAAAAATGACAAAAAATGCAACAAAAGTACTTGGTAATGTTAGGCAACAGAACTACTACTTATTATTATTACGTATTAGAAACATATTTGTGGCCTAAACAAAACCAAAAACACTTTCCTCAGAATGTAATTCACAATAACTTGGTTGTATGGGAACATCTTTTTTTCGGAGAGAGGACTGTTTATAGCAATCAATTTTCACCTAAATCAACTAACTGTGCACAAACGCTTCAATTAGCTTGTCTTGAAATCTGTCAACATGAATCTTATTTGTACTCCGATTAAACCCAAGTGATGAGCTTTCTGACGACAGATCATCTTTAACTTCAGGAAAAGTCCTAACATCAGAAAACACACACTCAGGAGGAGAGAGAGGAGGACGGTCATGTTAGTTAGATGACAGAAGAACAATTATCCCTCTAACTCTCTTGTCGATACAGTTATGTCTTATGCGGTCGATGGACATGTAGTTGTTATCCCGGATCGATGCCGAGACACTTCATAACACATCTGAGCGTGATAGAAGCTGATATCCTGCGCGACACCTCCTGATCCCCATTTAGCTATGATTGCAGGCGTTGGCGTGAATCTGCTGGGCTGGTTATGGATTAGCTACTTTGGCCCTGAAGTGGCTGCAGTTGATGATGTGATTAAATCAATGATCATCTCTCCGAAGGCTCTTTGATTCCGTCTCGTTTGGCTGCGCAGCAGAACGGAGCCGACTGTCTCGGCAGCAGCGGGACAAATTACACTGGTTGCACTTCAAAGGCACGATGTGTTCACTGTCTTGATGCAGAGCAGGGAAAATAAGGTGCGGAACATTTGGGTGAATACTACATCATAAAAACATTAGAAGTAGTATAAATATAGTTGGTAAAAGATACAGGACTGTGAGAGATGAAATTTCATTCTGAGAGATTGCGTAGCTTAAATTCAAGGTCCACTTTTGCAGGGCTTTCAGCTGCATCTCCTGGTCTTCATCAGCAATTGATTTTTAAGGGGTTTTCAGAAGTTTTTAGGATTTTTCAGATATTTTTTTAAAAGCAGTTTAAGATTTAAGTTATTATTATTATATTTTAAGATGTTTAAAGATTCTTACTTTTTTTGGGGGGGAGGGGTATCTAATAATTTTAAGAAATATTAATGCTCTTAGTATATATATATATATTTTTTTTTTTTTTTCTTCACATTTTCATGATTTTCAGTTTATCGTTTAGATTTTTAGATTTTATATTTGTTTTTTAAGATTTTTGTTTTGTCAATTAGTCAAAAATGTTTAAGGGGTTTGTGAAATGTTTTAAAGGATTAAAGGGGTTATAGTCATGAAATATAGGGATTTTCAGTAAGGGAGTCTTAGGTTTGCCTTAAGGATTTTTATTTTTCTATTAATTTCAAGAATAATGGGGACTTTAAAGGTTTTTTCAGGAACTTTTGGGATTTTTAGGAGTTTTTGGGTTTTTTTTTATGCATTTGTCTCCAACATAAAATCTCTTCTATAACCAGCATCTTGTATCTACATCCCCTCATTTGTGGCCAATCAGTCTAACAATGAAACTCATGATTTAATGCGTTTTACCAATATTCGTCTCTTTAGTGGATTGCACGAAATCAACTTGTTTCATACACTTGAGGCTGCTTCAGTTGTGTCTAGACTACAGGAAATGCAAAATTGCATTTGTTTACAGGCTCTTGTAGCTCAAAGCGGGTGGCGGTTTCAAAGTGCAGCAGCCAGCGAGGATGGCAGAGCTGGCGAGGCTGCAGCGAGGAGGCCGGATGTGCGAGCCTGTTTGTCTGCAGGCAGCCAGTGAGGCTCGGCCCAGGATGTGCTGTAAAACTGTTGTAAAGCAGATTTTTTTTACTGTTTGCATCGCATGACATTTGTTTTTCTTTCTTTCTCTCCACTCCCCCTCCTCCCTTTCTCCCTCTTTGAATGGACCGTTTGACGCACAATCTGCCATTTTGTGGCGCAGTCCACTGTGTGGTGGCTGCGGGGGGGGTGTGCGGCAGGTAGGCGCAGAAACATTTACTGGGTTTAACTGAGGCCACGGCTTGTGAGAAAATCTGTCCTTTTCACTCCTTTTCATTTCTCTGTAAACACCAGCGCAGTGAAACAGCGTCAGCGGTATCATGATATGTGCCAGGTCCGACGCCTCGGGACCAGACATAATACAAACACAACCCCGATGACAGATCATGTCAGCTGTGTGCCTGTCTGTCTATCCAGCTATTGATTATCCTTCAGCAGGAGGTCATAAATGACCCGTGATCATCTGGCTGAAAAACATATTCCCAACATCTGACCTGTCACTAAAGGTTAATCAAATAAACCACACCGGCCCTATGGAGCATGACTTTGCAATTATGTGTAACTTGCACCTCCTGTGCTGCCTTTTATTGCATCATTAATACGTAGGAAGCCGTGGTGACAGCTAAGGGTGATGGCAACTCTTGGAAAAAAAATAACCTGCTCAGTGTCTTTAGTTACGTTTAACTTACAGGGACAGCAGCAAAATACGATCTTTTAAAAGAGAACACGAACATATCAAAGCGTTAAGAGAGGAAAAACGGAATAATGCCTCAAATGAAAAGTTTACTGTCCCTCTTAACTCCAGCTGCTTCGATGCCAAGATATTTATTTACAAGGAGATAAAATGTATCACCAGCATCTGCTGTGACTGATGGGGATGCTGTAACGTTTTTTTTTTCTTAGCTTATAAGAAACGTGGACTTATGACGATGGAAATTTCCACAATAATGTGGATGCCCGTTTTAAAAGAAATTGTGTGTTAGGTTGAGGAAACAAATTCCTCTCCATACCCAATGTTTAGTAACAATATAGTGCAAAGTTTCACATAAATGTAACTTTCAGACAGTGACAGTGGACAAACGGTTCAATTTGAAATGATGACCTTCTTCCTTCTAGACAGCGGTTTATTGTCCAACGCTGTTGAAACAACTGTGTTCCAGCAGCCCAAGCAACTTTTTACAGATGCTATAGAAGCAACACGTGTCTATTAATTTATACAAGTGGTTTTAGAGATTAGAAGAGCATAATTGTATTTTAATTTGAATTATCTGTTGTTAAATGTGTCACGATAGAAACTTTTCTTTCTACAAACCAAATGTACCTGTAAGCTACAAATAAATGAGCCTGAAGTCGACATTTAGAATCTCACCATTTATTTAGTGTGTTGCTAACAGATTTAGCAGAATCTGAAGACTCCCGAAGTGATCACTTGAGTGATCTTAAAGTAAAAAAGTTCCTCATTTTCAACATCGCTGATTAAACCGCCGAGTATTTCAAGTTGAGTAGCCTCCCTGTTAAATCTATAATATCCGAAACATCTTAGTAACCTCCATAAAGGCTGGCGCTCTACAAGCAAAATAGAAAACGACAACTTACCTACAACTCTGAAAAGCAGATCCTGGTGTTTCGGTGTGAAAAACAATTTAAAAAGTAGCCTCGCGCAGCAGGCCTGAGCCTGAATGGGAGACCAGCTGCAGTCAAACTGTAACCCTGGGAATGTGTGCCATCTTGCATGATAAATATCAGTGATTTGCTCCAGGCTTCAGACTGTTACTCACAGGAAGTCACTGTTTGAGTGGGTTTACACAGATGGAGACCATTCTTAGTCAACATTCACATAAAATCAGTCTGGGACCTTTTAGTTTCTGTTTTTTTTCTTCGCTCGCTTCCTTTTCATTGTGTGTAGACAGTGGCGGAGACTTTGTTTTTTTTTTACAGGCTGGGAGACGACACCTTTATTTGTTTGAGAGCTTAAACTTCATCGTTTACAAGGATCTGTAACATCACAAAGACATGATGAGCAACTCATCGTTCATGTTTTCACACAGAGCTCACAAAATATTTGTTTTGATCCCATCTGGGAGTTACAAGTCTTTAAGGCTATTATCATGTCGACACACCGTTGGTTTCACTTTCTTCAGTTTTGTGCTCCCAACTGCTATGGAAGCTCTGACAGGCAATTTAAGAAAAAAAAAATCTAGTGATACAAGGGGAATCTGATTTTTAGGCATGGAGCCAATGCTGAAGTGCTTTAAACTTGCATTTTCCCTACTGGCCATTAGGGGGCGACTCCTCTGTCTGCAAAAAGAAGTCTAATTGCATGGAAGTCCAATTCTCTCTGAGCTGTGTTACCATGGTGATATGCCCGGTAAAAGAAGTTACCTGCTTCATATTAGAGACCCTCAGAACAAAACATGAATGTATTTATTCCCATTTAGAACATTGGGCAGTGCTTCAGCCTCTTGTGGTTGAAATAAGTATAACAACAACAAACGCAGACAGATAAAACAAAAAACAGATAACAAAAACATTTTTTCATCTGTTTTTCACAGTTCTTAAGTCATAAACACAATTTACTCAGAAAATGGATCACTGCAGTTTGTTATCTCGCTTGCCTCTCGGGGCTTCCGTGATAATGTGGCAGGACAACAGTTAGCCTGTGGTTACCAGCAGTTATTGGCCTTCTGGTCCAAGTTATGAGGGAACTCTGTTTGTCCTGATGTGCTTGAGGATGAGTTCCCTAATAATTATTCTGTCCGCTGTCTGTCTCCCACTGAGAGCCACACTGGACCAGGAGGCTCAAACATCTTCACATATGTTGCTTTAATGTGCCAGAGAGGCCTGCAGGCCTCCTCTTCTGCTTCCCTGTGTGTTTGTGCACCGCTGGAACAGCTATTCACATATTAGGAGCCATTTATATGCTGTCCATAACAATGCATCACTAAGTTATGAGCTGTAATTATGGTTGGATTTGAAATGTTTATCTGATAAGTGACTCGTAACTGTTAGGTAATGAATAAGTACAAGAGTTGTCCCTGAAATGTAGAAAGTAGAAGTAGAAAGTTACAGAAAGTGCTATTTGTAATAATAGTAGTTTTAGGAACTCTTATGGTGTTTTATTGATTTTTTTGAAACAAGATAATTATTAAAACTTTAATTTAAAAAATTCAAATGTTAAATATTTAATTTGTTTTGTTTTACTGAACACTTTTCTGATCAGTGGACTTGGTGTCGCCTACATTCTGTTCAGTCCACACATGTTTTAACCAAATATTTATCATTTTAATTCATTTCAAAACGTTTTATTCCAACAAAGTACAAGTACACCTGCAAGTTGGACCACTGATTGCTGCTCTAAGAAGTCACAGTTAGGTAGAAAAACATGACACGTTGTTTGGGAATGTCTACGTTTGAATACAAAACCATTCCATTTCCCAGATTAGGTGAATGCCAACTAGATCATTTGATATGAATTGTTGTTTTTGTTTAGGCTGGGGTTGAAATAAAGGGCTTCCTGTGGCTCGTCTGCTTTGTCAGTCGGCTCTGAAAAGACTTGGTACTTTCACTCTGATCTGAAAACACCTATTCGTATTCAAGACATTTGTGCCGTCTAATTGTTCCCGGGACAAGAAAGAGGCATCCTGCTGGTCCATTCAAGACCCTCCTCTTTTGTTTTAAGATATCGCCTGAAACGTTCCTCCTCATCGATGACTCCTTCGGCTCAGATTCTTTTAGTGAATCTGATGATTTCATGTAAGGGAGGCGACTACATTATAGTAGTTTTCCTCGACCAGCCTCAGATGTTACTCGCTCAAAGGTTATAATTAACCACTGTTTTATTGCAGCCATTGTTGTAATTGGCACGCAAGTTTGTGAGAAGGAATAATTTCCTTTCCCCCCCCCCTCCTGAAATTTGCATCTTTTTTTTCTGCCTTTAGGTTTGTTGTCATGTACGCTTGCACGTCAACAAAGTCCCAAACACATCATTATGAAGCTTTTATGTGTAAATAAACAGCAGCTGAGGAGGTGTTTTAGTCTGCGTCCTTGTTTCTCTCATGCTGCTCTAAATGGAGAGATTATCTCAACACCTTCGCCACAAGTTTCCTCAAACAACAAAAAAAGTTCCCTGAAGGAAATATTCTCCTCTTTCTTCACCGCGCTGCAGCAAATATTCATTATCCCACACTTTTTTTTTTTTAGAAAAACATTTCATTTTCGTCCATTTCTTTCTCCCTCAGCCAATTTCCTGCTTTTTCCTATCCCGGCCCACTTCCTCATTTACGGCCTGAAGGCGATCCTGACACCCGGGACGTCATGTGAAACCATGAAGGACAGGAGGCAATAAGTCGGAGAATAGCAGCAATCTTCAGGAAAGTTCTCCATTCACTCTCGCAGCCGTACTTCTCTGTGCTCTTATCCAGCCTTGAAGATAAAGAAAAAAAATCAATAGAGAAACACAGTGTTAGATAAAAGCAGAGAGAGGGAGAGAGCTGAGCCAAGTTGGGTGTAGTGAATTAAAGCGATCAGAAATTTCCCGGCCACTCAGCCCTCAGACTACATAACCTAACAGCCCTGTCTTGGTGCTGTCTATCACTCTCCGCTCTCTGTTCAATCCCTCTTTGTTCACTCGTGATTTCTTTTTGGTCTATTCCCCCGTTTGCTTTGTGTTTTAGGATGAAGGAGCCTCTCCCATTCAGCTGCAATAACTGCTGAGTGAAGGTTTTGGATATTGCCAGGCAGCCTGTCTGAGCTTCCATATCAGCTTTGACACTTGCTGGTCACACCGGAGGGACGTGAGGATGGACTGGACTGATCCGGCTCTTGTTTTTAGGCGTGCTATAGCGGCGTGGCTCTATGGTGGTGTTACTGGCTCAGCCAGCCCTCTTTGAGTGAAATATCTCAACATCTATTTGATAGACTCCCAAGAAAGTTTTCCTTTAGCGCCATGAGTGAGAATATTTTCCATTTCTACAAAGTTATTCTAATCGGTTTGATTCCATGTGAAATCAGACGAGACGATGCTTGGAAAAAACTGAAGCGCCAAAATGAACGCTGCAAGTATCTTGGTATTATCATATATATACAGTTGTGTTTTTGCATGGATTATAAATACATTCACAAATCTACAAATGAAGAAACCATCATGCTTTATAATCAGCATGTTACTCCCCTTGTTAGCATGTTATCCTGCTAATGTTAGCATGTAGCCCAAGGCACCGCCGTTCCTGCAGTGAGTACAGCCTCACAGTGCTGCTCAGCTGTCAGTCTTGCTTTACCGGCTTCGTGTACAAATATATGTCCGTCCCCGTCCCCTCCGTCTCTCGGCGTCCCTCCCTTCACCTCCTCGGGTCCCAGATCACACTGACTTCTGATGAGCAGGAGCAGATATCAGGGCCGCATGTGATGCTCTGCAGGACCTATTTCAAAAGGGGCTGGGGTCATATTTCACCGTTTCAGGGCTGAGGCCCTGTCATGTATTAATTAAAATCCAAATACCCTGTATTGATTGTGTTATCAGGCTAGTGCAGCCTGGGCCCGGTGTATTGATCCGGCCTGTGATTTATGATCATTTTCAAGAAAAATCCTTTTGTGTGATTATATGAGGAAACAGAGCCTGAGTGAGTGTAATTCTTTTAGATCTATTATGTAGCGCCGGGCTGGTGGTGGAGGGCGAGACGGACTGCCACCCTGAAGCCCCCCAACAGAGAGATATTTTCAACTAAAAAAATTGTTATGATCGGGTTGGTTTCATTAAAAAGTAAATCAAACGAATCAGCGGGCTGCACACACTGAGCTCCAAACTGCAGCCGCACGTCTTACTGTTGGATACTTCTAATAGGAAGGGACTAAATTCTTTAAAGGGTTACCTCACCAAATCATATATAAAAAAGCATATTTTCTCACTTTCTCATTAAATTTCTGAATTTAGGAGATTATGCTGCTCACCATGCTTTGTTAATTCAGCTGTTCCCTTTTATTTCTCCTGAAGTTTATTTAGCACGCTGTCTGATAATGTCACATATATTCTGTATCAGGCCTAGATACACGTCCAGATACATCATTTTATATATTTATTTCCTCTGAACTTCATATTTTTCAACTTTGTGATCACCACTAGAATTTGAAGGTTTGGCTGCACAGCATGACTTTGTAAAGATCTGGCAGGACGTAGCTTCTCCTGCATTCAGCTGCCAGTCAATCACAGACTTCCACTGTGATCTTTAATTCTGCAGACTCCAGATTTTCTCTTTTAAATGGACGATTCTTCATTCTCACGTGTTAAAACAGAGTGGAGGTTGAAAGCAGTGAAATACATATTTAACTACAGGACTTAAGGCCTTTAATCATGTCGATATATATTTTTTGGAACAGTTTGTGATGAATATAATCACAACAACATGAATCCCAAACAAGATGGCGAACTGCATTACTCCTTTCAACTTTGACAAAGGAAGCACAGACCAGATCCTCTCCTTCTGTTCTTATCTTTCTCCTATAAAAACCTGAGACATGTCCGCTGCGTTACTGCTCAAATGAACTCAGGGCATTTTGCTAAAAGGAAACTCAATAAAATATCCTGCAGCAGCTTCAGCTATACAACAATTTAGCTCTGACAGACTGCCAGACGCTGCTCTGGGTCAATAGGATTCAGGTAGCTGGTCCTCTGCCTGCGTGGATCTGTTCAAACCTCTCATGTTGATGTTTTGTTGTTTATCTGTTACATGTGCAGACTTTGAAGTGAAGCAAGTCACCGCTGACTATAAAAAATATTCTTATTAATTGCTATCACTTAGTGAAGCCATGTGTAATCCCCATTTACTTAGCATCCTTTGTTGATCACTGACTACATGTGTTATTTTAAAACAACAGCCCCATGCTTTATCATATCCGATCCCGTGGCTATAAACTAAATGTAGCGTGGGTGTGTAGTTTTCTTCTGAAGTCAAATTAAAATTGCATTATCACATCTGCAGATATCCATAAAAATAGGACATTTAGTCACCTGTCTGAAGATGACTAACCCGTATAACTGGAAGGCTGAGGGTTAGTCATTTTCCAAAGCAAACCAGGGAAAATAAACAAAACACCCAAACTCTTATCTGTAAAACCCCCCAGTAGGATTCATGACCTCAGTATTTCTACCTTATAATTATCTGGAGAGCTGAACACGTCTCTCTGGCTGGCACATGTTCCAATTTAAGCTTCATGGTGGTTGTATTTGATGCATTACTATTTATTCTGGAATTAAATGCAACTCCCTCATGTCATGTTTTCTAGATGTCTATAATGTAATTTCATTATGCACTTTGATGAACTGAAACATTATATTAAGAACAGTTGGCAACCCCCGGGTTCTGAAAAGTGAAGTCAATGCTGAAGTGCCTTAAGCAACTCCAGTGGTTGCAAAAAGAAGTCTGATTGTATAGAAGTCTATGAGAAAAGTTTACATGCAATTCTGGTCTTCAAGTCTTCTTCATTTAGTAAATTATGGTCCATTTAGAGTCAGCTAGACCATAAAGCAGGGGATGCTTTGGGGCGGGGCTACCTAGTGATTGACAGGTTGCTACCACAGTGTCACTATTACAGCCCCGCTACTGTCGCCACCAATGTAATTAGCTACTAGGACGACTAACACTATTATTAACACTTTTAGTCAACAGCTTCACACCAGAATCCAGATGGATCCAGATCCAGTAAGGGTGCCGCTCTGCTGCTTATGTGTGTCACATCCACCCGTCGCTCCTTTGCAGTCCAAATATGGTCACTTCCTTCACTGGTTGCAAAAATCCAAGATGATGACGGCTCGAGGTGACGTCACCATGACTACGTCCACTTCTTATGTGAGTATTTATTAAATCTCCCTCCTGTCTTTTTTTGCAGAGTATCACTATGTTTTGTCTGTATTTGGTGTCATTTCATGGATTTCATTCACTTCCTGCAGCTTTGTGTGGTGAAACGTTACATTAAGGCTTATTTATCCATTTATTGAAGGTGAACCGGCCCCCCTTCAGAAACAGATCCGTGGCTCGTCATGGCAAACAACACAGATTGATACAGTTGTGCCTCCGACAGATGTACGCCACAATCAAATTCAAGTGGCGCTCGGGGCCGTGAGTGGAGCCTGCGTTAGTGCAGGCCGAGTTAGAATCTGGAAGAGATCATGGTCAAGTAGTTGCTAGTTTGATTTTGTGTGGCGACGCTGGTTACAAAGAATCAATATCGAATCAAGGAGGGTTGAGTTTCCAGATAAGCCCTCTCTTGGCCACTCTGGCTATTCATCATAAGTCTGTAGAAACCTGATAGGTCAGAAGAAATTATATTCCAGCAGGAGCGAGGCCTCCTTATCTCTCCATAGCAGGGGAATAGGAGACATGCCGATCAATACCAGGCTGTTGTGTAGTACCTACAATTATCAACAGCTGATTCTGTCCTCCCCCAGCTGCATCTTTTAATACCACATAGTTACAAGTTTTGGGACAATGCCTGGTGAAAGGGGATTACAGCTTTGGTGAAGTATGTGTCGTTCTTCTCTCAGCTTTGAAATAGCTAGTCTGTGTGGAAGAGGAGGATCAAACAATAACATAAGTACTGATTTTAATTATACACTTCATATTGTGGGGCTTCGTTAACCCCGGTGATCTTTTGGTGATAGCTGCAGTGACAAATAAAGAGCTTTAATTCAAAACGGTCGCCTTTAGTCAGCGATTCTACGGCAAGCAGCTGCCAAAAGTCCAGTAAAAACTAAAAAAATAAATACATTTGCCATGTTGGTTTGCATCTCTCATCATCACTCAGAAGAAGAGTTCTTTTCCAACCCCGAGACATTTTTTCTGTCTCTATTATGGCGCCAAATTGTGGGAGGTCGCAACAAATGAAGCAAGGGCTCCAACACCTCCTGTGGTATCCTGGCAGTAGCCTATCGCAGGCGGCCTGAAGGGCATCTAATGATGGACCGGAGGCGGAGGCAGCAAGGAGGGCGCCGGTGCCTCGGATAGACCACGGAGTCTCACTTCCGACAGCTTCCAGTGTGGGATCGGACCTATCCGCAACCTGAGCGAGAACTCCTTTTACGCGCAAAGTTTGACTTTTACGCGCGTACCAAACCCGATGGACCTCTTCTTACGCATCTGTTCTGGACTTTACGCAGCTTTTTAAAGACTCAGCATATCCTCTGGAAGGATAACTGCTCCCGCTGTCTGAAGTCCATTCATCTACAGCCTGAGAGGTCGGCTCAAACTGGAGCGTCTCAAAACTCACCCTAAGAGCGCACAAAACGGACTACTGCGGGATGGACACAAAGTTGAGACCAAGGCTGCGCTAAAACACGAGCCCTTCACAACGAGTCCGCGTCGGGATTAAGCCATGCTGGAGCCGCTCGGAGAGTTGTGCCGCGCACCGGACAGGAAGTGAACAAATTATTATTAAACCCCCCTCATCCCTCATTTCCATATCTAGCGTGAGTTGGGCTGGACTGCAGCCAATCGGCCGCCGAAGGGCAGCGAGAGTCGTAAAAAAAAAAAAAAAAAAAAGCAAGCGTTATCCTTTTCCTCCATCACAATTACACTGACATGCGCAATCTGCACACGGGCATCAACACCAGCCGCCGCTGCTCGCTTATTCCAGCGACCCCGCTCCCCCTGAAAGGTCCCAGTCGCCGCTCGTAGATGAGTCGGCGGAAGGCAGCAGCGAGTCGCACAGAGAGATCAGCATGTCCCGCCGCAAGCAAGCCAAGCCGCAGCACCTCGAGTCCGATGGAGACGCGAACGGTAGGCTTTCAAAGCACTTTTACTGTGTTTACTTCAGCTGCTGCTCGTTAACAGGAACACACGGACGCTTCATTCAAAGGCTATTTATTATTGCAAAGAGCATGTTTAACTACATGACGGTGGCTCCAAAATATACCAACGGTTTCCTAAATTAAATATGATTTAGGTTGCTTTACTTCCTGTTTATGCCTGACTCTAAATTATGTGTTATTATTTTTGAATTATTTTTGAGGTTTACCAGATGAAACCTTGTTAGTATTTTTTAAAAAAAAGTTAATTTTGGTCACAAGAAGGGGATTAAATGGAGTATTTTTCTATCCTTTTTTAATGTTTTATTTAAATAAAAGAAATCAGATCCAGATTTATTGACTTGATACTGTGCGTGAGTGCAAACAGCAGGCTGCACAACATAAAACAATCGTATTTAATTTGTGTTTTAGGGGGATACGTAGAAACCAGGCCTGTTGTGAACTTTAAAATCCACCAAAGCACGGAATAAAATCCATATATTATATGTTGAAGGGTTTTTATTAATGTATGTTTGAGATGATTCTGTGTTCGAGGCCTTCCTGTCAACTATTAAAACTTTCACATTTTAATGAGAAACACTTTATAAACCAGAAAATCATCTGAAATTAAACTTTTCTGATCATAATAACAGATATTTAACTGTTGTGCGTAATTAACGTATTTTCCTGTGCAAACTGTTTGATGAATACGTTGAAAACCCAAACAGATAAGATGAAATGGATCTGGATGTGGAGTGTATGAAATACCAATTAAAATCATCAGCCTGGTTCACCTTATTTGTAACTAGATCTCACTTCTTTATCACACATTGCCAGCCTATGTTATGGTACACCGGAAGCCTAACATCATTTCTAATATTTTGCTATTTAATTAAACAATTACATTTTCTCCTCATGCACGTTGCCTGGTTATTATTCCAACCAGCTCATCAACACTTAACAGCTGAGCTCTAACTCCCACCAGCACTAACATTTAACCATAAATTAACCTTTAAACTATCGGATGCACATCCATCCCCAAAAAATGACTGAATTTTGAATTGAATTTGGCTCTCTAAAGTGGGTGCAAAACCTTTGAGAAAATGTCTCCTCCTACACCTGCTTTAACTGACAGTTAATGAAATTAATCAAATGGAATATGATGCGTTTGATTTGTGCGTTTATGTCAACATCCACCTTGTTTATCATGTTCTGAAAAGCAAAAGGAGGAAAAAAAGGCCTGCAAATTCCACACATTGGTCCAAATCATCACCATCAGCACTTGTTCACGTGTTTGTCAGTGATTTATTTCTTGTTACTTGTGGCTGTGAAAAGGTGTTGAGTGTGGACGGGGGCTCTTCGTCACTCGGGCCCTCCCACCGTCCTGCAGCCAGGCGGGGGGCTCCGCCACTCGGAGATGGGCTTTGATTGAGCCTGCTGACTTAACCTTTGTCAGCCTCACCCTGCGAGGGGCAAGTGCTCCGTGTCTGGATCATAATACAATTAGTACATCTGAACCGCTGACCTTTGCAGCCCCCGGAGGTCACACACACACACAACGCTGGGCTCAGAGTCTGTTTGCTCTCCAGCTGCAGCTTCGTGATTTTTCTTTCTTTTTTCTTCTTTTTTTTCCCCCCCGTCTCGTCTCTTCGCCAAAACCACACAGCAAGAAACAAGACATAAATCTGTTTTCTGCTCCCGACGTTGTGGACGGAGCGGGGGTGACATTTCTATCGCTGTTATTATATTTGGAAATATAGTCAGCTTTTAAATCAAAGCCCGAATCTTTTCTTTGTTTTTGCTGGAAGTAAATGTTACAAAGCGCAAATGAAATCCTGAGCTAAGACAGTGAAAGTGTTTTCACTCCTGTGTTTGCTGAATCGCCTTGGTGATCTTCAGACCACCCACATGGTGAGCCAGCCACTCTGATTATTTACCTCTGACGGCTTTGACTTTCAAGGAGATTTGACCCACTCAGCTGTGGTTACACTCCTCTTTTGTGAACTGAAGTAAAAAGATTTAAATCATTTTTATTATTATCTCAGATACGAGACAGTTGGAAGCTTCAGCCTGTGATGTATTAAAAGGAGACACTTCAGGTGAAAAAGAGTAAAAATATAACAAACGGATATAAACTTCAAACTTCCCCAGTTGAATACTTATATTATTATTTGTTTTTTTACGAGTTTTCTGAAATGTAACATTTAAAAATGCAAATATTTTATTAAATATTTGATCATTTGCATACGTTTCCAGAACAGAAATATGAACTTTGGATAAAACCAGGTTCAAAATTTGTGTTTGAATGAAAGGCTTTTAAGGAGAGAATTCTTAGCTTCTCTTTGCATCAATCCATGAATCACAGAATACTGTTCACAGCCATGACAAAATCAATTTCTGACATTTTTTGTAATAAAATGTAGTATAAATCTGGCTTTGAATGATATATGAACAAATCCCTCTGTAAAAACTGCTGGAGTATAGATAGGAAATAAACTAATGTTCTATGTATGTCAGTGTTTCTGAACTGAAGATTTCTGGAGTTTGAGAAAAAAAAAAAATTCGAGAAAACAAGATAAATTCCATACATTCTGAAGTAAAAAGTGTACATAAATCAACCAAACCTCTAATATCACTATGACACTTTCCCAGCTGATTTCTTACATTTTAAGAAAATATTTTTTCCGCTTTCTTTAATGTTATGTTTAATTTAGGCATTATCTAATTGTAACTTTTGGTGAATTTAGAAGATATTTACGGACACAAATAGACAAAGTAGTAAAACAAAACGCCATCTGAAATCATGTTATGGAAGCAAAACAGCCCCAAAATCTCCAAATTGACCCGTGTATTAAAAACAATACTTTAATCTGCGTCGATTGATCTTAATAAACATGTTAGAGATTAACACAGACACGAGGACTCGATGAGTTTACTGGTGGATCTGTAAACACACCAGACGTCCCAGTGAGCTTCAGCACAACTCAGTCGTTCAGGTGTAACACAGTGATAACTGGAGTCCACACACACACACACACACACACACACACACAGATTCAGCACAAAGACATGCACGTTGAAATCGTCCACATTCACTGTTTAAGAACAAAGGTGCAGCAGATATGTCCGACACACACACACACACACACACTCTTGATTCACACTAGATTTTATGATTTTGTGCTGGAAAGAATATTATCTTTCCACAAAATAATTATTGTCACATTGCAAATAAAAATGTTTGCAAAATAGAATTGATTACAAAAATAGTTGCTACCTAAAGCTCGTAGGATCCATCCTGAATCTAAATAGTTATTCTTGAACGTAGGGAGGCCGGGTGTATGGAACAACAACATCCTATTGATTTGCCCAAATCTTTCCATCTGGTGTTGATGTGTGTTTCCTAATGGGGCAAAGCCCGAACAGATGAAGAGCGCTTCTAAAGTGTCAAATCTCAAAGATCTTCTGTCAAAACAGAAGGACGACTTGTCTTCCATGTGACATAAGTGTTTGGTTTTTTTTTTCACAAATGCATTTGGACTTAAAAAGTGGATTAACACGAGTTAGGAATTAAAACATCAAAAATAACCACATGAGGATATTCTGGACCTTTTTATTGGTTTCCTCTTGATCTCAATGTAAAAGTGAACTTTAATTTAGGTTTCTCCTGTGTGTTGATGATATTATATTAAGGTTCATTTTCATTGCCTGGTGTAGATGCAGAATCAAAATGGTGTTATCCTGGAAATAAGAACACAAGCATGATCAGTAATATGGTAATAATACTCGATTTACGTCTGAGAGCTACCGCATTAAAGCACATTTTAATGAGATGTAAGTGTTTTACAGGTAAATTAGTGAGCGTCAGGTTCTCTAATCAGTTAAGACCATTTTGCAAACAAAATGCAGAAAAGGCCTTTTGTGCATAAAGATGAGAAACATATGCATAAATGTATGAATGTACAAATAGGAAAAAATCAATATACTGTATGGGATTTCATTATCTGTCTGAATGCACAATCGAGAGGTCAGATAACTTCATTGAACTTTATTGATTTTCTGGGAAGATTATTAACATTTGCAAACAGGGGGTGCCAGTTTAAAACCTTTGTCAACACTTTGAAACGATGTGGAGCCTATTGTGTGTGTGTGTGTGTGTGTGTGTGTGTGTGTGTGTGTGTGTGTGTGTGTGTGTATGAATAAATAATAGTTCCTTATAATAGTTGGGGAAAACTTATCTAAAATCTAAATTCATATTTAATAGGAAAAAAAGAAGTGGCTATTAATTGCAGGTAAAACTTGGATTCCCATTCAGTTTCCTATTAAGTTGCTTCATAGTTAGAAAAACACATTTCCATCCAAAGGCGTTTTTCAAATCAAATGACCTGTTTCTAGATGCTCCATTTATAAAAATGTAAAAATAAAACCTTCTAATTTAGTCCAATGTTTTTTTTTTTGTTTTTTTGTTTGTTTTTTTGTTTGTTTTTTTGGGATCTCTTGTGGATTCCCAGATTCAGTGGGTTTGAACAAGGCTTGTCCACATAACGTGAGTCAGGACGGATGGACTGGCTGCTCTGTGTGTTGGGGGATTAATTACACCACGATAAATGGAAATGTGTCCCTCTGGTGAAATATCAGGACGATAAATGATCAATTATTCATTCTTAATCTGTCTTTATTTTGTGCGTGCTTCCAGGCAACGTGGAGGGCATGGAGAGAGAGGAGGCTGATGGAGGTTGCCATAGCAGCGAGGAAACGCACATCTGTGACAAATGCTGTGCCGAGTTCTTCACTTGGGCCGAACTGAGCGAACATCAGAAAGTCTGCACCGAGGATCCGTTGGTGCTGATAGTGAAGGAGGACGACGGGATGCCGGAGGAATCTCCTGTCGGACCCTCTCCGCTTCCTAGCACGCCGTCCAGCGACTCGTCTGCGGCCGAGTCCGCAGACGCCGGCTTTGAGTTCGGGGAGACGCTGGCGAACGACGTTCTGGATGGTTTGGAGGAAGGCGTGGAGCGTGATGAAGCCATGGAGCTTGAGCGTTACCAACAGGACCAACACACCACGACCTCCTTCTCTCAGCCTCCATCTTCTGCCTCCTCCCTCCAGATGTCGGCCGCCGGCATCTACGGCATGCCGAGCACCAACGTGACGCTGGAGATTCTCCACAGCACCCGGGTGGCGGTCGCTCAGTTCTCCCAGGGGATCAGCAGCAGCGGCGCGGGAGGGAAGGCGGCTTCGGCGGCCATCCCGGTGATCCTGGAACACCTGCTGGCTCTGCAGCAACAGCAGGTCCACCAGCTGCAGCTCATTGAGCAGATCTGCAGCCAGGTAGCCATCATGAACAGACAACCGACGCAGGCGGCGCTGAACCCGGTCTCCAGATCCCTGACTCTGGCACCCAACCCCTTCCCTTCTCAAAGCACCGCCCCTCCTCCCATCATGCCCCTGTCAGGAACGATGCCCTCCTCCATCAACGGGCAGGCTGCCGTCTCTTTGTCTTCTGCGCTGGAGAAGTCACACAGTCTCCCCTCACAAACTGTATGCGGGCCGTCCAGCTTTAGAGACGTGACATGTACCTCAGCTTCCTCAGAAAACCCCCGGTCTCTCTCCAGCTGCAGCAGCGGCCTCTCCACGTTGCTGCCTCCTTACGCAGGCTCACACACCGGTAGCTGCACTCAGACACTGAGCTCCTCCAGCCCGCTTCCCCTGGGGCCGAGCAGCCTCCTCAGCTCATCCTCCAGCCTGCCATTTCTACCTCAGAGCCCCCCCAGTAGCGTCATTTTCCCCAATCCCTTGGCCAGCATCGCCGCCACAGCTAATGCACTTGATCCCCTCGCGGCCATGATGAAGCACAGGAAGGGCAAACTGCCTAACGTGCCCCTGTTCGAGACGAAGCCCAGCCCAGAGGAGCCCTTCTTCAAGCATAAATGCAGGTTCTGTGCCAAAGTGTTTGGCAGCGACAGCGCTCTGCAGATCCACCTGCGCTCCCATACAGGAGAGAGACCCTTCAAATGCAACATCTGCGGCAATCGCTTCTCCACGAAAGGGAACTTAAAGGTGCACTTCCAGAGGCATAAAGAGAAGTATCCTCACGTTCAGATGAACCCCTACCCGGTGCCAGAGTATCTAGACAATGTGCCAACAAGTTCTGGGATTCCCTACGGAATGTCCTTCCCTCCAGAAAAGCCCGGCTCCTCATGGCTGGACAGCAAACCTGTTGTAGCAGCTCTGCCAGCCACGATGGCTCTTCCGCTTTCCTCCACTATTACCAGCCTGGGAGGGTCAAATGACCCTGTAAGTGTAACACCATCTGTTAAATCTCCCTACCAGTCGGCTCCCGGTGAATGTGTATCTTTGTCACCTCACCACAGAGGCAGCGAGGCTCATCTCTCTCCCGTTTCACAGTCGCCACAGTCCAACCGTGAGACAGAAGCGTCCGATATACTGAAAACAGAGGGGGTGCACTTGCCCCAGAGCTGCTCCCTGAGACTGAGAGCCAACCCTGTAACAGAAGCGAGCAGCACCGCGATCCCATCGGTGGCCACCACGCCCGAACACGCCCCCTCAGCGTCCCCCGTCTCCGACTCGCCGCCCCTCTCCTTCAGCTCGGACGAAACTAAATTCCCATCCGGCGGCTTCCTGGACTCTATGCAAACATCCGAAACCTCAAAGCTTCAGCAGCTGGTGGAGAACATCGACAGGAAGATCACAGACCCCAACCAGTGTGTCCTCTGTCACCGCGTCCTCAGCTGTCAGAGCGCGCTGAAGATGCACTACCGCATCCACACCGGCGAAAGGCCCTACAAGTGTAAAGTGTGCGGCAGGGCTTTCACCACCAAGGGCAACTTGAAGACTCACATCGGCGTCCACAGAGAAAACACTCCCGTTCACGTGCAACACTCGTGTCCCATCTGCCAGAAGAAGTTCACCAACGCCGTCGTCCTGCAGCAGCACATCCGCATGCACATGGTGGGCCAGATTCCAGACTCCAACCTGGCGGACGGGCTTCCGGAGATGGACGGCGACGTCTCCTTCAATGAGAGGAACTTCGACAGTCTCAGCAGCAATGGCAACGACTTCGTCGATGACATTTCGATGGAGGATGACGACGAGGAAGAGGAGGTGGAGAACATGGAGGAGGTTGTGAACGTGTCTCAACCCATGATCTTTGAATGTCACTCTCCTCCTAAGTCCTCCACCATTGTTTCCAGCCTCGCTGCGCTGGAGAACCAAATGAGGATGATCGACTCCACTTTAAGCCTGAACCACTCCTTCGGCGTAAAACCCCTCACAAACGGTTTTAACGACGGCAGCCGACTGGACGTTAAATGCTCTCTATCGGAGAAAAGGGTTGAGAATAGCAGCCCGAATGTGTCGGACTCCTCCTGTTCCCCTCGCGTCTCGCTGTCTCCGATTCAAAGCAACTCGGAGGGCGTGACGATCAAATCACCTGCAGCGAACAACAGCAGGCCAGAATCCCGAGAGTCTTTGGCGGCCTCGGTGAAGAGAGAGCAATCTGAGTCTCCCACCTCTGCGTCGGTCGCTGCAGCGGCCCAAGAGCTGAGAGGAATACAGGCCAGCAAGCTGTGTGTGAAAGAGGAGACTCCCTATAGCATGTCATTCCAACTGAGCAGAGAAAGAGGTACTTTCACACTGTTGTGCTAATTAAGTAACACTGTCTACTAAAGTACAATGTGCTGTTTAAATATTGTCCCTTCTGGGGATGTCAAATGATCTACTGAAGGTTTGATGAAACTGTCATTTCAGCTGCAGGTCAAAGCCTTCCCGGCCTGGTTAGCAGCACGTCATCGGGCCTGATCAAGACCGAGGTGAATGGCCACGGTCAACCACACAACCCGTCGGACGGTCCGCCATTCAGCATCCACATCCCCACGGCCTACGCGTCCGTCGGCAGCCCGGGGATGACCTCGCTGCTCGGCCCTGCTCCTCCTCGCCGGACGCCGAAGCAACACAACTGCAACGTCTGTGGGAAGAACTTCTCTTCGGCCAGCGCGCTACAGATCCACGAGCGCACGCACACTGGGGAGAAACCGTTCGTCTGCTCCATCTGCGGCAGAGCTTTCACCACGAAAGGCAATCTGAAGGTAGGTCCACGCTAAGAACACACTTTACTGGCTGTCTTTCAGTGTTTTAGGACAGAGCAGCGTACACGGCAACAACATGGCATCCACACAATCGTAGAGTAACAAATAAAATATGTCTTCACAGAGAAAAGTCCAGAATGAAAAGAAAAAGTAAAGTTTGTGATTTTAAACTGCTGTTAAACTTCCTGTTGAAGCACAGAACATCCCCCATATATCAAAAAATTATACAAATTGTACATTAAATCATATTTATTCTCATAAGAGTAACAACTGGTTAATGTGCACCTTTCAAAATAAAAGTCTGTGCTTAAGCCACATATGATTCAGTGGGGATTTATAATGCCTTGTTCAAATTTAGTGCCACATGTGTCCTATGTTTGTTTCTAGGTATTTTCCTCTCCATTAAAAGCAAAACCACAAAAAAAAAAAAAACGTATTTATTTTATTTGAATTTTTTTGTGTTTTATATGTCTTTTATTCGTCACAGTTCTCTACAAAACAAGTATATGGCTGAAATGTACAGTTATTTTCCTAGTGGATTAGTCTGATGGTTATCTTTTCTATTAATCAATTAATGTTTTTTTTTATAAAATATATTTTTTTAAATGCATCGCAATTGCTTGTTTTGTTATTTCAGTTTACTGTCAAATAATAAGACAAATAAAGCCGAACATCTTTATATTTTAGAAGCTGGAACCAGCAAATATTTGACATTTTTGCTTGTATAATCACTAAAGAGACCAAAATTATTGCTGATTAAATACGTTCACATTCACAAACCAGAACTAGTGGAGATATATTACTGATGGATCTTGTAAACGCAGAAGCCCATGAAATAAACTGAAACTTTTTTCGATTGTGTTTTTCTAAAGCATCAACCATCTCTTACGTACTTCCGTGTCCTTTTCAGGTTCATATGGGAACTCACATGTGGAACAACGCGCCGGCCAGGAGAGGCCGGCGGCTGTCGGTGGAGAACCCCATGGCCCTGCTGAGTGGAGAGGCCGCGAAGTTTGGAGAGATGTTTCAGAAGGACCTGGCAGCTCGAGCGATGAATGTAGACCCTGGATTTTGGAACCGCTATGCGACGGCTATCGCCAACAGCTTGGCCACGAAGAACAACGAGATCTCTGTGATTCAGAACAGGGGCATCTCTCAGCTGCACCCTCTGACTGCAAGCATGAACAGAGTGAGCACCGCAGGAAGTCCAATAACCAGTCTCACCAAGACGGGCATGGACCTGGGGAATAATAGGCATTTTTCTATGCTGATGGATGACAGCAAAGAAATTGGAATCAATTGAAAATAATAAAAAAAAAGATGAATGGAGACTTATGCAATCTATTATGGACATTAAAATATTTGTAAAAATAAATCTGGTTTCTTCTTGTATTATATATAGAATTAAAAAAGGAGTTTTTATCAATTGACAGAATTGTAGGGTATTCTCATTTTTGCTATTTTAATTTGCCGTGTGTGTGTGTGTGTGTGTGTGTGTGTGTGTGTGTGTGTGTGTGTTTCTAAACATTAAATACGTTGGTTAACTTGTACCTGAAAACCTTGGTTGGTCTGAAGAAGGGAACATATGATCAGATCAATAATGCAAAGAGTCTGTTATCTCCTCCGGACAGCTGCCCAATGCTGCTAGCTGGTGCAAAGCACAAAACATGCTCATGAATACCCACAGTTACGTTGTCAATGTTAATGGTGAGAACTGTTGGACCCGAAATAAAAACTAGAACAAACAGTCTGTATGTTCCATTCACTACCTCGCTCCGTTTAAACGCCGAAAAACGAGCGTGCTTGTCTGGATGACACTAGAAATCACAACTTTACAAAATGCATTTTTGTGTCTTATCTTTTTTGTTCTTGTTATAATAATAACAATAATAATATTCATAATAAGTAACATTTTGATCTTCAAATTATCTCTTTCCAAATTTCATGATATGAACAGATGCATCCTGCTGTTAATCTCCACTGAGAGGATGAATGCAGGTGATATCCAAACATACGTCATCATTCATCAGGAGCACATAAGAAAGTGGCAACTTGTTTTCGCAGGCACACCGTTTTAAAAACCAGACGATTTATCTGGAATATTATCTGGCACTAAATGAAAAAGAAACAAAGTGGATAAGAAAAAGTGTCAAAGTTTCACTTATTAGCTTTTGTAAACATTTCAACCGCTTCTTTATCAGCATGCAGCAAACAGGTTATCTGCTCTAAATCCCTTTTCAATGGATAATTGATGCTGCGTTTCAGTAAATCTCGGAAAGTGGATATTCACCAGCGTTACATATAGTCAGTTCCACTTTTGGTAAGAAGACACATTCCTTATTTGTCTTGGTTATAGAAATAATCCGTTGCCCAAGCTCTATGTTGTGCTACAAAGACAGAATAACAGAGAGAAAGTGGAAAATACCCCCATTTATGACCTCAACCATAACGTCTTTTTAAAGCACTGTATTTACGACATTTCTGGATAGTCCGCGAACGCATCACAAACCCCAAGCATTTTTTTGTTACGTGACGTCAGGATGTGTACTGCCCAGCCAAGATGGCTGACAGCATCCCGTTAAATCCGCTACGGAAGACTTCGAAGAGAATCCCGTATTACAACTCAGCCAGACTTTCAAGGTACGGAGGGGCTAGCTGGGTCGTTTCTGCTGTCTGGGGACTAAAGACGCAGCTGTTCACCCCAAAAAAAGTTCCATTTCTCCGCCTCGCTCGCTCCCGGGGCGCCTGTTTGTGTTCCGGTCGCGGCTGTTAGCTTGTGTTTGCTAGCGCTGATGCCGCTGACAGCTCCTTCGCATTTTCCTTATTTGACAGTTGCTCACATCATCATTCATGAAGCTATATAATGTTATTATTGCATTCATTAGTGTAGTTAACGCCACACACTCCGTAACCCGTAGTTAGTGACCGATAGATATTGACCAACTGCGTTGCTCACTCCCCTCCCTGCCATTTAATTGAACAGTCACATGATTGCCTGTTCGTCTTAGCCAAGTTCGTCACATGTCATAAAAGAGTGCTGTGGCGTAGAAGTCATCATTCGCCTCAGCTTATTCACTTTTCAGACTGGACGAAGATGAGCTAATGAAGCCCTCGGGGTCAGGAAGGAACAGGAAGTGATTAAGTCGCAGGTACTTTTAGGGTTGCAGGTTGTTTACATCCACGTAGCACAGCTAGCTTCGCACACAAGCCGTTATTCTCGAGTTGTCATGATAAACGTAGCTTGTCAGACACTGCCTTTCCGTATTTCTACCTCTCTGGCTCTCAGTAATATAATATAAGATCCATGTGACGGGTCATTGGGCCCTGGAGGGGACTTGTATGACGTCACTGTGGCGGTCCTGACTGCAGACTGCTGGGTCAGCTACAGAGCAGTGGTAAGCCTCACAAATAAAAGCTTTTCCACCGACGTGGGAAACAATTGTTGGCTTGTGTTGTAATGGAGAGCCAGCAAGCCCCAGCATACATTTCCACTGGATTGAGAGTTGAATTATTATGTAATCAGATGTGGGAGTTGGACAGCAAGAAACATTCGTGTGGCCCTTGTTGGCAAGTCTTGACAGGGTGTAAACAAAACCCATAATACAAAACGGTGATGAAAAGGTGTAAGCCTTTGTCGATTTGCAAATCTATTTTTTTGCACTCCTTAAAACCTCTTTTTAAGTTTTCAATTCATCCGGTTGTTGTGGAAACTTTCTCCCTCTTCATACCTGCCCAGTACAGAGAATACAGAGTGAGGGTATTCATCTTCAGCCATTTGCCTCTCTTCTCTCTGCTCGCTCTCTTTCTGATTGCCATGTGACACGCTTGTGTTTGTGTGACAACATTAACCCACTCAATGTCATTCATGTAGCTTTAGTTCTACCTGAAATAAGGATGAAGTCGGTTTCTCTAGGTGATATCCATTATTTTTTAATTGTGGATAGTGCAGAACAAGCTAATATTCAGTTATGGAGCTGCTTCCATAATATTCTTGCCGCTCTCTATTATTATATTTGTCCACCAGACCACCTCCCTCCCAGGGTGTCACTGTTAACGTCACAGGGACTTTGTTTGGTTTAGCAAACGTTGTTACAGTGAGTTGTTGAGTGTGTTAATGTCTGTTGTGCTTGTATTATACTGTGTGTGTGTGTGTGTGTGTGTGTGTGTGTGTGAAATCATATGTCATAAAGTAAATCACCTGATCCTCTGATTCCCAGCAAACTCCCATCCTCCTCCAGGAAGAATTCATACACTCAGCACTGCATGACTTTCAGTGAGTTACATTCTTAACTGCACATGTTACTCCAGAAAAACATTCTATAAAAAAAGCATATGCTATCATAACTAATATATGTGAGATTTTAGAATTAGTAAGGACGTTTTTCACAGACAACACCCTAAATCAGCCAATTTTGATCTTTAATTCAGGCAGAGGTGAAAGAAATAACAGTTAATTACAGCTAATAATCAGAATAATCTGTAATTCCAGTCATGATATCACTGCTTGAATTGCTGACAACAAGACTGAGATGTTTGCCAAGACTCAGAGGTCTGGAACCAAACCCGGCATGTGTAATTGTTAAGTATTAAGTGTTATTATAGTAGCTGCAGGGAACAGCGCTGTAGGTGGCAACTCAAGACCAAGCAATGCATGCTTTCTAGGGTTGTTATAACATTGGGTTTGATTAGGCTGGAACTTTCATAGTGAGAATTCATGTATAGGGCTGGACAATATTGCCAAAATCTTCTATCCTGATAGTTGTCATGGCATTCCTCGATAACGATATACATCACAATATCGCTGGTTTTCTGGTTATTGAATAAATTAATCATATATATGAAATAACCACTTGGTTTTGTATGCCCCTGTGTGAATTAAACACTTAAATAACCTGTAAGAAACACTATATTCACACAGCCAGTATGCTAATTCCCTTCAGTGTAAACTCTACTCTCTACTACTAATGTACTCCTCTGTTGCTCAGTTCAGTATGATTCATTTGTGTTGTTGTGAATCAGCCCTCACAGAAGTCTTTGTACTTTTAAAGCCGGGGGTGTTATTTTTATCATAAGTCCTTAGCTTTTCTGCGTGCAGAAAACACAAAACACTCATCAGCTGAATATTCAGCAAGTCTCAACAGCTGCAGTTACCACTGAGGTTCTCACACCTGGCAAGTAGGGGAAGTGATAGGATTAGAAAAAAGGTTGTTCCCTAGTAGCCTATGATTTTGTTTTGCTGTATGTTGGGCTGGTTTTTCATTCAACAAGTGGTTGCTGATAATCATCTGGTAGCTTGTACGATAATATTGCATAAGTATTTTGGTCCAGAATGTTCTTCTCATGTTGTCTACTGCAATATATCAGATATGAATATTGATGTTTTGGTTTCTAAATGTGTCATTGTTCTGGATCGGTGTGATCAACTTTGACTGTACTGAAGGTTTCATCACATTCAAATTGCACCATAAGTAAAATATTTCATATCTGGGGACATATTGTTGAGTGTTTTATAGTTGAGACTTCTTATATACAGTGTATTTTAGTAACTAACCGTAACACTGACATCCCCGTTGGTACTCAATATTCTGTTCTGTACAATTAACTGTTTCAATCCATATACTTTTACTCAGTTTGCTTCATTTTAAGTCATTTACACCTTTTCGCTTTCCGTGCTTTTACAGTGTGATGTAGAAATTATTGCTGTGTGTTAACTAGCTTCAGTTTATGGTGACTTGGCCGATATTGTGAGCCAGTGTAGTTTTGTCTAGAGGGGCCTCATGAATTAGACATTACATGTTTCTCAAGAGTGTCTCCACTGTGTCTTTTATAATGTGAACAGGAGACATACTACTTAGTAATGGAGGGACTGGGCCAACAACACCAACTACGTTTAATCTGTGATTTTGCTCGATGGTGCAAATCTGGTGCCATATGGAGCATTACTCATTCTTAAACCTTGTCAACCGACGACAAAGTGTTGGTCATATAGTTCGGCCACACAGCTGTTTGTAGATCATGTATAATTCAGCATCCACGTGGATTAAAAGAGGAGTTTATCATAATAAGTAGCACTCAGTGTTTCATACATTTTAAATGGAAAATCATCACTATTTAAGATGTATATTTTTGAATGTGTTACCTTCATTCACCTCCAGTTAATATGGTGAAATGTTGAATGCTCAAGGCTGGAACAGCGTCTTTCTGGGCACAAGCTCACATTCAGTTTCCTTATAGCTGACTGTACTCTGATCTCCACAGATACTCTCTAGAAGATGAGCCCTCTAACCTGGATGAGATGCCTCTGATGATGTCTGAAGAAGGCTTTGAGAATGATGAGAGCGACTACCAGACGCTGCCCCGGGCCAGAGTCAATCACAGGCAGAGAGGCCTCGGATGGTTCCTCCTCGGAGGCTGGAAAGTCCTCTGTGGCAGGTATGTCTGCACTGTAGCATTATTGTAGTTTTTATATTTTTATTAATGACTGAAATCCTCAATGTTTATGTGCTGTCCTCTTTTTTTTTTTAATGCAACTCTGTGTTTAATGTCACAACGCTACGATTTGTGGGTAATTCAGCCAAATTCAGCTCAAAACGTCTGTGATCGAGTCCTCAACAACTCGATGATTTGACGGCGGGAGAGAACGAAACCGTCACCCTGTTCTGCTTATTCGTCTCTGCATGCTTTCACTATTTATCACATCACATTTATGACACCTGGGTGTCCTTGGGTGTCCGGAATATAAAGTATATAATATTCTTAGTACTATTGCACCACTTGTATAAGATTTATATTTTGCAGCCTTTTCTCTGGCATCTCTCAACATATTGTTCCATCTTATTATAAAATTGAGGTTACTCAGTCTCAGAAAGGTTGCAAGGTCGAGTATTTTCCAAGAAAACTGCGCATACTGCTTTCATATCATAAATTCCTCTGCTGCACTGCACATCGCACGTTATTGCTCTTCCAGTTGGACCATTACCCGCTCTGAAAGTTGTCTGTTTTGTCATTCTGTAAATGTACGTGTAGTGTATAATGTCAGTAAGTATGCTCGCGATGATCAGTTTGGATTTCAAACGCACCGGTAGTTGTGCATGAAGTGCAAAGAGAGGATAAGGGCATGTTTTTGGTCGAGTTCCTCGATGCGCACCATCAGCCCAAAAAGATTTTCAGGTCAAACAGAACGGCGCGGTTTATCCAGCTAATGATTAATTTGACAGCTTTTGCCCTCTAAAGATGCTCCTTTTAGAGAGGAGTGTTTGTTTATGCCGGAACAATAACGCGTAACATTTATAAACTAATGTTTGTTTCGCACTTCACTGCCCGTAACGAAACATTTACTCATGTAGGAATTTCATAGGATATTCTGTTTTCTGTGCCGTTTCGTTAGTGGAGCATCTCCAGCTGAAGCTGCATATTGATCCCCCCCTCCCCATCCCCCCACTAATGAACAAATCGGATTTTTCACAGCTGACCAGTTTGATGCTTTCCAGTAATTTTATGTGTGTTTAGTGTGGGATTATAAAACACAAATAATTCACGCTGAATAAGCCCTGACTGTTCAAATGGCATATTATTTGAATAGCATTCATTTGCTCAAATAATCGCTCTTATGAAACTGGACCCGGAGTGCACAGAAACAGAGAACATCCAGGCCAACACAAACAAGACTTTTTTTTTTTTTACCAAAGTTGATTTATTTAGTTTTATGTTTTGCCAACTTGCTTAAAAAGTGGAAAAGCCAAGTCGATCAGCATGACGGTATACACCGACACTCTCCCCTCTCTGCCCCCTAGGTGCCAGTTCAGGTCACGCTCACATCCAGCTGCTCTCATTGTAATTTACACCCACGCTGAACCTCTGTTTGCATTTGATATCAGATATGCTAGATAAGCCCCGATGTAGTCATTGTCATGTCATTAGCAGGTTGATGGAAAGTCAAATACTTTTTCAAAAGTAAATCTACAATCCATCACCTCTCTCTTATCTCTTCTTTGATAATATCACAATTATAACGTTGGTGTTTTTTTGCATGTTAGAGTCAATATGAGGTAAGATTAACAGAGACAACTGTGCATCATATTCTGCCCTACATTATGTTTTTCTGCACGGACGGTCGGGACACGTGTTCTTGAGGTTTACCACCTATTTCAGCTCCTAAAGTATCTGACAGCATAAGCAGGGGACGTCCCTCCTGGAGAAACACTGACCTTCTCATAGAATTTAAAGCACTGTAAGCAACAAGAATGGTGTGCAAAGATCTAATTAACACCGACACGATGATATGTATGTTTTATTACCATTTCTGTCAGAGTTTGAATCATATTTTGATGATTAACTGAATAATATATATAATAATTTGGCCAGGATACACATGACCATTTCCATAGTCCTTGGTGTTTACACACCATTTTTGGACAGCTGACGACAAAGGTCACCAAGGTTTTGAGTTTTTTTCTGACTGGATAAGAAAGTAATTGGTAGATTTGAATTGATGACGAAATTGTGCGCCTGCTGCGGCCCTTTATATGTAGTCACATGTGGTTGGTGTAAAGTGTTTACCCTGGATCGTATCGGTATCTCGCCCTCTCAGCTGCTGTGACTGCTTGGCTCGTGTATGTCGGAGAAGGAAGGAGCTGAAGGCCAGGACGGTTTGGCTCGGCTGCCCGGAGAAATGCGAGGAGAAGTACCCGAAAAACGCCATCAAAAACCAGAAGTACAACGTCTTCACCTTCGTGCCTGGGGTGAGTTACATGTCCGGGTCAACCACGACCTCTAACCCGTGTTAAGGTCACAGTCCTTCCTTTATATAACTGAGTTCACATTTCATGCTCAGGTCTTTGTTCCAAGCGGTCAATGTTCCCACTCTTGTTAACTTTTATAGCCCCCAGAGTGGCAATTCTGTCTCCTGGTTGAAATATGTGGATCTATTCAGATTAAAGCAAAGTAGCATTCACTGGGTCTGGTTGTTGACTGCTCTGTCCTTAAGTTAAAGATTTCCACTGTAGGGGACATTAGTGATCCATCCCACTTACTTATTAAAAACCAAACGGTTCCATGATTAAGAGGACCGCCTTTGGCCCAGGCCATAAAATGTCAACTGTCTGTTAGCGGCGCAGATATTCTTATCGACGGCGACCGCGGCGGCTCTGTTTTCCTCCCTCCGCGTTGAATTATTAAATACACACAAATTGAGTTTAGCAGTGTGCATTTTTCCCCTAAAGGTCAGGGGGTTCATTAACTGTCGAGCACCGTCCATTGATCGCATTGTCTCTGATAATCTGTGAGGGGGACGCAAGACTCATTATTGCAAACATTATTCAAAATTTGACCTTAGATGAATGGAGAACGAAGGGATCCCTGTTGATGGATAGCCCATTAGCAAAGAGCCTTCAGTAAGTCACAGGTGGCACTTTGGTGTGTCGGATTTAAGGAAGGAAGGCCTGCTTTCTGTCTTAATCCATTATTGTGGTTTTCAGTCCTTTTTTATCTTATTCTGTTTATTCTGCACAGTTAGAATACTGTACCGAGGTGCCGAGCCACTTGACATCCGTACCCTGGATGATATCTGAAGTTCACAAAGTGTCTGAGTTTTCCATCCGGTTACTGTAAAGTTAACATGCATCTTATTCCACCTCCATCCCTGGAAACCGTCACTGCCTCACCTGGCTGAATCCCCGTCCCTCTGCTCCCCTCTCAGGTTCTCTACCAGCAGTTCAAGTTCTTCCTCAATCTTTACTTCCTGGTGGTGTCCTGTTCCCAGTTCGTGCCATCGCTGAAAATCGGATATTTGTACACGTACTGGGCTCCTCTGGTAAATGCACTTCACTTTTTACACCAAGTTTAATCAAATACTGCTTTCTCTGATAATCAACATGCAAAAAAAGCTGGCTAGAGCTGTGATTAGTTGATTTATTCATTAGTTGACTGCCAAGCATTTTGACGATCGATTAGTCATTTCTGTTATTTTTACATATGTAAGGATTTTTCTTTTCTTTTTTATTTATTATGGTGAATTAAATATGTTTGGAGTTTTTATTGCTGGTCAGGCAACGAGTCAATTGAAGACATCATCATGATCTCAGACTTTTTTGCACTATTTTTCAAGCTTTCTTGGCTTTAAGTATGAATCTATTAATAAAGAAAATGATCTGCTGACTAATCGGTAATTCAAATTGTTAATTGCAAACCTAAAGCCCCATTAATCAACTTTATATTTACTTATTCAAGACCTTTATAGTCGTCTTTACGGCTTTGCAGATTCAAATAAATAATAAATAAAATACAGAGTCAGAAGAGAGGGTAATATTTCCGAGAAACAAACTCAGAATTTCCAGGATTACATCTGTAAATTTATGAGAAAGAAAACGTTGATATTCTCTGAGATCATAAAAGTCATAAATTTACGAGTTAAAAATGCTCATAAAAATAGTGTTGTTGTTTTGTTTTCTTGTCAAGGAAACACATTGCATCGCTTTTCAAGGTTGGATCAATGCATCACACCACAGATGAAGTTTTTTGTCTTGTAAATTTATGATTTATGTTTTTTTTCTCTCATAAATTTACCTCTTTAGACTTGGAGAATATACATCCCCCTTTTACCGGTTTTATTATTATTATTTTTTGTTATTATCTGTGTTGTTATTGTCAATAATTAGACTGTTAGACTCTAATTTATTTATCAAGAATAAATTAAGTGAGACGTGAACTTTTCCTGTGTTTTGAAATGAAGCTTTATATGTTAATTTATTCTGGTAGTAATGAAGATTTCCACGTGATCACGGTGTGTGTCTGGTCGTCTCTCAGGGTTTCGTGTTAGCCGTCACGATGGTGCGAGAGGCTGTGGACGAAGTGCGACGCTACCAGCGGGACAAAGAGATGAACTCCCAACTGTACAGCAAGCTGACGGTGCGAGGTTAGTGAGAGAGACGATAACGGATATTCCAGCGGGTTGTCGAGCTCTCCAGCGCAATTAAGAGCCGGCGCTCCACTGGATCCTCACTTAACGTAACAGAAGTCATCCTTCTCACTGTAATTGCATTGATTTTTTTCTCAAGCTCGCGTGATCTAAGATCTGTCCCTTTTGTAGAATGTGTGGTGAAATCCCCCTGTGTGGTATCCGTGACAACGGCGGAGGATGTAGCTCCCACACCCTCTCCATGTGCATGTACATAGATGCAAATGTGTGCTTGTGAGCACAGAAGAAGAAGCGTTGTGGGGGATATTGAGGCAGTATTATTGAGAGTGGCCCCGCGTGCCTTTGTTTTCGTCCAGAGATGAAAACAGGGGGGCGTATTACATTATCACGCTGGAGGTAATCGATCTGTTAGAAGGTGAGAGAAGTAGCAGAGAGTGGCCTGTGGTTTTAAGACTCAGCGTCATTTTCAAGGGGCAGAAATCAATACCTTCATTTTAGTTCATAGCTACTTAAAAATTGAAAGTCGAGTTGTAATGTGAGGTTACTTTGGGATGCTCTCTTTCACATTCTTCTTCCTTTTACCCTTCTTTGTCCTCAGGTAAAATTCAAGTCAAGAGTTCAGACATACAAGTTGGGGATCTGATCATCGTTGAAAAGGTAAATCTTTAGTGTTTATAATTGTATAAGGATGGGCAGTTCTCTGCAACAAATATTACACTCCTAAATCATCTTGAGTAAATGCATCGATTTATTCGTTAGAAAGTAAGCAATCAAAGTGGTTCTGAAGAAGAATTAGGTTCTGCTTTTAACATCCATCTGCATTACAGGTATTAAAGTGTGACGTGACGTCCTACACTGTCTAGTTAATGGGTGCATTACTTCAGTAGCTTCTCAGTTTTGACGCCATTGAAAGTGAAATTTGGAGTGAACTGTTCCTTTTTTTAAGAGTGTTTGCCTCTTTCCCACATTTTTTTAATTTTTCCCAAAGTTATCAACATAATCTTTATTTATTATGGTTTCGAATCAGTGATGCATCACTGTGATTTTATGGATCACTGCAGGGGATAGAATAACTTAACTGGATTTGAAGGCACCGTGTTAATCACAGTTTGCTTTCCTGTTTGACACTATAAAACTCCCTTTCACCTGTTAAGCTTCGGTTTCAGCTCGGCCTACCTGACATGTAGTCTCCATTACTGTGTGTTCCTTCCTTCACCCTCTGGTCTAGGTAGTGACCTTGCTTAATTATTCAGGAAGATTCAACGGGGCTTTTGCCACAGTGATCAGTAACATACAGCCATTTGCACTCTTGGTCATTTTTCTTTCTTTCTTTTTTTAGAACCAAAGGATTCCTGCAGACATGATATTCCTGAGGACATCAGAGAAAAATGGTGAGCATGCTGTAAAGATGTGATGACTCCTGGATTAATAAAGGTCTTGTTTAAGTGGAGAGGTACTTATCAATAGTATTACTGACAATAGATGGCAGTCAGCAGCACCCCAGTTTGGAGAAACAGACTGCAGAGTACCAGAAAGGAGATGAAAAAACCCAAACTACCCCTTTAAAATGGAGAAACATTGGTATAGATGAACTAGTAATGCAAAAATAAAATATATATAAAGACAGAAGACCTTACAGCTGAATTAAGTGTTTCCCATGGCATTTTACCAAACTGTGTCAGGATCGTTCCCTCCACACTTCCAGTCTCTTGGCATCCTCTCTAAGGCAGACCGTGATTCATATTATTTATGTCACATTCTTTAGTGACTGATGATGCAAATTCCAATTAATCAATACGCTGCGTCCGATCCTGGCTCTTTTCTGAGGGGCGCCGGCATAAAATGGGCTGAGGACATCATTTCCATCAATCTTTGATGTGTCAATACGCTTGGCAGGCAGTTGTTGATGTCTTTATGCCTCTAACACACACACACACACACACACACACACACGTCTCCACGATGCTATGTGAGGAGCTGAAGTGCCGCTGCAGCAGAAGGAAAGTATGAATCATCCTCCTTGTGTTAATGTTTTCCATCATAGTTAACCCTCCAGGGATGGTTTATAGCTGCCCTTTACCCTCTCTGTCAAATAGTCGCCCTCATCCATCAGTTTCATATGTAATATTACCTCGGATCAATAAAGGTCACAACTGCTCAGCGTTTATCAGACCTTGTGGTGTCCGCAGCAGCCACAGATGCTCCGGATTGTGCTACAGGCTATAATGCACTCTGTTGCCGGCTGGTTTATTACAGTTACATGTCTTTAACAAGCTCAATGTGTTTGATTCTTTGTTAATGTCTCACAACACTGTGTGACATTTGAGCGTTATGTGGCGTATTTAACCCCTTCACCAACACAAACCTTCAGAACTTCCCATATTTTATACATATTTCAATATCAATACATTTAAAATGAAACTTTTAAAATGAAAAGTGGAATTCAAAAGCTGTAAAAGTCACTCTTCATCAATTAAATTTAGAGTTTTTTCTGCGTTAGTCCTTCTGTGTCTGGTATGACCAGTAGCTTATAGTGTTATAGTGCAAACGTATAGATAGATTATTATGTAACTAACACTGCAAGGTCAATCCACTGACTTTTCTCTACTTTTGGTGCTACTATTAGGCTACGTGTTTAGCATCTACCCGGAGGCTGCATTCACACCACAGCAGGCGCTGAGGCGATTAGCACAGGGTTGTGCGGCGGTCACTTAAATGGCCCATTTGAGTGGCGCTCATTTGATTGACCCATTTGATTTGAATAGCCTATTGATTGGCTGTTACGTGATTGGCCACTACAGCGTAACGTCGCGTTGTTTTTCTCCAAAACTTTATTCTGTTTCAGCTTCGTGCCGCATGCCGCTGCATTTTTGTACCCTGATCACATTACCCACATTCTAATGAACTGACTGGTGTTTTTGCTGCGATGCCTGTTTTCGTGTGAATGCAGCCTTTATTCTGAAATTGTAACTTGCGTTGTGTCTTTTTTTAATGCTTGGCAACAGACTTGATAGCATTTCTCTCTTGTCAGGTTCATGTTTCATCAGAACGGATCAGCTGGACGGAGAAACGGACTGGAAACTGAAGGTTGCCGTCGGCTGCACACAGCGACTACCAGCAGTGGGGGTACGCATGTATCAGGATGTGGTGGATCTCTGTTATCACTAAAAGCACTGCTCATCTAATGAAGTTTTCTGGCTGTGCTGGAAACCTAATCACTGTTGACAAACGGCAGGAACACTCTGGATGTGACAGCAGCTTCTCTTTCTAACTGGAGGCGATCCTCAACACTAACTTGAGTTGAAGGGTTTTAGTTTTTTTGTTGTTGCCACTTAGTGTGATCAGAGAATTAAAGTTTCAGCGAGTCATTTGACAGTTGAGCTGCGGCCTCCGTATTGGGTTTCAAGAGACGTGAGGATAGCAAGAGTTGTCTCCACTTAGCCGCTATTCAACCAAGGGGCAACCTTATAGGGCAACTTATCACCCTTGATGAGACTCCTCCTCGAGAGAGACTTGGTTAGACACAAAAACATGGGGATGAAAGATACCAAAAGTGACCCTTTTTATGTTTTAAAACCACCAACAACTTGAGAGAGCTGATTACATTCAGACGTGAGGGTTATTTCTCCTCTGTGTCCGCTTTAAATCACTAAATAATTCCCATTTGTTCAGCAGCCTCACTGATCTCTTGAATGAATCAAGATGCCACCGAGTCTCTGAGCTCCCGTCTGTGAAATGCCGGAGCAACACTACTCTCCGTTGGGGGTGTTCAGTAAAATAATCTTCCCTGCTCCTCTTGAACCGCTCTGCCCATGTTCTCACCCGGAGAACACTATCTGAGCATGACTGAGGGCTGCCTGGCCGCTGCAGCGCCTGCCTGCCTGAATAATTTAATATTTACAATCAATTTTGTTCCACTCGGGGGCCAAAGAAAGGCTGGCGTTGGGGGCTTGACAGGCCAGAGGCTGCAGTCTCACATTTTGGCAGAAACGGATGATTGAAGACTTATGATTCTTTATTATTGTCTCATATTTTGAGGTTCTGTTCCTTCTTTTAATAAATAGCTAATATTAATTTTAATATAACAGGTTTCAGGTCCATTTGCACCAGAAAGCAAAATGCATTACATTTATATCTTATGGAGAAAAAAACAACGTAACTGAAGGTTCACCATCTTTTTCTAGAAGAGTTGTATGAATTTCCTCCTTGGCAACTGAACGTCCAAATCTCAAAATCCCCTGATTCAAGCTTCTTTGATGTGATTATATTCTGGTTTCTTTAGTCCTCTATGAAACGGAATATCTTTTGAGTTGCGGACAAAACAAGACATTTGGCTTTGGGAAACACTGATTGACGTTTTTCTAGAACAAAAATGAATCAAACCGACTGTAAATGAAAATAACGGTTAGCTGCAGCGCTGCACAGCACCCAGTCAAAATGTTGGTCCTGACAAAGAAAAATGTGGTAATTAATCTGTAACTGTGGTAATTGATTGAATCAAACTGTCAGAGTTTTATATAATTACATTAATACTTAATCCGTCTTGTGTCCCTGCCTCAGGATCTCTTCTCCATCAGCGCCTATGTCTACGCCCAGAAGCCTCAGCTGGACATCCACAGTTTCGAGGGGAACTTCACAAGGGTACAGTAGCTCGTTGACATTTTTACAACCTGTTAAACACATGCAGGGTATTTCTATAGAAACCGCACTGACAGAGAAGATGTGTATCACTGCACTGTGTTGACAACCAGCAACAATGAGAGCTTGTGTGTCCATCCGGGCCCGTTGTTACCTCCAGCAGGCAAACCTCTTACATCACAGGCAGGTTCTCGCAGCTCCAGCTCCATCCATCCCGTCTTGCTTGTTGCTCAGTGATTTTTTTTCTTCTTCTTCTTCTTCGTTTTTTTTTTTTTTTTTATTAATAGCAGATTAGTGCAGCCCCCACAGAGAGGAGAGCTCCAGTACAAAGGAAGGCTTTGTAGCCCGTCTTCACTCTTGGCCACACACCAGGCTTAGTGAGCGAGCACTTCCTCCGCTCATTCATCCTCCGCGGCCTTCCTTTGCAAAGCGTGTGCTTTTAGTCAGAGCAGGATGGGGGAGAAAAAAATGGGTTCCCACAGATCCGCAGCAAATGAACTTACCTATTTATGAGGTTTTTTTTTTTTTTTCTCTCCTTTGAGACGGATATGGTGGCTTTGTTTCCGTGGTCTTCGTCGAGACCCTCGGCTGTTGAAACCCGCAGTATGAATCCAATGTCAGAGCGGTCAAGAACTCTGCAACCTGCCATTTATTTTTCATGCACCTCTTCCCATGTTTGAGTGGATTGACAGGATGCGGCTGCTTAGGTATCATAATTATCATATCAGGCAGGCAATTTGAGCCGAAACTGGAGCCTTGACTCTGCACTCCTGACTCCAGCCATTTTCAGCTTTCCTCTTTATTTAAGAGAGGGGGATAAAACTAGGGGGGGCTGAAACAAGAGGCTCTCCAGGGGCTTATTTATCACTGAAATCTCATCTACGTGCACTCTATACTGTTTTTAAAAGGAGCCTCTATCTCCACGCCAGATCTAGTGAAAGTATTGATAAAGGGACCACTGTATTGCTACAGTCTGCACAACTGTGTCAGGTGCTTGTGAAAATTAATGACACCGAAGAGTCCGGCCGTTCTGGTCATGCTGTATGCCCTCTTCACTGAGCTCGTTTTCCTCTGTTCTGTGCTGCTGGATTTTCTATTTCTTCTGGGAAATTTTGTTTGCTGTGTTTGCCCAAAACGGAGAATAAAATGTCAAAATAAATCCTTTTAACTGTGCGATCTTACAGCTTTTGCGTGGATACGGGGTTTAAAACCCACTAGCAATAAGTCATTGCCATTGTGGTTTTCTTCACTGGAATTATACCAAAGGTATAAAACTTTTTCTTCTATTTATAATAATTAAATCAAATAATCTAAGTGTCCTCCAGAATAAAAAAAAAAAACAGTTTCAGCTTCAATTTTCTTTGAAATTTTAAGATAATGTATGGTTTATACACATCAAATGTCTTTTACTGTCTAAAAGCGAAGTTGTGGCTCCACGTGTTGTTTTTCTTATCTGCTCCAAGGCCATACTGAACAATACTAATTAGGAGTTGGCTAATTACAAACATAAATTAAATTAAACGTTGAGGTATTTCTTTCAAGCAGGTATCTCTCCTCTGCCACTCAGTAGTTCATTTGAGTTTATTTTCTGTGTTTCAATTAGAGACCTTTTTTAAGAGTTAAAATCATCATCACATTAAACATATTACCTGTAACCTTAATTGTTTAATTCTATTTGGGTGTTTTGTGCTGTTGTTAATCATTTTTGAAGTGTAATGTCCATAATTCTTTGGCGATAGTAGTTAGAGGCTTGGACAGACACACAGTTTCACAGCTGCCCTGCGATACTTTGCACTATACTGCCTTACCCTAGTCATACAAGCTTGATAAAGATACCCAAAAAGCAATTGACTGTCTTTCCTTTTTTGTTTCCCCTGTAGGAAGACGCGGATCCACAGGTTCATGAAAGTCTGAGTATAGAAAACACTCTCTGGGCCAGCACAGTCGTTGCATCTGGTAAGTGAACGACAATTATTATTTCGAGTCTGTTTTTATCTTGAAAAGAGATAGAAGATTTTTTCCAGATGATGTCTTGCATAGTGTGTTGGTTTCCGATATCACTGTAAACTGGCTGACTGTGTTTATGTCCAGTTTTATGTGTGGTCTGCGGCCCAATAAGAGTCTCTGAGCTGTGTCAGGAAGAAGTTTGAAAACCTTGGACTATAAAGCTGAAACGAGGAACTTTAATTTTTTGTTGACTTTGGCGGCCCCTGTGGACAAAAGTGGTAGTGTTTGAGCTCCAGAGTCCTTTTAAAAAACCTCCTTTTACTGAAGAAGTGTGCCCTGTTGAGCCCCTTACAGTATTTTAAGGGAAGAGGTGCACTGGAATACTATGTCTCTGCATCCAAACATATGATTCCATCCACCTGTCTTTGTGTGCAATTTTAATTAACACATTAAAAGAAACAAAAAACCTGCAAGAAATTTAAAAAAAAAAGTGGAAAATATCACAAAAAAACATTTTAAATTATATGCAACCACTTCTCCAAAAAAGTAAAGACTAAGTGTGCGGATGCTGAGACCCTGGTTCAAGTCCAGACAGCGGCCCTTGTTAAATTTCACCCCCCTCTACCCACCATCATGGCACGCATTACAGTAAATGTGGATCACAAGAGACGCGTTCATGATGGCTTAAAACGTGGAAACTAAACCAGTCGCCGATCCCAATCCCTGCTCATCGTCGTGATGCTGCTTGCACAAAAACTCACAGCATTGAAACCTGGAAGGCGTTTTGATTTGATACTGCTATGAGAACTCTGAGAATACCCACAGTTGAGGTAATCCTCCCTCGCTCCAATTTAGCCGTTCCCCACAGAACCGTTTTTTGTCAGATGAGAGTTTGTGACGCTCGCAGCGATGGCCACACCATTGATTTGCGGTGTTGCGCTCCCCTCTGGCCTGACCTTGACCATAAGAACACACACACACACACACACACACACCCACACACACACGCACTCTCACACACACACACACACACACACTGACTTACACCCCTTACATCATCTCTGCTTGGGACTGTCGTGGTCCCTCACAGGCCTCTCCTCCAGACGCTTCATCGCCTCTACAGTGTCATTCTGAGCGCTTGGACCGGCCCCGCATCGCCATGCGTTCCCTCTCCTACAGGCCCCCAGTCCAGCTGTGATAAGAGAATTAGTCGTTCGCATATTGAAATTGAAGCCCCTCCGCATGCTGAGCCATTAACCATTTGTCACATGTCTCAATATTTCAGAATCTAGCAATTCATCACCTTCCTCCTCGGGGCTCTGTAACCACTGGAGTCTTTCCTCTTCCTCTCTGCCTGCACTTCACTTTCCTTGTTTTGTTTGCTGCCCATTTTTAACTTTCTTGCCATTTTTATAGTTTGGGGATTTCAGGGGCTGTATTTCGGTTTATTATTGCCTTTGCTGTCCCATTAAGCTCATTTAATATTAATGACTCATTAATCCTCTGTAATAAGGCCACCGTAATGAATTGGCAAATAAAGATGGCGGTGTATTGATCAGGTTTTATGAGCTTCCATAGGGTGGCTGAAGGCCCTGAGAGTCTAAGCGTATTAAACCCCTGTCTGTTGGCTTGAGTGGCAATGAGACAAAACTGCCTGGGCTCAGCCTTATTGGGTTTCCTCTCACCGTGTTCATCTTACTTGACCAAGATGAGTGTGTGTGCATGTATGTTTGTGTGTGAGATGGAGTGGGAGGGGGGTAGGGGGGCAGTTAATGAGCAGCATTACTTTCCTTGTCTCCCTCCTTGGCAGGCACGGTGATAGGGGTGGTGATCTACACCGGCAAAGAGACCAGAAGCGTACTGAACACGTCATATGCCAAGAACAAGGTGAATACTTTCTTTTTTTAGTGTTTGTATTGGGATTTGTTGGGAACGTTTTTGGTTTTAAAGGAAAGGGCATCTTTTTTATTGTGTGATTCTTGTGATTGGTTGTAATAAATGTGGTGTATAAACTGTCAAATGAAACAGAAACTCTTTTCTAAATAAGAGGACATCTGACTAATAGTCCAAATCCTAAAGATAATCTGTTTGATTCTGTACGATCAGACTTAAAAAAAAGCAGCTTGTCACAGTTTATAAGCAGGAAATTTTCTCAATTCATGGTTTTGGCGCTATTGATTTGCACAAAAACAATATATAACAACAATTAAAAGCATATTATGGTTTTATATCCTGGCAAACCCATTTTTTAATGCATTAACACACTCAAATACAAAAGCATGAACCTAAATGTCTTGTAAAAGGCTGCGGAGGGTGAAACGCCTCACACACAGTAACATCTGTTCCAAGTTCCCCTCACGCCATTGTTTTTCCCCCTGCCTCTAATCACTAATCAATCACCATGGCGAGGTGGTTTTTTAACCTTGACTTTCTAGATAAAGTTCGACCTGTCAATGCAAAAGGTCAGCGCCAGCCGCTAATTAACCAAAAGGGAAATTAACTAACCGAGGATTTAAATGACATTTTCTGCAGAAAGTTAATCCCGCAGAATCCCCATCGAGTGTTTCGTTCCCAAGATCGAGGAGATTAATGAAAATGTGAGTCTAAATATAAGATTTTACCTGGAAGATTGTTGAGCTTGATAGACACGGGGCACCAGATAGAGGGAGGTGGCTGTTTGGGCCATGCGATGACTTTTACACACAAAGTTATCGCCTACAGCAGTCAGCAGCACTAAAGCTCCCCGTGACACAACATCTCCCGTCTCCCACTGCAGCACAGTTTTGACACCAGTGTCTTTTATTGAGAACGCTGATGTGGCCGGTCGAACAGCGGGGGGGCCACTGTTTTGTGTAAGCTCGACAGTTGAGAGGAATTCAATATTTCAAGGAGATGATGTCAGAAGTGCCAATATGGAGACTGGAGATTGGGGGAGAAAGTCGATAGAGTGTGGCTAAAGTCGCGAGAACGTTTTGGCCTCATATAATCTGTTGTGACACCGGCCGGGACAATGCCTGCACTTGATCAATCTGACAGAACGTCAGACTGAGATTCACTCTTTGTCCCGGTGTTGTTAGACGGACCTCTGTCTGAGTAAAGAGGCAGAACAATGTCATTTGACAAGAGGCTGCTGTTCAATAAGGATCGTCCCAATACTCTCTTCACACGTCTCTCCAACAAATATATCTATAAAAAGAAAAAAGTTTATTTTCTTGGCTTCCTCGCTCCAAGCTCTAAACAACGCTCTTCTTTCTGACTGAAGTCCTGATATTCTTTGTTTTTTCTTTTTTTAACCTGATGAATATTCATGTCCCGGGGCTGCGATTCTTCATCAGATTTCACACACATGCTAAAATACAAGCCACACAGGCAGATTGAATCATTCCTTTCACATTTAATGGCTTGGAGATGAATGGAGTAAAATATGCACTTTTTTTTTTTATTCATTGATAGCATCTTTAGGTTGAGGTAATTGAGTCCCCCCCCACCCCCACCCCACCCCTTGACTGAATGAATAATGACTTCATCTGATCCCCGGCAAGCCTTGGAAAATTTAGACTAGCCATTGTTCAAGCAGAAGGGGATCCTTTGCTTTTCAGGCATGCACTGTGCTCTCTGTCTTAATTTTTCTTCATTTTAATCCACCCAAACCCCCTATTTTTCTCAATAGCTCAACCATGAACCATGTAGTGAGGCGGCGGGGTGGGGAGATACCCACCCGCTCACTCCTCTTACCCTTCCCTTCTCCGCACCCGGCTACTGGGAGTTTAACAGCAACTGATAAATCAGTCACACTGGTCTCCCAGCTCTCCCAGTCCTCAGGGGAATGGGCTTGGTGGGGGTTTAGGCAGTGGAGGAATTCTGCTGCTTTTTATACGTGCTTGCCCCCTTCCCTCCTTTTCAGAGCAGCTCCTTTATTTGAGGGAGGAGAGATGTTATGTTCTGCTGTTTTTGTAAGCGTGGTGCGTCAGAAGAAAGCCCTCTGTGTACAGGGCTTCACTGTGAGCGCTGCCAGAAAGGGGAAGGGCACTTCTTTATTTGACATCTTTTTCCCACATGCTCCATTGGCTGGGAGATACACTCGAAAAATAAAAGACAACTCTGACCCCCCCCCCCTTTTTTTTTTTTTTTTGTCTATTTACTTTTCCTCAGAAAGCCATCTCAATATGGGAACTTTATCTATTTTTAAGGCCCTTTGACCTTCTGTTGCATTCAAGGACAATACTTCAGCATGACAATAATGCAGCTTGTGGTTTACCGCGAAACAGTGCCGCCAATAAACTTATTTATGTCGTACACATGGTTTGCATGATAAAAGCCTGCAGCTAAGAATGTCTTTCATTGGCTTTCTGTGTAGCATATTGTAAGGCTTTGGGAGCAGATGGGAAAGTTACAAAGCGTCTTCTCTATGGAGGTTGTCAGAAAAGGAATAAGATGTTTGCTCTAAATCCCCCAGTCTGGATTTAATATTGTTAGTTTATGAATTGTGTGATTCCCATTGAAGGAAAAACCTTGTTGTAGAGTAGACGAACCTCACACACACACACACACACGGTAATCTTTATCATTAATTCCATTCTAACCTGCTGTTTTGACCTTTGACCTCCTGTCCCCGTAGGTTGGCTTACTGGACCTCGAGCTGAACCGCCTCACCAAGGCCCTGTTCCTGGCCCAGGTGGTCCTGTCTGTTGTCATGATTGCGCTGCAGGGGTTTGTGGGTCCTTGGTTCCGCAACCTTTTCCGTTTCGTCGTGCTTTTCTCCTACATTATTCCCATCAGGTACTCACTGTGATTCTCTTCATTTTTGGGGATTGTTTGTGTGTTTTTTATTTTGCGACCGCAGCCAAATAAATATGGCTGAACAGCGATGTGTTTTTTTCTCCAAGCGGGAACATTTGGTCTCTAAATGGAAAAAAATAATTGCATAAATTAAAAAATCTCCCACCCATGCTTTGAAAACCGAGCTCCCCATCTGTTTCTTTTTCAGAAGGCTTTTTTTTTTTTTTTTTTTTTTTTTAAGAACACACCAGATTTTTTAATTCAGTTTTCGTTGCAGTTTTATTGGTATTAGTTCTGCGATAGATTACAGCTTTGTTTGTGCCATGTGTAGTTTGCGTGTAAACCTGGACATGGGGAAGTCGGCCTACGGTTGGATGATCATGAAAGACGAAAACATCCCTGGGACTGTTGTGAGAACCAGCACCATCCCAGAAGAACTGGGTCGGCTGGTCTATCTGCTGACGGACAAGACAGGTGGGTGACCCGGAAGATTACATTCACAGTAGATGTTTGGTACTTCAGTTAGAGACCAACATCTCCTCTAAGAGCTCATCAAAGACCTAATATATTAACACATCATTATTTTGCATTGGAATTAAGCCACTTAATTGCAGTTTGATAATAATCGTTGGATCTAATCTGATCGAGGACATTGTGAGTCAAAGAAAGGAGCTGAGGAGTAAACTTGCTTAAACCTCCTTCAGCTTCATTTCACAATCACGGCCTGATTTTCGAATAACAAATAGCTGCTCTTTACTAATGCCGGTCAGTGTGCCAGAGTGACAAACTCCTGCCGGGCCCTAACATGCTTCTTTGTCTTCCCCCGCTGATCTAGGTAGGGATAGATTAGCTGTAGAGCCTATTCATCCAGGTTGATGGTTAAAGTACATGGAAAGAAGCACAGGCGATCAATCCAATAGAATTGGTTAACCTGGTGGCTCTAATGTTTCTGGGAGTTAGATGCCCTCTAATCAGCTTTATGCTCTATCGGCACACATTCTGGCAACGGACATCCATTAAACGAGGCCATTGCCCTCGTTTTCAAAGTTTGTTTTTCATCCACTCAGTCTTTTTGTATGCAGTGCTGTGTCTTGTCTGTTAGTCAGAGAGGACATGCGGTCCATATCGGTAATGAGATTAGGTCAATGAGACGGCAGTCACACCAGCCCGCAGGTCCCATGATGCATTAGAGACAAATGCATTCTGGGTTTGTGTGCTTTCAGAGATATTGAGATGCTTTTGAAAACTTTTTGAAGTAGACCTTTGATGTATTTTTGCCCCAGACAGTCTTTTAGCTGGTTGTATAAAGGTTCGCCTTAAATTTTCATTGAAGAAAAAATGTGTTTCTTCATGATATCGTCAGGGAAAGCCTTGATCTCTTAGTGTTTGCCATTAGCTACTTAAGTCTTCCCTCCTGCATTACTAGAATGTCCTTAGTGACCATTTTCTTCTCAGAAAATATGTATATTCACCATGATGTGGCCTTTTGGGATAGAAGATTTTGGCCATATCGGCCAGCCCTATAGTCACAATTCTTTAAAAAAATCCTTGGTTTGTGTCTAACCTGGTCTTCTGAACTGCAGGAACTCTGACGCAGAACGAAATGGTCTTCAAACGGCTGCACCTGGGAACCGTGTCCTACGGCACCGACACCATGGATGAGATCCAGAGCCACATAGTCCAGTCATATGCACAGGTACGACTTATTTCCATTAAAATATTGTGTTTTCATTTCCTCATAATACACAAAATTTAAAAATTGAAGTGTAATTTTGGAGTGGCTCAACTTTCTCTTATCAATTCCCTTTAAATGGTATAAACTCTGCATGATGAAGGACACAACACTGGACAGAACCCACTAACTGAGAAGCAAAACTTGTCAATTAAAATATTAAAATATGTTTCCAGTCAGGGACAGGATGCATTGAAACAGAAATATGTTCGTTCATGTCTCTCCTGCTTATTTATGCCTCTCCCTGTAGGTCAGTTTAATCATTTTTTGTATTTAGCGAAGGATCCGTTTTCCAGGAAAGGAGCCCATCTTGTTCATTCATCACTCAGTGTCCCTGAGCGACTCTAATACTGTAAGCAAGTCTTTTCCTTACTGGGTGGCTCAGATCTGGCTGCAGTCTTGACAGAATGATATTGTTCGTTCTCAGCCAGCTCCAAACAGCTGCTCGACACCGAAACCATCTGCCCCACACCCTTATGTGTAATCTCAGCTAATGAAAAATGACTAGTCTTTTTAGAGCGGCGCAGCTGAAGCAGTGCTGAGCAGCATTGCGTTGGTCCAGCTGATTTTTTAATATGTTGCTGTCTCTCGACAAATGGATGTCCTTTTTTTTTTTTTTTTTTTTCTATAAAACTTGAAGAAACGAGTGAGAAATAGCAAGTGGTTTTGCCTCTGTGCTGGTGACAGCCGCGGCCGGAGGCATTGTGTGTTTGAGTTGTCCATCTATTTCTGCCAACCTGATATCTCAAGAATTTGATGACAATTTCTCATAAATGTCTAAAGAGATGACATTTTTGGACAGATATGAATATAAAGTGCAACATGATTAGTTGGCGGAGGAATGCGATGGCAAGACTTGTTTAATTTACTGTCAATTAGGACCAAGAAAAACTGTAAATATTGTGCCTTTTTTTACTTAAAAAGTGATGGAAACAAGTTATCAGTGGTTGCGGATTAATGAGTCAACTAATCCATTCATTGTTTTTGTTCTAATCTGTCAACGTTTTATTATATTACTTTATATTAATAGTAGAAGTACTAAATACTACAAAACCCATTTATACTTGCTTATTTATATACTGTATGTATCGCCAAAACTGTCCAATCAACAAGTTACCTGTCATTCTGTTTAACTTCCTGTTCAGGAACCGGAGCAGAACTCAAATGCAATAATACATCACTTTTTTTGGTCCAGATCAAATGATCTGAACTACAGGTGTGAAAGCACACATTATTGTTATATATAACAATCCAGCGTTATGATTATCTTGTTTTACACCAATCTGCTGTCTTCTGTCATCCTGCACACGCGGCTCAGACATTACACTTGTGTGACCTCATAAGCTAATGATCTCTCCATTGATCTTCCAGTCACTCTTGATGAAGGTTGTCATCCTCACTGTGCTCCCCCCCCAGGATTGAAAGTTAATAATAAGCCGAAATCAAACGCTTCAGTGGAGCGTGCGCAGTGGGCCGCCCGCCTGCCCCGCTAGTCACCGCGGTTAAACTGATGGCTGATGTCAAAACAGCGGAAGACATGAAAGGTCCTCAAATCAGATATGACACGATAAAGACGGCGATGCGCTGCTTATCCTCGCTGTGTCGTTTAGCATGAAAAGGGGTGTCGGAGTGAATCGGCTGGGAGTGCAGGATTAGATCTAGTTGTCATGTGCAGGGATCCCGTAGTTGTGGAACGAATGCAGAATTCAACTGATGTTTGTTATGATATTTAATCATTGGGCCATTTATTTCATTAAGTAGATAACTTTTGAAGGTAGAGACCATGAAAACGAGCCATGAGCCAGCAATAAAATCATTTTGTGCATATGAATGATTAAAATATTGCACCCTTTTGTCTATTTGTGACTGGAATGGCCTAATATTTTGAGGTCACAGATCATTAATTGACTCCTCGTCTCACCCTGTGATGTCAGGTGACTTCCCAGCCCTCCAGCGGCGCCACCAGTGGCTCCACGCCACAGAGGAAGACCCAGATGTCGGGCCCCAAAGTCCGCAAGAGCGTCGTCAGTCGCATCCACGAGGCTGTGAAGGCCATCGCCTTGTGCCACAATGTCACGCCCGTCTACGAGTCGCACGTCATCGCAAACGGAGAGACGGAGTCCGCCGAAGCCGACCAGGACTTCAGTGATGACAACCGCACCTACCAGGCCTCCAGCCCCGATGAGGTAACTATGAGATACAGTACTTCCTGAATGGGAAAACTGAATCACAAGAAAAATATATTACTGTCTATACATCTTTTAATGTGCTAAATGCTCTGATTTTACACGTTTTTGAAGGATTTTTGGATGGTCGTTTGACTTTGCTGATCATTTAGATGTATTTCGTTTCCACCTATAGTTTTTTTTGTCATATCTTCAATGCTATTTTTCAGATCAGGAAAAAAAACATAAAACAACAAACCAACGAAGGTCACATTTTTGTCACAACTTTGTCTCACATCTGGATGAATTCCAGCTATGATTTTAGGCGCTTCGTCTGCCGAGAATAAACCAGGGAGATTATCAAGAGGGTGTGCCCCTCTCTCCAGTTTCCTCTCTGTGTTAATGTTTTATTGGTGATCCTCAATAACCCTGGTTTGTCTTGATAGTCATTTCATGACGAGAGAGTCAGAGGTCATGAACTCCCTTGTAGAGGTTAAGCTATTTAATCGTCTGTATTTGCTTCCTGAGAATTTACTGCTGCAGCTAAAGGAAGAATGCAGCACAGAAAGGCTTCCTCCTGTGGCCGTTCTCCGTGTAACCTAAGAGTTTGAGCTTTTATAGCAGAAGGTGCTACTAAGACTATTATATATACAGTATATATACAGTATATATATATATATATATATATATATATATATATTATATAGCACCTTCTTCCCAGGCAAAGATTTTTGATCGGGGAAAGTTACAGTCATTATTTGTTTAAAGAGGTTTTTTTGTTAATGTGTATTGAAGGGCAGTTAATCTTCCCATACACACCCATTTCAAGACTGTTGGCATGTTTATCACCCATGACATGTGAGGCTTCCCAAAGCCTTTGTGTCGAGAACTCCAGCAATCAAATGAAAATAAATAAAAAAAACGGTGTTGAAAGATAAATCTCAGTTTTCCATTTTGCTCGTCTGTCCTCTCCCCCCTGAGTTGATGTATATATTTATATATATATTTATATATTATATATATATCCCTGCCCACTCTGCTCTATCTCCCCTCTCTCCATTGTCTCACACCGCTCGGGTTGATCAATATTTAATTTTCTCCCGGAGACGATGAGAGGTGGAGGTCTGTGATTGTTGGTGGAGCTCTCCCTTCCCCTTCTACTCTATTCTTTGTTCTTCCCGATCCTTTCATTTCCAGCCGTCTCTCCCTCCTCGCCTCCTCTCTCTCATCGACTGCAGCATCAGATCTTGGCCACCGCTCCTCTGTTTAGTGACGCTCGCTCCCTGGCTCTCTGCTCAGCCGCTCTAATGTAATGAGTCATGGTTAAGGAGATGAAGTGGGCCGGCCGCCGAGGTCAGGAAAGGGGGGGGGGGGGGCATCTGACCTGCTGCTCCGCCACGCAGTCAACACTGTCCTCCTGTAACCTTTGACCCTTGTAATATCAGACAAGAGCATTTGATTGTCGCCTTTAATGACCGCCATGTCCAGGAAGTGGGTGCTTTATCATTTCTGATTGGCTGTAACTGGCAGTGTGTAGCGTGAGGGTGGAAGACGGTATTTTAAATATGCAAACGTAGTATCATTTCTTCAAGTTACTTCTAAAAGTGGTTGGCAGGCTAGCAGCCAATGATTGGTGCCATGTTTTTAAATAAAAGCATTGAATTACACTGCTTTCATCCTAATTAACTGATTACTGAACAGAGGCAAATGAGTACACATAAAGTAGAACCTCAGGTAAAAATATACTGTATACTGAAGAATAAGTAAATAAGTTTACTGCCTGTTGTACACAATTTGTCCTTGAAAATACTTTTACATCTGCACTGAAGTTTCTACTTCAACTACTCAAGAGGATACATGTTGAAATAATATTTAATGTGATCTAAAAGGGTAAAAAACATTTTTTTTTACTTTCATCAACGGTGGTTTTAATGGGTTTTAATTGGGACATTTTTGTTGTTAAGGGTCTGAGTGTGTTTTGACGACACAGTTTATTATAACCTTATCATAGAAGGTTGAGTGTCCAGATTCAAGAAAGAAAGAAAAACAAACAATAATGTGTATTAACGGAGAAAATGAAGTATCATCATGTCGTTTTTTTATAACGCTAACAGGGTTAGAACGTGTCTCCCTCAAATGATTTTTATTGTCTTGCTGCTTTTAATGGCGTACATCTGTTCGAACTTGATCACCGCAAGAAAACACAAGGATGAACAGGATGAAAATTAAAACACGCAGCCTAAGTAGACGCAGCGAGACAAAGTGGTCGATACGTATCGAGGAGATCTCTTTAAACTGCTGAGCTCTGAACTTCAAATCAAAGCAGAAATGTTACACACAGATGTCGGGCTCCATTGGAGACGTGTAGTGTTGCTCCTTCAACATTCCTTGTAAAACTGTGTTAAAACTATCCCAAGATGGATTCAGCTCTTGAATCTGCACATTTTATACCGCCAGTGACATTACAGGAGGAGAATTTAACCGTTTCGTCATGACATGCTTGAGCTGCTGTTGGGTTTAAAGGCAGCGCTGCCATTGTGATTTACATGAGGAACACAGTTGAACTGATTGATCGGGCTGTTTGACTCCAGCCTGCCATTGTGATAAAGTAGTGCTTTCTATTACAGTAACACACGATTCAAGTGCAGTTCGAAGTTGACAAAGCTTTAAATAGTTGTGATAGAGCTGATAAAATAGATTGAAGAGCTCTGTTTAGGATCTTCAGGTCTGTGTGTGTGTGTTTGGGTGTGTGTGTGTCTACATACACACACACGCCAGGATAATGACACACAGATGTGTGTTAAGTAAATATAGGCAGCTCCTTTTTACGGAGCTCAAAGGGGGAGCAGGAGAAATGATGGGGTATTAACAGGAAGTTTCAATTTGTAGGTCAGAGTACAATAACAACCTTTGAGTGAGCAAATTGAAAATGAACCCATTGAGGATTGAGTCGTGTGCAGCTGAACGCTCACTCGGGGGGCCGCAGTTCCTGCTGAGGAGAAAAAGAGGAAAGAGAAACAGAAAAACACTTATCTGGAGCTGAATGAGGAGAGCTCGGCTCAGCTCTGGAGGATAGCGTAACTCTCTCATGCCTTGTCTCTCCACCGCAAGTGAAATTAGATTCGGTCAGCTTTATGGTCCACATTTGTTTCGTATTTTCTTTTCCACATAAAGTCATTTTCTTGTAAAACATGTTTTGTGGATTTTGTTTTGTCTTGGTAGAGTGATCATTCGACAATTTAAAAGATTATTTGCTCTGTATTACATAAGTGAGTAAATGCCAGAATACTGTGAGTTAAATGCATTAAACCTCCATCCTATACACCCTTGTGTTGGAAGAGTCGGGGCTTTTGATGCTTTTGTTTAATTGGGTCCTTAAACACGAGCTGAAGGGAAAAATGCCTTTTTAACCCTTTTCGAGCACATTACCAACCAATAACATCCACCAATCAAACTGTAACTTCCACTCTGCACAGAGCTGGAGAAGGTTGTGAGTTAAATTACGTCTTGTACTCAGTTCCCCTGCCTTCCTCAGGTGGAGCTGGTCCGGTGGACACAGAGCGTTGGCCTGACCCTGGTGAACAGAGACCTGAACTCCCTGCAGCTGAGGACTCCCTCCGGACAAATCCTCTCCTTCCACATCCTGCAGATCTTCCCCTTCACCTCCGAGAGCAAAAGGATGGGCATCATCGTCAGGGTGCGTAGATAGAACCATATGTGTTGGTGGCATTTACGTTAAATGTGTACTTTTTCAGATTCAAATATTTACCTGAAGTAGCTCTTTGAATTGATGTAGAAACTTTGTGCCCTTTTGTGTCTTTTGCACCCGCCGTCTGAAGCTAACCTGCTGCACGGTGATCTGATTTCTGCACTCGTTTCGCAGGAAATGTACTAAATGTCGTTTGTGATTCAGGAGGAGTCGACCGGAGACATCACTTTCTACATGAAGGGAGCTGATGTCGCCATGGCGAGCATCGTCCAGTATAACGACTGGTTGGAAGAAGAGGTAGGAGCTGTGATGATGATCTATGCTAAATACTGATGTCAACAGAATAGAAACGACAGGAAAACTTCTGGTTATTCTGACTTTAACGTTTTCACACGTGTTCTATTGTCCCACAATGCATCACACAAAGACAATAAGGAGCCTCTAGCTGCTGTAAATTTTGTCAAAAAAGATATCAGGCTGATGAGTCCGGTAGTATGTGAGATGGGCTGCGATGGACACATGATCTCCCCACAGGCTCACCCTCGGCCGAGATAATGACAAACGTGTAAATTGTTCTGAAATGTATAAAATTAAAAAACAAGTAAATGCATACATTGTGACACACAGTGACATTTTTTAGTGCAGCACGCTGTTGTAATCAGGACATTCATGGAGCGACACGCGGGCCATGTCTACACCAGTTTGGTGGTCGAAGGTCTTGTGTGCATATGTTCATAATTATATTGGCATTATTGAGTCATTTAGCACTGGGGGCGGCGTTTGATTTAATTAGTGACCTACATAAAGTTGAAGTAATTACAGTATGTCATATTCTTGAACAATGGTGTTATAGATGTGGCTGTAATATCCCCCCTTGTCGCTACGGTTACTCTGCTTGTCAATAACCAATCAACGGGACACATTCGCCCTATTGGTGTTTCATATTAAAAATAAACCGCCATCCAACCCCTTTGTTTTACTGTGTCCTCTGGATTTCACCAGAGGCTGTTTTATTCACTATTGATCTCTTTGGTGTTGGTAACAATATGCTGCTATTGACAGTACTGTACGTGGTGTAGTTATACAGCAGCTGCTCCCATAGAAGACATGATTCACACTACGTTCATATTCATCCTCGGGGAAAGGTTTATTAAATATCCAAAATCGTCCAATCCAGGCAAGAAATGAAGCTTTAGGAAAATGCTTGAAATGTAGAATAAATCCTTACATCATCCTCTTCTTTCTGTCAGTGTGGGAACATGGCCAGGGAAGGCCTGAGAACACTGGTGGTAGCCAAGAAGTCTCTGTCTGAGGAGCAGTACCAGGACTTTGAGGTATGGATGGACGCTGCTAGTTCTTCTGCTTCATCTTGCTCTCCTTTACGTCACTGAATCTCATGTTTTCTTCAACAAGCTTGTTTTCCTGGTGCGTTCCAGTTTTTTTGACCCCTCTCACCTCCACCTCCATGTGCAGAACCGCTACAACCAGGCCAAGCTGAGCATCCACGACCGAGGCCTGAAGGTGGCAGCGGTGGTCGAGAGCCTCGAGAGGGAGATGGAGCTTCTGTGTCTGACCGGCGTGGAAGATCAACTCCAAGCAGACGTCCGGCCCACGCTGGAGCTGCTCAGGAACGCTGGCATCAAGGTTAGCCAGGGATCAAACACCACATGGCACTATTCTCCTGGCAGAAAAGGACGCTGAGGGACGCTTCTTTTAAATGTTTCCATGACAACATTATCTTGAGGAAACATCACCCCCTCTAACCACTTTTAGATCGCCCCTTTATTTTCTATTTTGCCTACTATCCATTTGTTTGACATTGTTGGTTTTCACCATGGTACTTGTATGGATGAGCTTGTCACCGCTCAATCTGACGGCTGTAACATCAGAGCAAAGAGGGCGATCCGTCAAGAGACAACACGCGTGGCGATACAAGCACGGCACTCAACATTCAGGGTCCGTCCGGCTGATCTTCTCCCACAAATGGGCTTTTCGCTCTTTGTTATGATGGTATCTGTCTGACAGTCACGGCCAAAACGAGCTTCTCTTTGCTGAAAAGTTCAGGGATTTTCACCTTGAAAAAGGCCACATGCTCTCCCTCCTCAGTGGAAACAATAGAACAGATACACCTGTGCTCAGGAAATGGCACTAATGCTGCTAAATTTTATATATTATGTTGGTTGAAAGTTCAAATACAAACCCACACATCAGCAATGATATTGATACTGCTTTCTGCTCAGATCTGGATGCTGACGGGGGATAAGCTTGAGACGGCTACATGCATCGCCAAGAGCTCCCATTTGGTGTCGAGAACCCAAGACATACATGTCTTCAAACCGGTAAGCTTTCCTTCTTTCCCGGCGCGTTGCTGCAATCACAAAAGCCTCAATGTCCTCACGGCGTTAATGTGTGTTGTGTGGCTCTGGAGCAGGTCTCGAGCAGAGGAGAGGCCCATCTGGAGCTCAACGCCTTCAGAAGGAAACATGACTGTGCTCTGGTCATCTCTGGAGACTCCTTAGAGGTATCACGAGACAGCACACAGTGACATTTCCTTGTGCTGCAGATGATGCAGCCAAACAGGTGATGAGAGAATAAAAAGCACTTTGCAGCCAAAAATAATACTTTGGAGTTCAACCAAGGACTTGAGGATCTGAAGAGAAAGATTTTTTATTTTTTTATTTATTTTTTTTACAAGGCAAAACAATTGTTTGCTGAATTTTTGTAGCATTTGGTGATCCATTTTCTAAGTCTGAACTAAATTGGTTTCTCTCCTGCGTTTTTGACTTAAAAACAATTGACAAAAAGTATTTTCTAAATACATTTTTGACAGGTGAATATTGTATATTTTTAAAACTCAATTAAACTCACAATTAAAACTCACCTGGAAGAAAACATGAGTACTTTAAGCTAGTCAGAACATGTGGTAGTGGTGTACTTCAGCCTCTAGTGGCTGATATGAGTATTACAGCAGTAAACTATAGAAAACGCATCAGTAGAATAACTTTGTCACTCACCTCTCAGGGCTTCTGATTTACATTTTGTTTGAAAAGAAACAGATCAGTGTTTTAATTTATGTGGTCTACACTTTCAACTGATTAATATAGTGAAATGAATCATGTGAATACATGTGGAACTTGTCCAGTAAAGTGAGTGTTGTACCTCGGTTGCATTGCAGGTGTGCTTGCGGTATTACGAGCATGAGTTTGTGGAGCTGGCGTGTCAGTGTCCGGCGGTGGTCTGCTGCCGCTGCTCGCCCACTCAGAAGGCCCAGATCGTCACACTCCTGCAGCAGCACACGGCCAACAGAACCTGTGCCATAGGTGAGTGTTGACAGAGCAGCATGACGAGTCGTTGGCTGTAGTCCAGAGATGGGCCTGGAAACTCTGTAGATTAAGGTCAGTCCCTTAAGGGAGGAAAACTGGACAGATTAATAAAATCCCTGGTCCAATGGATTTTTTTATTCCATGAATCTAACTGTACAAAGGTGCTGACATTGCATTCAAGCTCATAGTGGATGTATATTACTGTAACACACACACACACACCAAAGCTCATCTTACTCCTTTTATCCACAAGATGGCAGTCAAAGCTCACTGAGAGAAGCACCCAGCTCCCTAATATTTGTAAACTTATTTCAGAATCACTACAGAAAGTAATGACATGGGACCCCCGAGTATCTTTTTTAAAGGATGTATAAATTATATCTAAGTGTGAACCTTCTGTCAAACAATGGTGGAGAGAACCCCAGAAAAATATATGTACAATGTAAATGTGAACAGTTAATAAAGAAAACTCAATAAAATAAGCAGAACCAAAGTCTCTCCTTTTATAACGTTGATCTTGTTTTAATGTTTTTTCTCCATGTTGTGGCAGGTGATGGAGGAAATGATGTCAGCATGATCCAGGCTGCAGACTGTGGTATCGGGATCGAAGGAAAGGTAAAGACCTCCATTAGATACATACACATACGTTCTTTTATTAAGTGTTTTCCTGGATTAAGTGAATTCAGAGTTGTCTCTGATCATCTAGAATAAATAATATATATATATATTTCCCTGAACTGTAAAGAACTTTAACAGCATGAGGAGACGTCTCATGAAAACTAACAGCAGCTTTCCTTTGAAACTCAGGTTGAACACAATATATCTGCCTTTAGTTTTAATTTATTTTTCTTGAGAGCATTGAATGTGTGTACTTGTGTGTCGACAGGAAGGGAAGCAGGCGTCTCTGGCCGCAGATTTCTCCATCACTCAGTTCAAGCACATCGGCCGTTTGCTCATGGTTCACGGCAGGAACAGCTACAAGCGCTCTGCAGCACTGGGTCAGTTCGTCATGCACAGAGGAATGATCATCTCCGCCATGCAGGTACACTCCACGTTACAAACACTGACACACATATATACAAACAGGGTCGCCTCAAAAAAACCTGGGAATATTTCTTTAATGGCTTTCAAAAGTCTTGTCCGTTGACGTTTTATTCCCGACGCCTGTTTTCAATTAACGGTCATGTTTTTAATTAGTGCTGGGTGCTGAAGCCAAAGACCATTTTCCACAATGTGGACCATGAAGTTCCCAAACAGCTAACTTTATGACATTGGTTTTCTCTCCTCAGGCTGTCTTCTCCTCCGTGTTTTACTTCGCCTCGGTGCCGTTGTACCAGGGTTTCCTCATGGTCGGGTAAGAACCTCCAAAGCATCATAAACGTCCTCATTTCAAACTTTTCCACATTTAAAATGTTTAACATTTGCGAGACCTATGTTATATATTCTCTTAAGTTATGAATTGGAGTCTTCCAAATGTTTCCACCGATTCAGCGTTGAGGATTTTTGGTTTTCTAGTTTTCCTCACGGAGTCTGTTAGTTTTGGAGAGGAGGAGACTCCTGCTGATAATACAAACCTCCTGAATCATTAACACTGAAGGAATCCTAAGTAGGACAAGCAGAGTGTAATGAGGGCAAGGTGAAGACAATAACTCCCGTGATCCCATGCTACTTCACCAAACTCTGTCTTTTGTTCTTGTTTTGATTGAGAGACCTCTAGTGGCAGAATATTATGATGAAACACACAGTGGCTCCTGTTGTTACGGCGTGGCTGCACGGATGTGTGGATGTTGTCGATGATGTCATCTATTACTTGTGTTCCCCGTCGTCTGCATCTAAACGCTGCGTTGTTCTGTGCAGGTACGCCACCATGTACACCATGTTCCCCGTGTTCTCCTTGGTTCTGGATCAAGACGTGAAGCCAGAGATGGCTCTCCTCTACCCGGAGCTTTATAAAGACCTCACCAAGGTATAGTTCCCCCCCCTTTTTTTAGTTTGACAAATAATGTGCTTTTATCTGTGTGATCATGTGGCATTCAAGGGAATGTTTCTCTCTTTTAGGGACGTTCGTTGTCTTTCAAAACCTTCCTCATTTGGGTTCTGATCAGCGTCTATCAAGGTAAGGAACACAGACTCATTCTAAAAGTTATGTTACAGATATATATATATATATATATATCACACACACACACATACTAACTACAACAGGACAGAATCTGTACAGAAAGGCCAGTCTGGTTCTGTCAACGCATCTCTTCAACCACCATTTCATCATGTCTGCCGCGTCTTAATACCAGGGACCCCGGGCCCCTTCAGACTCTCGGACAGTCACTTTCTCAGTATCTTAGGTTTCCAACCACCATCCGCTTTTACATGCAGGCTTTTGTCCGTCCAGTAAATCGATATTTCTGTAATCGCTAAGCCATGCAGCGTGTGAGAAAGATCTATGTTCCTGCTGGAGCGTGACTTCCTGACAGCTCGAGGTTTTTTAATTAAAGGCCAATAGCCGGTCTGTGGGGTTGGATTGGGGGGGGTGGAGAAACGTGAGGACGACAGCGGAGGAGGGAAATATTAGGCACCAATCTAGCTTAATTTATTACAGTTGTTTGACTTGCTGGAATGCACTGCATGAAGAAGCAATTATGCGATCAGTTAGAGGCTATTAAGCACAATATGTGTTGTGTTGTGATGAAATGCAGGGCTATCGGGATACAGCAGGCGCCCCGAGATGAGTGAGCGTCTGGACACTGTGAGATGTTAATCACTCAGGAGCACGTTTAACTCATAAATCAGCCTTTATCTCCAGACACACTGATCCTTAACTCCATGTCAGCCGATTACAAATCAGCCCAGAGAGGAAAGAAATACTGTCCTGCAGGAAAAACACTCAAACACAGACGCCTTTTCATCCACCTGTCTCGTCAAGTCAACTAAACGGCTCTGTCGCTTCCTCCGGCGCCACCAGGTGGTATCCTCATGTACGGCGCCCTGGTGCTGTTTGAGTCGGAGTTCGTGCACGTGGTCGCCATCTCCTTCACGGCGCTCATCCTGACGGAGCTGCTGATGGTGGCGCTGACCATCCGCACCTGGCACTGGCTCATGGTGGTGGCGGAGTTCTTCAGCCTGGGCTGCTACCTGGCCTCGCTCGCCTTCCTCAACGAGTACTTCGGTAGGTTTCTCATCTTACGTCTCTCATAAGGAGTGTTTTTAAGAATCTGCTTCATTTGTGATTTTAAAAAATACGTTTACAAAATGTGTTTTGAATAGTTCGATGGAAACATACACAACAAAAGGAGAGGGCCTCTTGTGTGTCACGCCAATTTGCATGTTTTTGGTTTGCTTAAAGCTTTGGTCTACATTCTGAAAATCAGTCGAGCCTCTGAGACAGATTTGAAAAAATCATCCCGCCCCCCCAAAACAAACCCCTCCCTCAGTGTTCCACGATTCGACGAGGCAGGAGTGGGAGGAGCAGGGGGTTTACGAGCCAATGGGAGCCTTCCGGAGCAATGGCTCCCATTGGTCAATTTCTATGCAGGCCTACGGCAAATCGTAGACCATAGCTTTAATATGACCCATAATTAAGCGTTTAATGGGTGTTGAGCAACCCAGAGTAGAGACAGAACCATATAGGATATTATCGCAGTGAATTCCCATCATTTGGATAAATATCATCACATGGATTAATGCTGTTAAGATAGAGAGGAAATGTTATTTATACATCTTTGTCTTTGTTGTCCTTTCCCTTCTGCATTAAAAAAAGTAGCTTTCCGTACCTTTTTAAGAGTTTGAAGCTCATTTTAATAATTAGTGTGATAATGAATCAGTTATTTTTGTCCCGTCAAAGAAACCGCTCCATTGCTTTGTGTTTTATTTGAAGTGCTTTTATTGTGTCTCTCTGTCCTGTTTCTCTGTGCCCTGCTAACCTCTCTGCTGCCCTCACTGTTTCTGCTGCCTTCCTTGTGCTTCTGTGTGTCGGCGACAGGCATAGGCAGGGTGTCCTTTGGAGCTTTCCTTGGTAGGTGTGCAGCCTGCAAACGAGTCTCCGCATCCCCTCATCCATCCGTCCGTTGTTTCTCTGTGTTCTGCTGAGGTTTCCCTGATTGCTCCATTTGTGTCGTTGCACCGCCGTCGTGTTTGTGGTGACAGATAATCTCCAACCTGCTGTGATTGTATTCAACACAGAGCAACTCTTCATGTTTTCCCCTCTCCTGTTCAAGCGTCCGTTACTTGATTGGATGGCCGTTCTCCCGTGAAGCCATCAACTCGATGCTAAGAGCTGCTTCTTCTTCTGTTTGCTCCCCAGACCTGTCCTTCATCACGACCTGGCCTTTCTTGTGGAAGGTGTCCGCCATCACGTTGGTCAGCTGTCTTCCTCTCTACATCATCAAGTACCTGAAACGCAAGTTCTCCCCACCGAGCTACTCCAAACTATCCTCATGAGCCCAACATTGGATTATTTGTTTTTGTAGTTTCGTAGTGCTTCTTTGAGCTTTTTTTATTTAAAACTCACTGATCCTCAGTGATGGACAGGTAAGAAACCACTGGAACCACCAAACATGGAGAGAAAGGAAGTGTTCTTCGGATTATGTCACTGAGACTTGGGATTACTTTGGGGGAAACAAACAGAGCACATTAAAAAAAAGACCATAAAAGGATGGATTAAGTGACAGAAAAGAAGGGCAACATGGTGTAAGTGACTGCACAACTTGACCCCAGTTTGTTGAAAAGGGTCAATCTGCCTTCTCTTTGCTTTAAAGCATTTTAAACGAATCCGCTTCAAATGTCATTTTATATACAGTTCTGATGCATTTCATTCAGTGTTTAAAGTTTTCTATGTGGAGATTTTTTTAAGTGTTATTTTTTTTATTCAAGGTATTGATTCCAGTTGCTAGTCTGGGTCTTTTTGCTGTAAGGGTTAAAAAAAAAAATAATAATTGAATGTTTTCCTATTGTAAAAACAAACAGGCCTTTACATGCAGCTCCGATCACTGCTGTCCATGTAAAACCTCACCATGACATTCACAAAGAAAAGTGCTGATGGGACTCGTTCCCAGCTCCATGTCAATCATCTCCGTAGTATAAAAACCAGCACTCCATAGCATCATTAAACGTCAGTATTGTCTGCATATTTGGCCTTGATTACACGGCATCGTTTCCGTGACGACTGCCGGTGACCACCGGTCCTCCGTCGGGACGCGGCAGCTCGCTTTGTGCCTCGTTACGATGCCTGTTGACGTACCGAAGCTGCGTTTCTGTGTGTTTTTTCTGTTATGCTTACCTCTGCAGCCAGATCTGAACTTTCAGCTTGATTTGCGCTGCACCTTTTTTCCGAAGGTAAAGCCCCTTTAAAAGTCACAAGGAAGGACCTTGATTCAGTTTATTTTTAGGCCTTTATTGACGACGCGACTCCACGAGGGTTCCTATGTGACTTTGGTCTGTAGCGGACGTTGACTTTCAGCTCTTTTTAAAAGAAGAATGAGTTTTATCATTCGCTCCACGTACTGCAAGTGTGGATGAAAGGAAGTAAAAGTGTGTGGTCCAGTAAACGGGGATGCAGTCTAGCTACGTTCATCAGTCAGCTTGTCATCTCTTCCTGAATCCTAGTTGAGTTTAACTCAGGTTGATCATTCCTAAAACGTAGCTGTATATTTAGTTGAAATCCTGGCGACTGTGCTGTGAAATGTAGCTACACTGTAAGAAAGACGTTGGCGTGACTGCGACAAAAAATTTCCATTTTTTTTTTTAGACTATCGTTCTTATGAAGAGCAATTCCAAGTGTTGATTCCTGTGTTTTCTGTTGAGATCTTTGTTGTGTGTCGGTGATGTTGTATAAACCTTCTCGTCAACTAGCTTTCCATGCCCTGCACTGCGATTTCTAACGGTGTGTCTGATATTTATAATATTGTTATTGATTCATGAATAATAAAATAAGATGACAGAATGTTCCTCTTTTCTTTTTCTGTGCAGGAACAGACAGTTTTTATTCATTTCATTCATGAGGTTCATCATGTGGCCACTAGATGGAGACAGAGACTAAACCCTCGACTGAAGAGGATGTGGCTCAAAGTAAAGGTGCATTACACTAAAATACAGTTTATTGACCTTTTGGAGATTTTGATCCAAATGTTGTTAATGAAAATAGCTGTGGAAATTATAAATCCTAAACATAATATGATCAGAGCTGAATAATAAGATCTTAGACGAGAAATGTGTTTACTACAGAAGTAACCAAGTACATTTACTCGCGTACTTTGAGGTACTTGAGTATTTCCATTTTCTGATAGTTTATACTTCTACTACTCTACATTTCAGAAGGAAGTATTACATTACTACACTACATTTACCTAACTGGTGTAATTACTAAGGTTGTTTTACAAAACCAGATAAAAACACAAACATAAGCTTGTAAAATACAAAATATTGTTAAACGTTTAACCTAAACGTTTAACCATTCTATTTCTACGTAGAACCACTTCAGTTTTGATACTTTGGAGTATTTTAGCTGATAAAACGTTTGTGATTTTACTGAAGTAAAGGATGTGAGTACTTCTAAAACAACAGAGTACTACCTTGAAGGGGCCGTGGTATGAAAGACTCACCTTTTCATTGCTTCTGCACAAACATTTGGGGATCTGGAGTTCCTACCAAGCCACAAACGGTTGGATATGCAACCAGTTCTCGCTGCCAAGCTGTCAAACAGTTTTGAATAGTTTGGTCAGTGCTCTTTGGCGTCTGGCACGACGCTCGTTAAGCGCTTGAGAGTGTCTGTTTGATGCAAACACCCGCTGCATTATGGGTAGAGAAGCAGTAGAAATGCCTAAATGTAGCCTTCTCTCGCTCTTTGACACTAAAAGTTGCAGACGATGTTGTGAGAGTGTTGGTTAACATTGGTTGGTATATCTGATGGAAGCAAGCATCATATTTAGTTTACCAGGAAGAATAAAACCTTGGATTTTGATATAAAAAAGCTTGATTCTGTTTGTGTAAAGAAGGAGTAGATGGAGCTAAAACAATGAATAATGGTATTTGAAAGTTTTTGTGGAGAAAAAAACCTCGGAAACAAAGAATAGAGAGTATTAAAACATATCTAGGGGGGGTCTTTAAATAATAAAGGCTCTCTGTATGTAACGAGAGTTAGAAACAAGGCATAATTATTACAGATTGTGCTTTTAAATATGCACAACATAGAGGAAGTATAAAAACATATATATTTACTGTGTAATCGAAGGCAGCCCTGGAGCAAACAGACAATGTGTTATCAATTTCTCCCCACAGAGGTGGAAGTAGTTTGCGGGATGGAGGAGTGACCCAGCAGGGATGAATGTGATGGTCCGCTGGCTTCGACATGTTCAGAGATGTTCTCTTTCATCTCCTCGTGTTCACGTTGCAGCGGCGCTCCACGAGAGCTGCGTTTAACTACAGAATGTGCGTCTACGGAAGATCCTTGTGGTGCATTTTCCAGAGCAGCTGCAGTTAATGTGCTGCATGAGGAGCTTCGATGAACCGGATAATGTCCATGTGACTAATGATTTATTGAACCTAACCGAGAACAGTTCGCCTTTTGTTGGGTTGGCCTTTTCACGTCCATTCTGAGTATTATCGTAATGTCATTTAGAGATCATTCTGAGGCTCCTTTTCATGTTCATCATTACATTTAAAGAAAGAAAATGGGATTATTAGAAACGGTGAAATTTGAAAAAGCTTCTCTGGAATATAAGACAAGACATACAAATAAAATACGGATTTAACAAAGCTAATTCTGTGAGTTAGCACTAATATTTTTCATTTTCATACAAAAATATTTAGTTGTACTTTTAACTCGCATCTGTGCATCCATCATCACTTCAGTCACAGCCTTTCAAAGGACTTTGTTGTGAGACGTTTCATGGAGGAACTACTTTCTTTCAACCATACATGAAACTCCTCACAACAAGCTGCTGGATTATTATCCTGAGTTTTTCTAATGAATCTATTCATCTAGATTGATAAAAAGCTCTGCAGGTAGGAGGACAAATATGCATTCTAAATGACTTTGGGGTGAACTGTCCCTTTTAAGTCTGAAGGCAAAGCATTTGTTCATGAGCGAGGCAGGAAAGCCGAGTCATCCCCAAATAACTCTTTATATCGAGGAAGGACTAAGCTAAGTGCTCCGGAAGTTTCACATGTGAAGACAATATTTTTAAAATAGAAAGAAAAACAACAACAATTATATTGGAATTAAAAAAAAAAGAATACCATTATTTTTTATCATTATCACTCTGATGCATTTCTAATAGCTTCAATTAATAAGGTTGTTCCCTTCAGACCGCCTGAGGCATTGAGTCTTTAAAGAAAAATGTAGAAAAATTCATCATAGATGTATTTATTCATTCATTGCAACTGCCAGAAATGGCCAAATCCTTCTAAGTGTTTATGTTCATGCCTCTAAGGGCCGTCTTAAAGGATTATGATGTAAACGTAATATTTAGATGTAACAAACACAGACAGCTAAAGACCTAAATGAAGTGTTTTAAACTAGGATTTGCACTACAGTGTCATTAGAAACACGCTGGTTTATTTAAACAAACTCACCTCTTTGGCCACGACAGGGTTTTATCATTATCACTATCAGTCACCTTTCCTTCTGTCTGTCCTGCAGCACTTTGGCAGTCAAATGTGTTTTCATACATTTAGTGGAGACTTTATGTAAAATGAGGCCAAAGCTGGACTGCAAAGACAACAAAGTCTCTCCTGTATGTGAAGAACAGTGGACGTTAATAACCGAGTGTTTTCATCTCTACTTGACAACAAATTCTAACTAAATTCGAAGCCGTCGAGGACGAAGCCTTTTCTGAGACGCACTCCTCCGTATAAACTCGATGTTGTTTTTATCCAAACCATTAAGTGGGATAAAAAGACTGACGCAGCAGGAATTTCCCATGCATTGGAACATTTTTAAAATTAGTATATTTGTGCTGCTTTTTTCTGCGCCGGAGGGAGACCAGCCATTATGCTATCTTGTTACTAAGTGGCAAAGTGGCTTCTGCAGCCATATTCCGTCTGCCTGAGGTTGCCGTAGCGATCCCCAGCACCCTGTTCGAATTAAGAAACAACAACCAAGCAGAGATAAAGTTACTGGTAATGATATTCCCCGACCGGCTCCGTGGCGGGAAGAAGAGTTGAGGATGACTATTATTATTTAGACGTACACAAAGTTGCAATATCAGCTACTTGGATTTCAAAAATTGCAAACAGTTGCCAAATAAATCAAAACTCTTTTCAAAACATTTTGATTATTTTATGACGATGAACTGGCGACCGCAGATTTCTTACATTTGGTGGAACAAAGTGTTCTGTGAAACTAAACGGGAGAAATAAAACTTTAATTTCTCACTCGTCGACGACACTTCACTTCCAAACTGACTGTCTGCTTCAAAACGTCAGCCGTTTTCATCGTTGGCTGTTCCACCTACATTTCAACTGCATTCATCTGTTATTCTTTAAAATGATGCTTCAACTGCTAACAGTGCACACACTTCAACTATCTCTGGCACTTCAGACACATTCTGTTCAATTTACATTTAATTCACTTCATATAGATTTCCTCAACAGTCCAACTGCTTATAGTGTCTAACTTTTATATATCTTAGAGCTTTCATCTCTTATTCTTTAAAGTACAGTTCAATAACCTTCATTGCCGACTCGAATGTGGCTTAGATTTACAATTAAGAAGTGTAAAGAAGTGTATTTACATTATCTTCAGAAAAAAAAATAGTTAAAAATATAGTTCCTATATTAGAGCACTAATAAACAAATCATTCCCTCTAAAAATGGTACATGTTCCCCTGCCTCCCCCTGCTAGTCTGTAGACCTTCTGAACTCTAATCTTCAGCTATTATTATATTTCTGAACATATTTTTTTTTTGGTTCTGCGCTCTCAACTCCTCTTTTATCTTTCCGCGTATTCTTCCTGTTCCAGTCAGTAAAAGTGCTTGTTTTGTTTGGATCGTGGAGGTGCAGACTTCCTCGTGAGGACAGACGGTTTCCCAGACCTTCAACAGACTGGTCACGTCGCTGCAGTCACACTGGCTCCTCTGCATGTCCATGTAAACGACCTTGGCCACGTGGACGCCCACCAACAGCTGAGAGATAGTAAACTGCAGTGTTCCCTTGGGGGGGGGGGCAGCTTTGGGACGTCAGGGAGAGAAAATGAACCTCCCGGCCTTCTCCGAGCGCTCCCTCGGCTATAAAAACTCCTCCCTCGGCTGTAACCTAGCAACGGGACTTCACAACAGGAAACAGAGCAGGGGATTCCGTCACGGCGGCGGGGCAAAAAAGGAGAACATTGATGGGAGACAGGAAGTCTGACTGTAAGAAAGAGCGGGGACGGCGGTGGGGTGTGGTGACGGGGTCAGCGTTCCTCTGACGGGTCAAATAACACCAAAATAAAAGCTGACCCAAGAGAAGAGGCACCAAAAAGACAGATATTTACTTTCTAAAAGCACAAAATGGCTGTAATATAAACACAAGGCTGACTAATAGCAGTGACTCACTGATTACATCACCAGGTGAGAGTCCTGGCGTCCAAAACTGACCCGAGACAAACGCAGCACTATTCATGTCCTGTTTTTGAATTCCAAAAAATGTCTGTTTTTTTCGAGCTCTAACTGCTTTTCTGTTCATCTCCCGCCTCTTTTTCAGGTTGCTGGACAACATCAAAGACCCTATTTTTAAAGTTTTTGCACATTTTTCGGTCTCCAACCGAGTTCGTAGTACTTCATGTCCCCTGAAAGCAGTTTTCTCGTAGTGGTAGAGAATATTTCTCATGTTTTTTATGATTTCACATCAGGAAACACGTTATAAAACAGCAGTTATGAGTGCACATATGGCGAGGGGTGTGTGTGAGCGGGCGCAAAAACACAAAGACGTACAGTACGTTTTTTTTCAGTTTCCTTCCAATTGGGTTTTTCCAAAACAAACAGGTGATTCAGCAGTGGGAGAGCCGGCATTTTGGGGTTGTTTCTTAGGTTATGAATAACTCGCAGAGCCGTCCAATGTTCCATCGTGTTTTGGTTCGGGACACAAATAAAGCCAGAACGCTGGATTCTGAGGGTTAGAGCTGTGGAAAGAAAGTGGAGTTGAGGTCTTTTCCACCTCGCCGAGGCCAAACCACGTCATACCGGGCACCGCGTACGGGATGGAGGACGACAAAAATGTGTGGGTTTGTGACAGCGAGACCACCCCCAGCCCCCCTCCCTCACCCTGAAAGTGATGATGCAGCAGCCAAAGCTTTGGGGAAACACACGTTCTTGCAACGCTCCTGGCAGCGGCGGCGATCACAGTGAGGCGGTGGGGTCAGTATTGGAATGCTTCCTGGACACAAGCTGATCTAGAGTCTGATTGAAATAGTGACGTGATTGTGGCCAAAAGGATTGCAGAACGGAGGATGTGGTGTAAAGTGTGTTGTTTTGAACCCATACAGTTAAATTAAATCTGGTGGGCTGCGTCCCAAATACTATATAGTGAGTTGTAGCTGTCTGAAGATAAAGTGAGAATGGTTATACTCTACAGAGTGGATCCAAATTATCCCACAATACATCTTGAAAAGTAGTGTACAACCGGCCATCATATACCATCATGCATTGCATTGAAGGTGGCAGACGGACAAGAGAAGAGTAATATATTTATATATATGTCAGCAGAGCTTCACAACACAAATGGCCACCAAATTCTTTTTTTTATTAATTTGCGAAAATACACTTATTGGCACATAAAAATTGGTCCTTTCGTTCACACCTTTCACAATAAAAGCACTGCTTACCAGGGGAACTTAAATTTCAACAAATTAGCTTACAATATATATTCACTACAATAAAAAATATGGCAGTATTTATTATCGACGTTAATCTGTCAGGTTTTAATTTTGAGTCAGCAGATATGTGAATAAAAGTGCAGAGAAAGTGTTTTTTTTTTTTTCATTTGACAGATTACCCACTATTAAGTTCCTGTTTAAGGAGAAGTGAATGAGTGAGGCATTTCGGACGTAGCCTTGGTGACACAGATGTTCTTGGGAAATAATAACAAGCTAGTGACCAGTTCATTGCTGGTCATACGAGTTGCCCAACTGTTGCCTGTGTGTCACCGCCTTAAAGCCTCCCTGCTGAATGTTTTGAGGTTTGTTGAGCAACCTGACAGCAGCTGAAACTCTTGTTTTCGTCGTCCTCCAATGCTTGAGCTTTGCTTCAACGATGTAGTCGTGTACTCTAGGGTGTGTCGGTACGCTGTGACATCACTGCTGGTTGTGGCTATTTACAAATTCAACCACAAACAGTTGTCAATGAGGTGGATTTTAGCTGTAGAGACCCAAACTGTGTTTTGTAGGCTGTAACAGTGCACCTGGGCTAGGCTGTATAGGCCGTCACCGATAGGGGGCGCCGCAAATGGGATAAGAAAAACAAATCAAAATGTTTAACTTTTATTTTTTTATTTTTTTACAAATACTCTTATTACTCTAATTCCGAAATATTACACAAGCTCACAACAACATAACTGCATAGCAAAGTCTATTAAATAATGGCCTTTTTTAGGGTTCCCCCCCCCCCATTCTCGGCTCGTACCACTTTACCTGTCCTCTGGGGGGAGGGGAGGGGAGGGGCGAGGTTTCTGATTCTGACGTGCGTGACCCCAGAAAAGATGCTAATACTTTAGCGTTATCATGTCAAAACTCTGTGGCGCCCGAAGAAGGCAAATAAGGAAGAAAAGATGGAGGTACAGTAACGTAAATGTGACGTAACGGATGAAATTAATAGTTTATTGCGTTGGTATTTGTCGCTGTTTGAGCAGACTGTTGACCTGCTAGCTTACTTTTGGACGATAGCTACGCCACTTAAAGTACATCCGGGACATTGGGAAAGTTAACCGTTAGGTCTATTCGTGTGTTATTTTCACATTTTCGCCAACGTTTGTCAATTACAATGTTTGTTTTCCATCCTTTTATAAGTTATAGTTGTAAACCTTTGGTTTATTGTGTTACAGTTAAAACAAGTGTGTTTGTAAAAGTTCACATTAGTGTTAAAGTGCGCATAATTACTGTGAATACTCCATAACTCAGCTTCCCCATATCTTTACTGTACGGCTTCTTTGCTTTCTGGTTAGAGACAGCATTTTTTATTGTAATGATGATAAAGTTGAAGCTCATTTACATTATTACTCTTGTAATAATGGAAATGTATAGCAAGCATAAGATTTTTTTTTTTTCAAATCTATTTTCTTGTACTGATGTAACCCTCAATGGTCACACATACTTTTTGACCCCAACCCTGCAAATCCTGGTCCACCTGCAGACCCCTTCTCCCCCTCAGCTCAGCCCAGTGATGCAGAACCAGGTGCTCCTGTCCCCTCCACACCCTAATTCATTTGATATCACTTGTTTTCTTGTTGTTGTTTTTTTGTACGTTATATTTTTATATTTTTCCCAGGTGTGCTGACAGCAGTGGAGACATTAAAATAATTGCACAAACAAAATTAATAGACTACAAATATATATTTGTATTTTGTCTTAACTGGTCTCTTTAATATCTTATTTTGTATGTAATTTGTTTCTAATTCAGTTTTTATTTTGTGGGTTATTTGCTATTTAAAATAAAATCTCGAAGACATGCATGCAGTTCCAGTATATTGATATTAAAGGAAGACTTCTGTTCCCTGATGTGTCTACATCATCGGTGCAGGGCGTTGGTGTTGTTTCTCATTATCTAGTTTGCTCTTCTTTCAGTTGTGGCTCTGGGTCCATCCGGTCTGTAACGGCCTGTTACCAAGATATCCACTAACCAGCACCAGGCCTGGCTGAAAAAACTACGAGCCTCAGCACCGCCATGACGTAGAAGGGACCACGAGTCAATCAGCAGTGGAGCTATTTATTAACTGCAGCCGGGTGGAAGTGTTTACTGCTCCAGTTACACCTAACTGTGGAGTGACAATCCCCCTCGTGTCCCATGAAGCCCCCCCCCTCAATGAGAGATTTCCATGAGGTCAAAGAAACGTGTGGGGATCTTCAAATGACTGGGGTGGCACCGAGCCACGTCCCCATGATGAAACGGACGGCTAGGATTTCACAAGTACCGTCATTCCTTAAGAGACTCCGCTGGGGAGAGGGCTCGGCCAGAATGAGATCCCAGTGGGTGAAGAGGGAATATTGCTTTGGATGTGGGACATGTGGGCCATGTTGTTGCACAATGGAGACAAATGTGGATTACAAGCTGAAAACAGTTTCTCCCCAAGCAGTCTGATGAGATATATTTATATAAAGACAATCCTGTGGTTGGATCCTCAGACTTCAGGAAGATTGTACCGTAATACAGGGTGTAGAAATGGGTTGAAAACATGCACTTTAAGCGATTTAATGCAGTTAAAACCTTTTGCATTTTGTAAAAAAATTATCTAAACCTTACTCTCACTTTAATGTGTCTTCATCTGTGAGACTGTAAACTCATGTTTACTGAGATAACAAATCAATAGAGAAGTAGGGTAATTTCCTCATAGAAGTCTATACAATCTATAGATTCTGTTTGCAACCAGAGGAGTCGCCCCCTGATGGCCAGCAGAGAGAATGCAACTGTAAGGCATTTCAGCATTGTTTTCAGTATTCAGAAGCTGAGGTTGCTGCCTGGATCTGCTGAATGTCCCAAAAGAGATGACCTCACTGGAAGCAGAGAAGACATTGCTGCAGCCATAAGACAACAAGCAAAAGACTTCTGACCTTTTAGTGAAGACACAACTTTACCCTCCCTGGCTGAGTGGAGGTGACATGACGGCCCCGGGGACAGCTGATAAGACTTTAGTAGTGCAGCAATGCAGCTTCCCACCTCCAGGGACGGACAGACTGTTAGTGAGCCACCATGTGACTTATTGTCATCACAGAAACCACGAGGCCGCTGCCAGCAGCTGAGAGCTCCGGACCTGACAAAGATAGCAACAGCTCTGCCTGCATGGGACTGGATGCACCGTGGAGGAGGGAGAGAAGCCACCGCAAAGAGAGCGGCCTATGGAAACCTTTATGAAGATTCTCAGTTCAGCGTGTCAAATGACTGGGTATATGACTTGATTTTTATATAGCACTTATATGAGAGTATGGATAATGATGTGTTTACTGGCCCACAGACGTCCAAGTCTGTCAGGAGGGAGTGGAGAGCAATCATTTGTCTTTGCAACAACTTCAAAAACCCCATGAGACTTATGACATCAGAAGGGATATGGTTTATATGTCTCGTGTTGTCTGGCATGTTCCCCTCAGCTCACCTGCTGCTTCAGCTGTAATCAAAAAACCTCACATCCGCTGGCTCTAACTAGTTGATGGATGGTGCTTTCAGGGTGAAAATGGCTGCAGTTTAATGTAAACATGCCTGAGATTGATTAGCATGCACGTAAATCTTGATTTGGGAGATTCCAGGAGCATTGAAGATGAAGCCAAGGGGAGATACTGCAGATTAATGCTCATTATGTCAGTTATGGATATTTCTTTTAACATCTGGCACAACATATCATGGTGTTTTATGTCGTGCTGTGTTAACTTACACTCATCTCCCTCCCATTCAGCCGCTGGATGCAGGAGGATGTTTGTTCCAAACCGCTGGAGGTTTGCGTTTGTCCGTCCCGTGGCGAGGCTCGTTCTTCCTCATCTCGGGAGCCGTCGGGCTTCACTGCCAGCTCCGCTAATTGGCCCCTCTGGAAACCCCGGCGAGAGAGAGGATCTCTCCGTTGGACCCATCTGGTGGTCGGGCGGGTAGATGCGTCAGAGCGCGGAGGGGCGGCGCGCCGCCGCCGAGGTGATCCCCGGGTTTAAAAGCGCAGGAGTCCTGTGTGCGCTGGAGCAGTGCGTCATAGCGACCCAGCAGAGGCAGGATCTCCCGACGCAGAGTCACTTCTCTCAACACGGCGACGAAAATAGCTCTTCTGAGAGAACACATCAGCCATGGTCTTATTCCGCGCGTTTTAATAGAACGCATCTCTTTTGAATATAGATTTTTCCTCCTTTTGGATGCGACTTTCCCCTCCTTTTTTGAAGTATTAACAGCCTTTTTTTTCTTCTTTTTCTTAACTTTCTCATCCTCGTTGTTTGTTTGCGGCGATCCAGCGGGAGAGGATCCTGAGCAACAGCTGTGGAATATATAAACTCCGCTTTATGGAGGAGTCGCTCCCATCCGCAGCCGCATTCAGAGTTTGAGCTCAGACGTTTTCTCTCTGCGCGAAAGAAGAACATGAAGTCTGCTGAAGAGGGTGAGTTTGACTTTCATTTATTACAGCGGGCTTTTCCCCTTTCCTTCTCCTTTTTTAAATTTAAATCTGACAGCGCGGCGACGCCGTTAATGAGACATTTCCTCAACTTCCCATCAGTTTGACACTTGACGCCACCGATGTGACGCATTGAGCTTTGCGCACACTGACACGTTCTGTTCTCTCTCTTTCTATCTCTCTTCAGCCTGCAGTATTAAACAGTTATAACACTATTCAACAGTTATAACACTATTAAATAGTTATAACAGCATTAAAGCGGCGGTGGAGAGGTCCAGTGTGCGCCCCTCCCTGGGATTTTGGGCATGGTGGGCGTGGCTCCGCTGCTCCTGTGAGCCACCGTGACTAAAAGTGCTCCCAAAATAGTCAAAATTGAACCTGCGCTAATGGCTGACATGGCATTGTGGGTAAAGTTGTGTGTGTGTGTGTGTGTGAATCAGCTGCCAGTGTTCAGCGTGGTCGTTTGATGGCGGCGGCCCCCCAGGCTACCTGTTAGGATGTCGGCCAATTCACAGCAGTCTAATTACGGAAAACAAACATTTCAGAGCTACTGTGTCACCCACCGCAAGCAGCGTTAAATGGGCGCACCGTTTTTCTTTTCATTACAAGGAGTCATATGATGCTGCGCTGATGTCATATAGTCTTCATGGCGGGCCGCCTAATTCTCTTTAATTTACAGCAGACAGGAGCTGCGGTGACTGCAGGCTGTCTGTCTGCAGCGGCCGTCTCCATCCGCATCAATGCGCTCCACTGTGGTCGCGTTCACCAGCTTCATGCACCATATAACCACAGCTCCCCGTTCCCATGTACCCCTCCACCCCCGCCTCCCCTACTGGTTGTGACCTCAGCCTTTCGCCACAGACAGGCAGAGTTTCATGTGACCCAGAGGGAGCGTTGGCACGAGACCACAAGCTCCCCCACCCCAATCCCCAACCCTGGCTGTGCACCTTTACAGCACGCGAATAAACCAATCATGTCCCTATTCGCGTTTATTTTCGATGGCTGTCGGAACGTGAGACTGGCCAACAAAAGCATTAGTGTGTGTTCATAATGTCACACTTTATGGGCTGCAGCATGTGCGTTAAGTGGCAGAAATCTGGCAATGTGAAGTGGAAAGAAAACCCCACCTGGATTTGCCTTTTTTGTTATTTTTAGACTGCTATTTTTGGCAGCTTTATTCGTGTCTCTCACCCCGGCATTGTTTAGTTTGAGCAATTCGTAGATGTTTTGTGTCACCGGCCTCCGTGTGTTTGGGGATCCCCATTCTGCATCGGGAAATAGTTGCCATTATAGGCAACACAGCTCTTAATACTCAACTTGGCAACTGTCTCCTACTCAGCAAGGGAATGTGTGTTTGATTATCATGGTAACAAAGTCAGTCTGTTTTCCTTCCAGATGCATATGGCTACACGCCAAACGTCAGTCTCTCCCTCCCGCTGGGCAGCTCTTGTCTTCCCTCCCAGTACCACAGCCTCCAGTCCAGCCCCACTATATCAGTCTCCGTCAGCGAGCCTCACAGTTACGACACCCAGGATGACATGAGAGCGGCCGGCTACTATTCACCCCCAAACGTCCGCCCCAACGGGGCCCCGACCCTGGAGAGCCCTCGCATCGAGATCACCGCTTACGGTCAGTTCCCCGAGGAAGAGGTGGAGGAGAGCAACCTCCCCGTTGCCAAGCGAGTCAACTCCATCGTGACGCTGACCCTCCCCAGTGCCGACAGTTACCGCGACCCCAGCTGCCTGAGCCCGGCCAGCAGCATCTCGTCTCGCAGCTGCCACTCCGACGCCTCCTCCTATGAATCCAGCTTCTCCTACAACTACGAGAACTCGCCCCAGAACTCCCCCTGGCAGTCTCCCTCCGTGTCCCCTAAGGGCTCCACCCTCGCCCTGCCGGGTGACGGCTGCACATCTGGCGGCTCCCCTCGCCACTCCCCCTCCACCTCCCCTCGCACAAGCATAACAGACGACATGTGGATAGGCCAGCGTGGCTCCAGGCCCAACTCCCCTTGTGGCGCGAAGAGGAAGTACAGCTTTAACGGCAGCGGGGCATCGCACAAGCACTTCCCATACTCGCCCAACCACTCCCCCGGTCTGTCCCCGCAGACCTCCCCTCGCCTCAGTATCACAGAGGAGACCTGGCTGCCAAACACCAACCAGTACACCAACTCAGCCATCCTGGCAGCCATTAATGCCTTGACCACAGACGGAGTGGCCGACCTCGGGGAGGGAATCCCAATTAAAGCCCGGAAAACGAGCCTGGAGCAGAACCCCGCAGTCAGCCTGAAGGTGGAGCCTGGAGGTGAGGAGCCGAATCCGGGGGAGCTGTGTCAGGACGAACACCCCTCCAACCGCCTGCCGTTAAAGAAGGAGGGCTACTGTGGCGGGTTTCTGGACGTGCCACAGCACCCGTACTCCTGGTCCAAGCCAAAGCAATACATCAGGTAAGCAAGGAATGACAGTTTGATTTACAGATAAGGATTTACACGTGGAGATCGGTTCAAACCTGAGCTTGAGGGGAATAGCTGTTTGTGTGTTTGAGTTTTTTTCAAAGCTAAAACTTAAACTGGTTCTCTATTTTTCTAACTGCTGAGGAATTAAATGTTCTCCACACACTTTGAATATTTACTGTAGAGGAGAAAGTTTAAAGACATTTGTCATTTCATAACAGGTTTATCACAAACTCTGGCATGTCACAGTGTTCTCATTCTCCACATTCTACCTCGATAAGTGCATCTAAAATAAGGCCTCCTTGCTAAGTCGCCATGTCGGATGTGTTTTGGCCCCCGACAGCCCGTCCCTGCCAGCTCTCGACTGGCAGCTGCCGTCCAGCTCGGGGCCGTACAGCTTGCAGATCGACGTGCAGCCCAAGTCCCACCACCGAGCCCACTACGAGACGGAGGGCAGCCGGGGAGCGGTGAAGGCCCTGGCGGGAGGACATCCAGTCGTTCAGGTCTGCTAAACCACTTCTCCTTAGCTTCTTGGTCTTGTCATGTCCTCAAACAAAGCAGGTTCTACCGCAGGGGCCTTCTTTTTACAAGAAAGAAGCAAAAAAACAACATCATTTAACCATTCATGGTGTTGCAGTTCCTCAGGTTTGTTTCTCGTCCCCCTCAGGGGCCCGAACCTGATGTTGAATACCACTGAGCTAGACTGTTTGGTTTCCTGTGACAATTACACCAACACACGGTACAGCCATTAGACCCATTTTCTGCTCTTTCTACTTACCTCGTCACTTCTCGCCTCAACACTTTCCCCCCGTTTTATTGTTTTTTTTGTTGTTGTTTTTTTTACCTCAGGTGTTAAAAAAGATTGGGGCGACGTGTTTCACTGCTATGCTACTCAAAGACGTCGCATTTCTGAATGGAATACCATAGGTATGCTATTAGACAGACCAGTCCACTCAGTTCCTGTCCAGACGACGGTGACTCAGATTTTTCCATTGCGTCGTCGACGGCAGCACAGACAGTTACAAAGTGATGTAGCATGGCCTGTAAGAGCTTAGTCATGAGCTTTAACCACAGTAGCTCTGGTGGTCGAGTCTAAAGAAAAAAATGTGGACAACTGCAGATATGTTTTGGTTTAAACCCATCTGGTCCCCCAACCACCACTCCACACCGCTGACCTCAGTCTCTGAATAAATAAAGGGGTCTGCAGCTCGGAGGCGGACAAAGTGTGCGGTGAGCTGCGCCGTCACTTTAATTATAACCGCTTGACGTTTTATTAATACATTACAATACGTCTGGAGGTAACCAGACGTTCGTCACATATGGGTCAGAGTATTCTTGGTTTGCCCTTCACTTTTGATAAAATGTCTTGTTAGCGCTGGTCGTTTCCCTTATTGCCACAGAGGAGCCGTTAGCTAATCGTGCTCTTTAGTTTGGATGCTAACGTTGCCAAGCAGCCATTTTAGGGACAAACAGCTGGGTTCCAAGTCTATACCACATTCTGGCGCAGATTTTTAGCTTTTAGTGTGTTCACTGGAAAAGTGATAAAAATTAAGAATACTTGAAAGAGTGTACACTACCTACCCAACACCACAGAGGTGTAGCATTTAGCAGCTAAGGAGGTTAATTTCTCTCCCAGGAGTTGGTGGAAACCAACAACCCTGTCTCCTAAAAATTATGTTCCCATTAAGCTAAACTGCAGTCTTAGTTATGTGTCTAAGGAAACATATTTTCTCTCCTGGGTTGACCCATCCATCCACCCCGAGAAAAGATGCAGTTAATACAGTTTAATACCTGAGAGATAATGGTTTTTTGTTGCCGGAACCAATATTTAAATATCATACTTATATTATTCAGTGAAATAAATCTGATAGCGAATATTGTCTCCTTAAATTTCCTTAAATGTGACGTACAAAGCAGCACATTTTACACTTAAAAATTATAAACCAGTTCTCTCCAGTGGACACACTATAGTATGGTATGGCCACACTGTTATCAATTTACCTCTTAAATACTAAAACAGGATACATTATCGAGCTAAAACTGGCTGATAATATTGTAAAATCTCTTTTTTTGTAAAACAGACTCTCATGTTGGTACATAGGAGACATGGTTTCATGCAACAGGAGGATAGTTGTGCCTCTAACAAACCATTATTTAAATGATGTGTGATATTGAAGATGTTCTTTGTAGTTGTGGAATCAGACATTTGGGAACCGAAGCGTGCGTTGCGACTCCAGCCACACATCTGTACAGGACGCATGTATTTGTCCACGAGAAGGTGCTAATGATTTAATGACAGGGGTCTGGGTTCACCCCCGGCTGAAAGAGAGAGTGTGTGTTCTCTTCAAACCTAGAACCCAAAACCTCCTCCCACCCTCCCCGACTATTCCGCCAGCTACCACCCCAACCACACAGACTTCCCTTTGTTTCGGAAAGTTCCCGTGTGTACGGCTGACATCATCGCGCCGCGTCCTGCGGAGGCGGCAGCAACTCAACCACACACGTTTCTGGCAGGCCTCTGGTGGAGATGTTGGAGGGAGCCTCAAACAAGGCAGCCCCATCTCTGTGACTTCCTGATTACATGGTACGCAACAGCGCTGCAGCCTCTTGCCGCGGACGCTGGCTGACGAAGCCTCTGTGGCTCGTCCCGCCGCCCCTCTGACTCAAACCCTGCCCAGAGTTTATTCTGGAAGGTCCTGTTCTGTGTGGTGCACTTCTCTCTTCTTTTTTTTTTTTCCCCCTCTACTTCCAGCATCCAGCACAGCTATTTTCTGTTCTCTTTCAATGCCGTCGCTGCTGCCTGCCTCAACCACACCCGCCGTTACGCCAGCAGCAGACTGAAGTTTGCCCCCTCCGAAGTGCTGTGTGCAGTCCTCACCGCAGCCAACGCTCAGGGTTTCATGCTGTACTTTGGTGGAGAGGAAATACCCCCAATTCAAGTCTGTGAGGTCCTCCTTTTTTTCAGGATCAGCCCATTGCTTTAAAAAAAAATACTCCAAAGAGCTGTTTTCAAGTACATTCTCATAGATTCACGTTTTGGTGCCATGTCTCTTGATCAAATTTAGATTTCTGATCAAACCGTCGTTAATGTGATAGGAGGCCGAGACTGAGCGATGTCTCTACTGTAGTCCATACGTGTGTGTGTGTGTGTGTGTGTGTGTGTGTGAGAGCTGGGAGGGTCAGCGTTAGGAATGGAGAGGGAGCCCCGGATGCTCACCCCTCTCTCCTCGCCTCTCGAGCGGCCGGAGTCTCGGCATTCCTCTTGTGGGTGATAATGTGAACTCGGGAGGGGTGGCTGCATCGCCCATGTCAGGCTGTCTGGGTGGGAGGCGGGGCTTTACATAAAGTGGTATCACACGGATTTAATTGCATCAATAAATCATAACTGTTGTCTGCTGCAGCTGCTTTATAAAACGGATGACTCAGAGCGGAAAGGTTTTCTTGATTTTTAATTCGCCACTTAGATCATTTAACGTCTTTCCAATTGGATTTGGGAACAATCAGAAGCAGTAGTCCCGCTGATGTTATCGCCTTTGATTGTTTCTATTTGCTCCGGATTTCATGCTGATAATAATTCAAAGCAGACAATCGCTGATCTGTTTGTAATTACAGTTACAGAAAGTAACCTTGTGAGATGGTTTCCTCACCTCATCGCACTCCTTCCTGCTGCCTAAATAAACAGCATTGCTAGGCAGCAACCCATTTCCTTAGATAAATATACGGGGCTTTTGCAGGCTCTTAACCCTGACAGGGATCCTCCTCCAAATCACATGTTGTGCCTCCCCCGGTCTGAGCCTTTCACTCTTGTTGTGGGCGCTCCTCGCCTGGAGTGCTCTCCTCATGCAAGTGAGAGCTGCGGTCCAGGCTTCGACGTTTTCCCTGCCGATCGCTGCAGCGACATCGCCGGCGTGTAATTAGTGTGGGGTTCAGCCTCGGTAACACTTTGGGCTGTGGATGGCGATGTGCTCCATTTCTCTTGCCAGTTTTGACTCATAAAGTCACATTATTTCAGTTTTATTTTTATAATTGCCATAGCTAAAGATAGGAATACTATTCCCTATGTTTTGTGATTAAGTGTGGTTTAGTTTTAAGTTATTACTGAATGAATCTGAACATAAACTCCTCGTATTCATTTACCCTGACTGGCCAACAATAGCAGTTCCCTTATTCAGACCTTCAGAACCATGGATTAATTAATGGCCCTGGACTTTGTGACCCAACAAACCCCCAGTGACACACCGCCACCCCCTCAACCCACGCCACGCTTTATGTAAACAAGTTTTCTGAACTATATTTACCACGATAACATTGTTAAGTTAACCGCAGAGTGAAGAATTGTTCTCCTCGCTGTATGACAGCCACTTCCTGTCGGCCCACAGATGTTTCACACTTAAACTTCTGATTTTGGCCTCTAGAGGATTAAAAAAAGATCAAAAGCTGGGGCGGCTCTGGATTTGTTTACTGCAGATGTACCAACGCCTGAATGAGCTATTACTATAATAATATTTATAATAAGAATATTAACTATAAATGTCAATTTAGTTAAGTATTGAATATAAAGTATGTTAGAATTATATTAATTAGACAATATCAGTATATTCATATAATTATATATAATTATATTTTTTAGTGAATTCCTGCTTTTTGAATTCTCATCATACGTCGAAAAGCCAGAAGGTCTCCTGCTACAATTCCTCCCCCGTCACACTGTATGGATAACATACCTAACTCTCCGACAGTGTGTCAGTCGGGGCTGCTGCTCTCACATTTCCGTCTGTGGCTTCGGGCTTCGTGCCTGCTCTCTGCAGTTTGGCTGCTTGAGGTCACCGTGGCAGGAGGCCTCCCGTCAAGCAACACTTATGGAGGTCTGGGCTTTGGAAGCTCCAGCCTGCAGCACTCCATCGTAGCAGGATCGTTTTACTGATAACAATCAGAGCAGGGTCACCGCCGAGAGTTTTTCTTGACCCTGATTGGCCGAGGCTTGGTGGGACCCAATGGGCTTTGGCTGTTCTGACACATCAGCTTAGTGTTGTCACAGATCTTAAATAGTTTTGTCACGCCGCTCGCTGTAGGTGGTTTAACCGCCCTGGAGGTTCGGCTACTGCATGATCAACATCTCTGCAGGCCTGACATTCACTGACGGAGGTAGTCTACACAGCAACTGGGAGTGAATTCAAGAAGATGAAACGCGTGATTGCAAGATCCTAAATGGGTGCTTTGTTTGAAAACCATCACACTGAGAGCCTGAACTCTTAAAGACCTGAAAATGGAAGTTGTTTTGGAGAGGGCTTAACCATAAGCGTTTTTTTTTTCTTTCTTCCTCCCTCCCGCAGCTCCACGGCTACATGGAGAGCGAACCTCTGACCCTCCAGCTGTTTATCGGCACAGCTGACGACAGGCTGCTGAGGCCCCACGCCTTCTACCAGGTCCACCGCATCACCGGGAAGACGGTGTCCACCCCGAGCCACGAGGCCCTGCACAACAACAACACCAAGATCCTGGAGATCCCTCTGCTGCCGGAGAACAACATGCGGGCCATGTGAGTATCAGAACCTACCCAGAAAATGCATGTTTGGATTGATGGGAGCTAGGCCATGCTAACATTGTAGCTGCTCCATCAGTTCTTAAAGTAACCTCATATAGATATACATATGGCAGTGACCTTGTTGTTTGTACCACGGTCTCAGGTTTCTATACATAGTCTGGTCTGGTCTCTGGACTAATGGGATGTTCTATTAAAGTGTATTATTTTTAAAACATATTCGTTTAAATAAAAATGTTATCAATATACCCTTAACAGACTTTTAGGTAGTAATATTAACCTTTGTTGCCCAAAAATAGCTGAAGATTTTACTAGAAATGAAGTATCTTCAGGAGGAAACGTCGGGCTGATAAAACCCAGTGAAAATATGCTGGATCGCTGTCTTTCTCTAAAAAGCCAACAATCCATAGATGTGAAGTTAGCTCCTGATGTATTTTATGTGTGTCCACAAGTATGTGTGTGTGCCTTTTTGTGTGTTTGGGTCGTGAAAGTGTTCTGTGTGTGTGTGTGTGCTTTCCCATTTTATATAATCCTCCGAGATCAGATTACCGTGGAAGCTCTGGTCTGCTAACAGGGACCTGGGGTTTCTGTCTGAGCTGCACGCAGTAGCAGCCTGCTAGCATCAGCACTTTTCTCTGCCTTTTAATGGATGTAACACATAAGCTCCTCTTATATGACGCCTTCACCTCAGGATATGGTTTCTCTCTATCTCACGGGGGGACACGCCTCACAGTGCTTTGAGTCCAGGCGAGGGATTTGTGGTAGATTTATTTGTTTTGACATATAGATGTTTTATTATGTGGTATTGAAATAGGCATTATTATATTTCTGAAATAGTTGTTCCTGATGACTCAGCGGGACGTGTGTTGAATTAAGCCATTATTCAATATCAGTTATCTAACGCGAAGCCACAAATGGCGTCTGCCGCCTCGGTATGTCTTCAATAGATCACTTTGGAGTGGACGTCACGTTTATGTAACTTGGGAAATCAAGATGTCGGATCCTGAATTCTTGTCTCTGCAGCTCACTGCATATCCGTTATCTCCTGTTTGACACAACGATAAATCAATGATTTAGTTAATGACAATACATGAGTTAGAGCAGCAAAGTTGTTATGCTCAGTAAGCAATTTTCTAATGGAGAATACCACTGATCCATCTTAGAAACTTTAGTTTGGATGCAAAGTACCATGTAAAGAGATAAGCTAGCTAATCAACCTTAACAACATTAGTGTGCTAGCTTATTAATGTAGTGATGTAATGTATTAAACAGCCTGTCTCCTGCTGGCAAAAAAGTAAAATAATCAGAGAAGGCGTCCGGATTCCTTTGTGATTTTGGGGCTCACAATTGACTGTGAACTGTCACTTTCTCCCCCCACAAAATATGTGAAAAACACAAAAAAGGCCTATTAACTATTCATTAGTTAATGAACTGACAGCATTCAATAGTGCCCCTCTTCTTGGTAATGGGCTTTCTTTACTCAAACTTTGTCTCAGGCACTGAACGGACGCCTCAGTATGTGGTTTTGCACTCATTTAGTCTGCGTAGGCGGAGGGCCGGACAGCTGGGGTCCTTAGCATCAACACCTGATTGCTTCGCCAGTGGAGCAGACCCCGGTGTCTGGCGTGAAGAATGTTAGGGAGTGTTCAAATGTGTGTAAAAGTTGACATTTACTAGGCTTTGAGGAATGCGGCGTCAAGTAGCACGGCGATGGAAAAGCCAGAAACCGTTTGGAGAGGCTCGAGGTATTTAAGTATGAAAAAGTTCGCTGGGTGCAGTGCAGACAGACGGAGGAGGAGGAGGAGGCTTTTATTAAGTGTCTGATGAAGACTTTGACACCGTAAAAGAAATCATTACAGCCAATTTGTGGTTGTAAGATTTATGGAAGGGGAACAGTATGTTGGGAACCATCAACCATCTCATGTGGGTCATAACAGAGATATTCCTGGTGTGGTGAGTGTTGTTTCTATAGGATTTGAGTTTCACCCAAGAGTGGCTGCACTGAGGTGTAACGGCTCTGTTGGGGGCGCTGGCATTAATCTTCTGTTGACGTGACTGCAGCCTCTCGTCGGGGCTGACGGAGTCCAGAGTGAGAACGCAGCCTGATTAACCGCCAGAGTGAATGTGTCATTAATGTACGTGATAATTTGACGGACTTTGGCAAACTCTCCTTCTTTTGTCTCCACAAACACAGAATTGACTGCGCGGGGATCTTGAAGCTGCGTAACTCGGACATCGAGCTGAGAAAGGGGGAGACGGACATCGGGCGCAAGAACACACGTGTGCGAATGGTTTTCAGAGTTCACATCAACCAGGCGACGGGGAGGACGGTGTCCCTGCAGGCCTCATCCAACCCCATCGAGTGCTGTGAGTACATCTCATATTTGTTATCCTTGAAATTATCACCATATCATATAATATGATACATACTTTTATTATATTTTTATCTAATACCTTAGATTTCAAACGCCCTTTATTTATCTTAATGTATCTACTTTAACTATAGAAGTAAAACTTTAAACATTAACTAATGTAAGTGGTGGATGACTCACACTTTTCTCTAACCAATGGGATTCAGCAAAAAGTAAAAACATGATCTGCTACTCAAAACTGCATTCATTTTTTTCATGTTTTTAGCCATTCTGGATGTTTTCCATGAAATGTGGTACAGACATTCATGTTCCCCTCAGGATGAACTGTTATCAGATCGAATGTCTAATTTGTGATCTCATTCCCCTTAATTAGCAATTAGCGTGATCACACTGTAAGCTAAGATGGTGAAAATGTTGTTGACATATTAGAGTCAAATGTTTTCACTCTTTATATTCCCCCATAAATCAGAAAATACAGCCATAAAAAATATTTTGGAATGCAATGTGGTATAAATCAGGCTATGAATGTATGAACAAACCCCTCTGTAAGGGTTTGGTGGCGGTAAGAGGTACTGAAGAGCACAATTCTGGCTCAGAGTCTAAGAAAAAACTAATTTTGAGGACAATACAGACGACGTGAATAAGACTTATATTTAACTACCATGAAACCTCCCCAGTTGATTACTGGCATTAAGACAATTATTTCTTGTATTATGTGTTTTCTGACATGTTTTGTTAAGCAAATTATCTAACTTTTGGTACATTTCGGAGAAATCTAAAAACCCTTTAAAGTGTCTTTTCTTTAGTCTGAGAAAGCATTTTTCTTAATCGGTGGATCAAAAGATAAACACTAGAAAAACCAATAAAACCAGCAATCGCTCGATGCAGCTGTATAACTACACATGATTGAAGCTGCGTCGTAACTCCACGGTATTCGTCTGTGAGAAGCCAACGCAGGCCTTGTTGATAAACTCTATCGACTCTGTGCTCTGCAGGCCTGACCTCTCACTGGACCGGCATAAACTCAGGCACATCAACAACTTCATGTGGTTCTGGCAGTGAGAGCTGCCATAGAGATTAAGTCTTATGAGGTAAATGAAAGACAGTAGTTAAACCATGATCTCAGCCTCTTGAAATAGACCATTGTTAGTTTCTGAACGACTGCCACAAAGCAATTGTTTTTTGACCAAAATTCACTTTGTGTGTGAGCGAGGCTGAGAGATGTGGGAACGGAGATGGTTTCCAAAAACACAGACTTAGAGTTTTATCAAAATCAGAAAAGCAGAAGCATCGAATTACCAAAAGATTATCCTCATATGAGGAAAAATATTCAGGTTTTTATTGAACCTCTGTTTATGTACGCCGGTCAATCAAGATGAAATTACAGCTATCTTTCACAAGAGAGGCCGAGGCCAAGACATCAGCATTACATTTAGACGGATCAAGGTTGCAAATATTTCGTGGCAAGACGGAGATCATTTCAGAGAAACTGAAAGTAAGTGAGGAACGAGAAGCCAAAAGGTAAAAAAAAAAACAGAAAACCCAAAGAGAGGAAAGATAATCTTAAATCAAATATGTGACAGAAAAACATCCTCCACAATTTAGTGAAAACACAAATAAATGCAAGACACGGAGCCTCTCTTCGCTCGCTGGCAAACAGGGCTGCTTTGATTGGGACATAGAGAGGTGGAGGTTTACAGCCGCCCCGACTGTGATCCAGCCTCCGTCTGGATGCTCAGGTCTGCATGGGGAGTGGGTGTGTATGAGCTGAACGCTGAGGCCGCTCTCTCTCCTCCCTCCCTCCCTCCCACAGCCCAGAGATCGGCCCAGGAGCTGCCTCTGGTGGATAAGCGCAGCCTGGAGACGTGTCCTGCCCACGGGGGGGAGAGGATGCTCATCGATGGACATAACTTCCAGCACGACTCCAAGGTGGTGTTCGTGGAAAAGGCTCAAGGTAAAATAGGAGGAGCTCTGGACTCCTGGTGCAGCTGTGTGTGTGTGTGTGTGTGTGTGTGTGTGTGTCTCCCTCTCCGCTGTTGGAGAAACCCCAGGACTGCCTCCTCCCTCCCTCCCTCCTTCCCTCCCTCGTCTCCCCCCGGCCGTCAAAATATCCTCCATCCTGCCAGAGTGCCACATGTGGTGCACATTAATGCGCTGTATTTTTAACCCAGCAGATTTACATTTGCAGAAGTTTCCATTGCCTGTTCAGCAGAGGAATGGATCCCGAATGCAGCGTGTACGTGTGCACGTGTGCACGTGGTGTGGTATGCATGCACTTTTGTGTGTGCCATGCGTCAGTATTTGTTTCTATTTTTCTCTAAGCCGTTTTTGGTTTGGAGGGAAGTGGGGGGACTGCTCCCAGATGTTGATCTGACGAGGTTTACAAACAGCAATTTCCTTGATTAGCCCGGGCAAGGCGGCGCTGGTTGGGGGTTTGAGCCGAGGCCGAGCAATGTAAACACGTGTGATCCTATCGGCCCGGTGACTCATTCAAAAAAAAAAAGAGGAGGGAAGCCTTTTCATTGTTCCACCTGTGAAAGGAAGAAGTCAAGGCTGCCCTCCCTCCCCTCCCCCCTCCAGCACTGTACAGATTGTTTATGAAAACAAGTAGTGACTGAATGAGAGGAGGCCTTGTTCCCCTCTCCTCCACCTCTTTGATTAACCCTGATCTCTTCCTGAGAAGGAGTGTTTGATTCTAAGCCGCTCTGGAGGCCACTAAAGTGTCATCTGGTGGATTAAACTTCAGCGAAAAGACAAAGAACCACACATTGTAGAGCACCAGCAGCAAACATGGAGCTCTGAAAAACAAACTGAGAAATTACTTCTGTGTTTGTTAATACTTTTAGGCCAAAAGCAACTCGACTGTGTTCCAAATGCACACAAAATGTGATTAAAGTGGTGGTTTTCTACTCAAAATGCACTCGTGAATCATAAGCAAGATTAATATAGTTTATTTAGTAGTTATTTTTTCTTGCAAAAATACAAATTTAAGTAACAAAACGTTTTAAGTTAACTTTTTTTCAACAAAAACATGTGTTTTTCCATGAATAGCTAAATAAATAAAGTGCTTCATGATACAACTCGTGTATATGTTTTGCATCAGCCTCGTCGTTAGCTCAATTAGCTCCAGACAACAGTAAGTTCAAAGCCTCCTGAGTTGATTATTCTGCGTACGGAATCAATAGGACGCTTTATAAGCTGATTGATTCATTATAAAATCAAATCAGGACAGTATTTCGCTATTCATTTCCTTATTTTCCTCTCAGTCACATTCACTTCCTCCAACTAATTCAATGGAGGGATGTTTTTGGAAAAGTCCTGAGTAGAAGCTGTAAATCTTTCATATAATATTATGTAATTTCTATGTAAAAACTCACTGGCCTCATGTTTTTCAGAGAGGTTTGAATTTTGACATTATGCTAAGCTAACAAGGTTAGGTTTGTGGTTGTTATCAGTTCGATTTATTTCACAATTATGTTAAGATGGCTTCTATTTAGTAGCTTTTATTAAATTAACTTCCGGTCATGGGTAAAGGGTCATATAATACTAGTACGCCTACTCTCGGCTACTCCGCTACCGGATACATGAGCAAAATAAAATAGTTCCTCAAATCAGCACAAAGAAATTAAGACATTTTAAAATATTACAAATATAGAATTGAACATATTTGCATTTGTAATCGCCAGGAAATAGTAGTAAAGGAAGTGTTTCTGTAAAATTGAAGAAGCTTCTTTTGATGGGTTGAATATCTGTCAACATATTTTATGTCATTACCCTGAAAATAATTACAAATCCTCAGTTTCAATAAAGCGCTTTCTCTTTTTAAACATTTTTTTTTTTTATTATTATTATCAAAGCAACTCCTATAATGAATATAATCCTCCATGTATCTTTCTTTCATTACATTTTGACAATTGGACATCACAACCCTCTGGAGTTGGTGGTATCTAATCCTAAAGATAATATAATACTAATAACAGTAGTGTTGATAATGATAATTAAAAATCAGATAATAAGAATAATAATAATAGAAACACATAAAAATGAAAAAAGTGGATGTTAAAATATGCCATGCTCAAAGTCCGACCCCGCTCGACTCACAATAACTTGTTTAGCTCCGCCCCTTAAAGTTGAACCCAACCAATCAGTGTAATTCTGCCTCCGTGAAGCATTTCAAACAATCAATTGTGGAATTACAGCAACAAAGAAACAAGCCAATCTCGACGTAAACGGTGTTACGTGGGTCAGAAGCTGCTCCGGTCCTGCTGGAGTTGTGAATCCGGCTGCCTTTGGGGCCTGTGCAGGCTCTGGGCTGGTGTTGATGGGTGTGCTCCCTTGTTTTTGATGAGGGTTTCCCCTCGTCTGGCACCAGCATCAGATTCCTGGGCATCCCTCGCATGGAAACACCCGTAAGCCAGCCTTCCTCCATTCTGCTTCCCTCCATCCTTCCCCCTCTTTATCCAAACTGCCTCTGTGCCACCAGCTCATTAACCTGGTGGATCATACAGTAGAACCTCTGGGTTGAAAATGCATCTTTGTTGTAGTAAGACACAAATACAGCAATCATTTTTCATATACATATATATGATGATAGAATTTGGAAATGTAATATGCTTTTATTGTTGTTTTCCACATGCCAAGGCTGAGCTCTGAGAAACCGTTTAACAATCAAACTCATAAATCCACAGTGGTGGATGTTGTTGCCGCTAAGAGCTCAAGTATTTAATTTCACCCATGCAAAAATTTCCAATAAAGCGCTCGTGCAAAATAAGGTCCGCTAAGCTGCGGTGACACAACATGTGGGCATCGACATATTGGGTGTTTGCATGCGTCCCGTCCATACAAGCATGTGCGTGTTTTTGTGTCAGACTTTCCCCCGCCATTAAAGGCAGGACGGGTCACCGACAAACCGAACATTTCATTAGTTTCGGTTTATGTTTTAGTGTCCGATGGTCTAAATGATGTTTCCACTTGTGAGGGGAAACCAACTCATGGTTTGTGTGAGAGAGGAGGAGTTTTATATTGATGTTTTTGAGCGCTCCCCTTGAGGAAATCCCTGTTTCCCCCCCAAAGAGACACACTCTCTGTCACCTGCTGCCCGGACAGCGCTCACAACACGTGAAAACAGTGAGTTCATGTCGGCTTCGCTCCGTCACGCCTTCCTCGTCTCCTGCCTCAGTAGAAATAACCCCAGATAGCATCAGTTCAGTTGTCACTCTTGGTTACTGCCTATCGCTCGTAAGAGATTACTGTACGGCCTCAGCGCTGCAGACATCAGCCTGTAATCTAAACCTGACTCAATCTCTCACCTTGCTTTCATTTGCCCACGGCCTGCACAGAAGATGCTGTCTCTGATAAGGCACACTCACTCCATTTGGGGAAATGAGGTCCTCCTGTCCTTTATTCACCTCGGCTTTTTTCTTCTTTTTTTGTGGTTTAGAGGCGTTTCCAATTCCAAATTCTCGTCTAAAAGAAAAGGCTTAAAGTGCCAAACACAGGGTGCAGCGTAGTCTGATCTGCAGAAGCCTTCCGTTGATCTCTACTTGTTCAAATACAAAGTAAATCTGCAAACATTTCAAATGTTTCATGACCTGCAGGTCGTGCCGAGAGCAGCGCTTATCCAAAATGTCAATTTTCATTTTTGCTAAGAAAAGCAGCCCCGTTTCCATCTTTGTGACGACATCTATCGGCTAATCTAATGTTCTTTTTAATGGTTTGTTATGCCAAGGAAGTCCCAGAGTTTTCTGTTTAATCGAACATCGCCAAATTTGGACAGTGACGATGCAACTATCTTACTTTGCAAAATATATGACTATAATATCTCATAGCAAAGAACAGCATAATATAGTGTACTTAGCTGAGTAGGACAGGATTATGCTGACGTGAATAGAACTGAAGTATCTCAATCAAAGTAAACGAAACTCAGATTAGAAACATATTTAACTGTATCAAAATGATCTTAATGGTCTCCGAGCTTTCAGCTGCATCTCACAGACTTCATTCAGCTAATGGAGCTAAACTGATCACATATAAATGATCCTGGATTACCCAACATATGCCATAGCCACTTGGCAGATATCAGATTATATAAAGTATTCTTTGTTTTACATACATATATTATTTAAATGTATTAATTTAAAAGATTAAAAAGTTTCTACTTGTCTTTGTTTGTCTTTCCTCACTGACCTGGCTATGCAAGTTGGAATACAATTAATAAATTATATATCTTTTGATGACGATTACTTTACTATTAAACCAGCAGACTTCTAGATTTGTGTGTCAAACACTGCAGTTCCTCGAATGGCCACTTGGGGCCGACTCTAAAAGTGAGTCTATCCCCATAAAGTGCTGCAGCGATGATGTATTTTTGTAGTCTTGTAACTTAGTGTCACATCCACTCTTATATCCAGTCTCTGGTTGAGAACAATGAAGCTGTTTCAGAAGCTTAAAGTTATTTTCTGTCTAATACGCTCTAAAGGTTCTGCGTGCCTTCTTGATGTTTGCTTTCTTTTTATACTTTCTTGCAGCCCTTTTGAGTAAAGTGTGGTTTTCTGCTCGGCGTTTCCCCCCACCACGCTCGATAATAGCTTAATTTCAGTGCGAGATCCTGAAGGAAACCCTTGCAGAGGAGAAACCCTCTTGTGAAAAGAGCACTTTCACATCTGGACCGGTGCACTGGACAGCTGCCTGCCCTTCTGCTCTCAGTTTCTCTGTGAATAACCATTTCCATGCGCCATCTAACTACCTGCCGGTAGCTGTTTGTTGACTCATACTCTTCAAACTTGTCCATTGTTTCGGGAGGCGATGATTCGGAGCGTCAGACAGGTGAAGACTTGGACGAGCTTTCCGTGTTTTGACCGTAACACCCATACCGTTTTGTGTAATAGTCGCTGGCCGGAGAGGAAACAGGAACCTGAAAATTGAACTGTGAGAGGATTATCATGCTGCAGGGCTGCCAGATGGTGTCTGGAATTACCTGCAGAAAATTACAGATAACCATCCTCCTTTAAGCCCCATGAGAGCTGCAAGCATAGATGACAGTAATGCAACATGTGGTCGCTCCGTTAGCTTCGCTAGCTTTCAGCAGTGGTTTTGATTTTGGGAGGAAAAGGAGCGGTGGACGAAACGTTGGGTTTCATTGCATTCAGAAAACAATGACTTCCACTCAAAGCCGTTCAGTGGTTTGGCTGCCTCTGACACTTCTGAACAATGGCTGTTTTCATAAACAAATCAATTACAGCCACATAAACAGCAGGGATGATGTTTTCATAAATTACAGTGCATGATTCATAAAAATCACAGGCCCATTTCAGACACAGAGCTTGATTTCCCTGATGAATGCGCTGCCTTTGCGTCCGGATGATGCTCTGTGAAGTCGGCGGGCGCTTAGCGGAGCCGATTGTCAGTATCTCGTCCTCGAACCGCCGCCGTGTGTCGGCTCGGGGCTCGGCTCTGTCGCCACCCCTTCCACACCGCAGGCGGCTTGCGTGCAACATCCAACATCCACCATCCACGTGTTTTCAGGGCGGGAGGAAGGAAGAAGTCTCAGTCGTCGGGAGAGGACAAGGGAAGTCTTTCAGCGTGCCACATGGGCCGGCCCGGGCAGAGCATGTGTTTATATTTACTGTATGTTATGAGGGTTTGGGCACACGCCACCCTGCTGTTTCACTCTGGGCACCAACGTTTTACTCCACCCAGCCCCAATTAAGGAGCACAAGGAGCTGTTTGATTCCCTTTATAAACCCGACATGACAAATAACTGTATTGTATATTGTCTGATCCCCCTCGAGCTGCTGTGCCGTTTGACTGTTCTGTGTTATGTCTGTTCTGAGACAGTAATGATTTGTATAGACCGTTGCTAACGAAATGTGAATTGTAAGACTTCTGCGCGGCTGGGACGCCGCCAAGGCAAGTGGAGCTTGGGCGTTGTGAGAGCTGGAGAGGGGTACTGGGTTTATATGGTCGGGGTGGTTTTGGGGGAGAGGTTTTAGGCTGAGTTGTTTAACTTAGATAATATTGGACGGTATCCAGCACAGTGGGCCAGGGAGCTAGAAACCATATTGAGCTGAAAGTGGGTAGGAGGGGAGCTGGAGTGGAACTGCTGCTGAAAAGCCTTTCATTGGGATCGGTGCAGGCGCTGTGCAGATGTTGCCCTATAACTCGGGAACATTCTGCGGTTATCAATTATCCGGTGTACTCTTTGCAAACAAAGGCATCCCACACGTTCAAAGCTCCCACTTTTTTTTTGTTTTGTTTCAGCTCTCGAGAAGTTTCCTGGCAATAGGTAGCCAGGCACAGAAAACAAAGTGCTAAATTAGATTCTTCTATCTCTGTATCGATGTGAGAAATGATGTGGGTGTCAGCCGGAGAGGGAGAGAGAGAGAGGTGAAAAACATGTTTACCTCCTGTGGATCGACATGGGCTGAGAAGGCTTCCCTTCTGGAGAGATTCCCAAAGTGAAGACAGGCAGGCAGAGACAGAAAAAACAGACCCAGACTGGCAGATTGAAGTTTGAGTTCTTTCTTTAAAAAAAAAAAAACAGGAAGAATCGAGGAAGAAATCGGTTAAGATTCAGCCAACGTTAGAGTTAGGATATAAAAAGTTATTGTTTAAGAAGTGAGAAAAGACTTGTTGACAAATATGAATGTGTCTCTACTGCATAAAGCTACAGTATCTATTGTACACTGCACGTCTTTCTGGTGAAGATCCTGCACAACTTCCTGCATGACACACTCTTTTCCTTTTCATTTCTATTGTTTACACGTAAAGGCTTCCTTTTGCCAATGCTGGATTCATTAAACCAAACACTGGTGTGTTCTCTTGCCCTTCCAGATGTCACGCACCGGTCCTGTTGTTCCTGTTGTGTCCAGGAAATAGATCACTTCTTTGAATCAGATTTGCTCACACAAAAATACTGCGTTTTCAGTATTAAGGGGATTTTGCTTTAAGAGGTTGGTTTAAGAACTACCTTTCACCGGGAAGCCTTGCTTACATGTCGTCGTTGGAAGAGGGAAGCGTGTTTGCTCGGAATCACAAATATCAACTCTCTTCACTAATGTTTAGTTAACGAAGACAAAAATCCACTGAATGTAACTTAGACCCAAGAATAAATAAATAAACCAGATTGAGTGTTTTTATACGAGCTAGACCAGAGAATATTCGGTTCAAACAAATCCTCATTGTTCTCTGAAGTTTGCTGAAAGCGATGTAATGGACCCTGGTGTGTTTTATGTGGCGTGAGGGCTGCGGTGGATTTTTTATTTTTTTTAAATAGCCTTTTATATGCTAGATAGCTTGTCAGAAAACTGTCATCAACCAGCTTTAAACGTGACGCATTTTCTGTTTAAGTAAGTGCTGTGTGGTGGATGAAGAGTTGTTCATGTGGATTTAGAAAAGGGACTTAAAATAAAAATGTGGAGAATCAGCTGATTCATATTTAAAGAGACTGTAAAGTGTTCAATTTGAGTTTGGTGGGGTGATGGAATTTAATTAACATTGAACGAATCCCTCTCGTCAGTCACAATGACACTGTTTACATTATGAGCTGGCATCTCAAGAAAACAGAATATCTTTCTTATTTATAGACATAGTTGGTGTATATTTAGGCTGTGAGGATTTCATTCAAGCAAAAATATATATTAAAAAAAGGAGGGTTTTAACACCACCATCACCTGTACAAGTGATATAACGTGCCTGCCTTATAATTACTTTAATTTACTTACTGTAATCATTCAACCTCCAAAATAATGAGCATTATATTGTTATACATGATCTATTATGCATTTAAAACAGCTGGGAGTTTTTTTTTTCAGATGAGAGCTTTGGTTGCTATGATACAGAATATCTGCAGAAGTAAAAAAAAAAATGGTGGCTTGCAAATAAAACGAAGTTCTTCAGACAGAGGATGAGAAAAATAATGTGTTTTTTGTATGTTCTAGTAGAAACCCTAAATGCAAAGTAAAAAGCGTAAAAAATATCACGATATGTTGCCTTTTAAAGTCAGAATCTTCAAATCAGAAGTAAAATAAAGCATTAGTTCTTCCTGGAGAGCAGCTGCTTAAACTCCCATCCACAGCTGACAGACAGTGTGGGGAAATAAAGCAAAGGGAAGCAGGTTTCCAGTGTCTTCTCAGACATAATAAAAGCTGTCAGTGCCAAACTGCACCTCCTCCATCTCTGCCACCTCACAACTGCTCTCCGTCTGCACCGTGCTGCCTGCCCAACTCCAACGCCGCACTTATCAAACTGCAGACAGCCCGCTGAGCAACACGGCACATATCTCACTTAATTTTCGTCAGGAGAATTAGGCCACAGCCAACCTGTTTTTCTTTAAACTGCAGTCTCTCTGCCACGAGGAGTCGTTTTCACAGTCCTTTTACAGGCCCTTTAATGAGTCAGGAGTCTAGAGAAGTTGCAGTGGTTTCCTTCTGTGTCTAATAAATTGGTAAAAATATAGTTTTACTGACACCTCGCTGGGAAGAATGACAAATCAAACTTGCTTTTTTAGCAGGCCTGTGTTTTTCTAGCTTCAAGTGTGCCTCGTTTTTTTGTAGTTTTCTTTATTGCCTGATGCTTCTTTATTGTGGCAACTCTAGGGAGGGAAAAGGAGCAAATACCAATACCGTTTAACAATAATTATATGGGGATAACAGAGAGATTCCTATGAGAACGCTGGGAGTAAGAAGTTTGAAAGTGGAGGCGAGTTGTCAGTTTCCAGTCATCGTGCATTAATGAGGCCGCCAGCTGCCGGAGCATGTTGGGATTCCACTCGCTGATGAAGTCAAGGTTTCTCTCATCCACCAAAGATGTCGCTCATCTCTTTGGTATGACTCTGGGTTTTTTAGGATTGCATCAGATTTCTCTCTCTGTCTGAGTCTCTTTTGGGTTAGACTGAGGATATGAGCTGGTGGGTCAGACGGAATGACGTGTGGCTGTTTTATATATCGCTGATGTAACGGATAATAATATCGACAACGCTTGTGCCGTGTGCTGGGAGCCAAGTAGGTGGATTGTTTTATAAAATTGACGTTTTTTTTTCTTTTCTTTCAGACGGCCACCACCTCTGGGAGACTGAGGCCAAGGTTGACAGAGACGCCTCGAAGCCTGTAAGTGATACATGTGACGCTGCTGCTGTGACAAATCGGGTGTCATTTCAGGATTAAAGCACAGGCGATAAAGCAGCTGTTCTCAAGCGTTTAACTGAACTAAGTGGCAAGATGTTTTCAATCTTTACAGGAAAAACAAATCTAATTTATGTGGAAGCCCCAAGAGCCAAAATGGGGAAAAAAGTACTCTAACTTGTTTTCTCTCCTTTTCTTCAAATGAAAATACGTGAAAAGAATACGTTTTGTCAGGGGATACTTTATTGTAGTTTTGTTGTAATACTTATGTCAGCCACAAGAGGCACAACCTCGTGTTCTAACCACGACTTGAAACATTCATGTTTTTATCTGGACGAGTTTGAATCAAATCATTAAATATAAAGTGTGGAGAAATTAAAACTCGCTGGAATAAAACAGGAATGTTTGATGTCGTATTTGGAACATGGAGGAGTGACGCACTTCAGCCTCTAGTGGCCTAAATCAGTATAACAACAACAACAATTTAGAAAAATGATCCAGACAATAAATTCATGAATAAATAATCCCTGTCGAAGCCTTTTTTCTCCAAGTCTTCACAAACTGTGATAAAAAGAGGTTTAGGTTATAGAGGTTAAAGGTTTTTAGACTGAGAAGATGTTTCACCACAATCATTTTTTCTCTCTTGCCTCTCCGTAAAATGTATCAGTGACTAAAATGATTTCTGAGTTGTGGATTCAGCCATTTATTTTAAAGGGTCAGTTCACAAATGCAACAAAAAAATCATCTTAATATTATATAATATTATATATATTTACTGTATAGGCACAAGAGTCTCTGCAAATTAGGCAAATAAAGTGTTTTTTTCCCAAAATGTCAAACTATTCCTTCCAACAAGCACACGATGCGTTAATATGAACATGATAGACACATAGAGGTCCACACTTTATGGAGAATTGAAACTGGACCGTATTTTCCTCTCCGCCGGCTGCAGAAATCCTCGAGGGGGAAACAGCAGTGTTGTGTTTGATACGTGAGGAAAAGGTTTTCAAAAGTTCAGCCTTCATCCTGTGGGAGTTTGCCGGCAGTGTGTCCTGTCTTGGCCCGGGACAGTGCGAGTGAAGGAGGGGGTGTCGTGGTGGGAGTCTGGGAGATAGACGAGGGGATTACAGGGTGTCTACATGTGAGGCGGTGCACCTGCTCTCAGTGCCTTCCTGTTAAAACTCTGTCTCTCACACATGCACAGCGACTGCTGGGACACATCTGTCTGCTTGAATAGACAAAGACCCCCCCCCCCTCTCAGCCCAGTCTGCTGGACTCGTCCCATTTCAAACACTGAACGCTGCCTTGGCCAGGTTTAACCTCTTCTGCTCCACCACAACACATTTCAGAATACCTCACCGCCTTCGCCACCTGCACAAACCGCCCCCCTATATTTGGGAGAAGAGGGATGGTTCAGTTTTAATTTCAAGAATTATTTTCAATTAGATGACTCACATAAATTTAGATAAATGACCATGAAAAACTCACTCAAGGATTCCAAGAATGCTCCTTCATGCTCAATTTGTCAAATGTTATCGTCAATCCTCCGCATGAAAGAAAATCACATTTTCCTGCTTTTCTACGCGAACCGAAAGGTGCATTCTGTCCTCGCAGTGGATGACTTTTACAAAACACGTGTGCACATAAAACCTTGAGGAGTCAGTGAATGAGTTCATGTTTTTATTTTATTTTATTATTCCTAAATTGACAGATTGGACAGATTGTGTTGAATCAAGAGATATGGAAAAGCCTCGTCTGGCTTCGCTCGACTTTACGACGGCAGTGATTTAATGCGGCGCGTGTCAGTTCTCACCTGTATAGTCATGACCGGCCGTCCTCCGAAGCCCAATTTTGCAGACAGATGACTTCCTCCCCTGCTACCGAGCAGCACCTCCAACACACTCAGACGTATATATTCACACACATGTTGGCTGATGAACGCGGTCGCTCCTGGCCTTCGCTCGCTCTCTCCCCGGGCAGGAAGCTCGGCTGGGGAAATAAACTATCTGCACAATCCGGAGTTCAATTTATTCTCTATGCAAACAATCGCAGCTCTCGATAACCTTACCTCATGGTCTCGCTCGTTTGGGGATTAGAACCAGATTTTCAGATTTCATCCAACAGACACACACGACTTCAGGCTGCGGATTCGAAGGGAAGAATCTGACCTGCATTGTTTTCTTTATGATGCAAAAACAGGATGATGTTTCTAAAGACCTTCATTTAAAATCTAATTTTAATTCTTCCAAGTTACCCTTTTACCATCTGTTTTCATCTTTTTTTTTTTTTTCTTACTTGCCTTTCAGGCCCTCCGTAAAATACTAATTATAGACTGATATTTTATTGTCAACCTTAGCAGCGAATAGTCAGCTGTGTGGAAACAAGAAATGGAAAAAGACATGGAAACAAACAACAACAACCATAAATAACATTTCTCTTCTAATTTAATTGACAAAAAAACTTCAGTTTTAATGCTTTTACTTACAATATGGTATATCTGTATGTATGAAAGTGACTTGTATTGCATCACCTAACATTTTTTAGTCATCAACCAGCCTTTTATTTACATTTAAAATTAAGACCAGACCAGATAAAGAAATGCAAAAGATAAAAAAAACAGAGAAAGACAATAAAAAGTTGGAGAACTCGATCAGATTAAATCAAAGCTTTATAGCTGTACAAAGTCCAGGAAAGTATACAGTTGATTAAAAACAACTACACTATAAATCAAATAAGTTAAGCATTTTCTCTTTGTTTTATACAAACAATAGTAATGCATTTTTCTTACTTTACACTTTCTTGCAGAATTCGCTCCTCGTTGAAATCCCTCCGTACCGAAACCAAAGACTCTCCACTCCGGTCCACGTCAACTTCTACGTCTGCAACGGCAAGAGGAAAAGAAGCCAGTACCAGCGCTTCACCTACGTCCCCGCCAGCGGTAAACCCCCCTCCTCATACACACTTAACTTCTGAACTACAAATACATGTGTAGTTTGTATTTACTGATGTTTAACAGCTTCTCCTGTCTGCAGCAACTCCCTGTTTATGGAATCGCAACTGAATGCTGAATAAGACATTTCAGGCAACCAAAATGTTACAATTAACTTTCAAGAACGGGTTTAATTAAGGATCTTAATTCATTAATTAAGTAAAGAAACATTATTTAACTCTAAACGGACCATAATTTACTAAATGAACATCATGCTGTATTAAAGAAGACTTGAAACTAGAGATTGAGACCATAAACTCAACTAGAGGAGTCGCCCCCTGATGGCCAGCAGAGAGAATGAAGGTTTAAGGCACTTCAGCCTTGGCTTCACTGTTCAGAACTGGACACATTTGACCTTCTTCAAAGGCGTGACATAGTCCTACAGATTTGTCGCCACACTCAGAGAACACCCCTTAATTACCTCGAACTTTTCACTACTCTGCCGTCTGCCGTTTGCCAGACTAATTAGAAACATTTTAGCCAGCGTTTTACATCTGAAGACGGGAACAAACGCTTTGTGTTGCCCCTTGTCTGGCGGTTTGCTAGGGAGGAACAAAGCAACGTTATTATCCCTTCGTTGTAAAAAGAAAAGAAATCTATAAAATCTGTTCTTTTCCATACCTGTACGCTGCTGTGACTGGACACCCGAGGGTGGGGGGCATGGGAAAAGTATGTTATTTGAATAGAGAACCTATTGCCAAGCTAAATATAAACACTGACCCACCAACTGAAATGTAAAAACCACTGCTAATTGCGCTCCGGGCTTGGAGTGAAAATCCAGTGGGTGGTTCAAAGCTGTGATTCAAGTGAACTGGCCCAGCCCTGAACGTGGGCGACGGAGTGCCCCGCTGTGAAAGTGGAGCATTGTCCTTAGGATGCAGAGTGTGAGGGAGGGGGGAGACGGGGGCACGGCCAGTCTGGTCAGTGTCTCCTAAAGGGTGAGTCTGTGAAGGCAACCAGCCAGCCGGGTGCACAATACGGTCACGCCAGTCTTCAAGAACAGGAAACAGTTGAGAAAAGTGCAAAAATGTAGAATTTGACATTTAAAAAAAAAAAAAAAAAATCACGACACTTCAACTTTTCTTTGCAGCAGCAGGTGTTACAGCAGCTTGTAAAAAAAAAAAAGATTTTATTTTGGGACAAATGGGTCACACAGCTGATTTTCACACTCCGGAAAAACCCGGGGCTACGCTCCATTTTGTGGCAAACGTCTCCTTGCAGCCTTTCTGTGCATCTGCCTATCCACCACAGGCAGGCAGACACACTTCCTCCAAACGGGCCCAAAATAGGGGTGCATGTGCTATTTTGGTGCTGCGGTCGGTGTAACCATGTCATCTCAGTTCCTCTTTTACAGTTGTTGACAGTGGAGGCTTCTGTAAGGCGTGACGCGTCTCAGTTTCGCTCCTTTTAGTCTAATTAGTCACTTCTTTGGCCTTAGCTAACCCTGTAACCTTAGAAATCAAGAGTGAGGAGCAGGAGCACAGAATGATGTGTTTCTGTCAAATATAAAACTAAGGGAGTCTTAGCTGTCATCTGTTTAATAAAGGTGGGAAATGACCCCAAAATAGGACAAAGAATCAAAAGAAAGAAAAACGTATTTATTACCTCAGCTTCGATTTCCTGCACATGCTTCACATTATGGTCTAAAACGGCTCCGCCACAAAGAGAAGAAGAAATCGATCCCGCTTAGTGATGCAGTGATGAAGCGCGGGGTCGAGGCCGTGCTGTCGGTTCCTTGTAACGGGACCCAGGAGCTTGTTAAACCAGATTGATGTCGTGTGAGGAGCCGCAACGGACTGACGGCCCACATTTTTTAAAAAACTCGGTGTCCAACATGTTTCGTATCTGGAATCTGGACGTTAAGCCAAGACTCTGGTCCTCTCTAATACGATAACCGCCATCCTCGGCCTCCATTTTGTCTTTTTCAGCTACATCTTGTGTTTAAATAAACCTTCACATTAAGTTCAACTTTGTTTTCTCTTTGTCTCAATGAGCGAGCAGTAATTTATTTTAAATCACTGAACCCTAGCGAGCGTAAAGCTGCTGCTGCTGCAACGTATTTCATATCGCACATTTAGTTTGGTATTAGCACCAGAGCGGCCTCCAAAGAAAATAGGCATTTTATTATAGAAGCAGCTGGATGTTTCTGGTGTTGATGACTCATCCCTTTTTTTTCCTGCTTTTTTTTTTTTTTTTTACTTTTGTGAATATTTTCAGCAGGGTGGGAGAGCTCAGGCGCAGACACAGAGTCTCATTGATGAGAGTGTTTGTTTGGCAGCGGGTATCCTAGCCACAAACCCACTCACTCACTCACTCACTCACTCACTCACTCACTCACTCACTCACTCACCCACTGGTTTAGCTTTTCCTTTTTCTGTTTCTCCTCTCAGCTCCGACGATAAAGACGGAGCCACACGACGACTACGACGCCCCTCTGGTGTGCAGCCAGCGCGGCCCCGGCCTGTCCTTGCACCCAAAGCCATACTTCCCACCTCAGGCCGTGACCCCGATGATGACCTCCGACCTCAGGCCGTGCGTGGTGGGCGGGCCTTACTCTGTCAGCCAGCACGGTTTGGCAGCCAAGCCGTCGTCGCTGCCCACCTCGTCCTCTCCCAGCACCAGCCCCAAACTGCACGACCTGTCGCCGCCGCCGCGCTGCCTTTCTCCAAGTGCCTGGCGTCTGGCCCAGCAGTCCAAAACCCGGGCCAGCCGTCCCCGATCCTGCATGTCTCCATCATCCAGGAGACCCCCGGGCGCTACCAGCCGCCCACCCTCTACCCGGCCAGCAGCTCCTCGTCCTCGTCCCCGACCTCGCAGCCCTCCACGCCGACTGACGGCCCTTTCTCTCCGGCCCTCTGCATGACTCCAGCCCCGCTCGGCAGTGGCAGAACCAGCCCGGGGGCTCAGCAGCACCCCAAGGTGCCACAGAGGGGGCAGGCTTCCCTCCAGGAGGACGGCAGCCCCCCGACGCTGGCTGTCAGCATCAAACAAGAACCGCAGGAGCTGGACCAGATGTACCTCGATGACGGTGAGCGAAAACGTTTTCATTATAATGCATAAATGAACCTTATAATTTCAGTCCAGCGTATGGATTCAATTATAAAGGGACTAATTAACCAAACAAAGGGGTTTTTATTGCCCCTTAACACCGAATGAACCTAATATCATACACGATGACTCACCAATCACTTTGCCAGGAGCTAAAACCTTTGGCCTGCAGGTGTTTTTATTTAGGAGAAAAATCACCTCAGCTTTCATTTAAAGGAATAGTTCAACAAAATTGGGAAATGCACTTTTTGGTCGAGAGTTAAATGGGAACATTACATCATATTACACAGCTGGTTAGCTTAGCATAACAACTGGAAACAGGGGGAAGGCTATTGCCTCTATCCGAAGGTAAAGGTAAAAACATCACATGGTTTTGTGCTGTGTTGTTCTGGACTATTTCATCTCTTGTGGATAAAGCCGATAATCCTATTTCCAAAATCATTTCTCAATGGAGGACAAACAAACATAGCAACACATTTTTCCCTACGAGGCTGAGGATGTGTAAATCCAGTGACACGTTCATTTCATATCATTCAGCACAGTTCATCTTGAGCCGGTGTTGCTGACTTCTCTTTATTGTGAAACCATGATGTTCCTGCTGTCACTTACAGGCCACTATAGGAGGAGGCGTTTGGCGTGCCAAAAGGTTTATCACTGTAGTTGTGAGTCCTATACTTGACGTGATTAGAGGCTGTGAAACTACAGTTTTTGATACCTCTTTACAGATTCTCTCCCTTCTGTGGTTCTTTCTCTCCGTCGCTTTAAGCTTTTCGGCGTCGTCCGTTTTCTGGCGTCATGAGATCAAAGAAAGCTGGTGGTCTAGCATTTGATATATCTGGCTGTAAACCCTGAATGAGACAAGCCTGATATAATGAATGCAGTTTTTTCACGGCGACTCCCTTTTATTTATCTCAGAGCGCAGCTTTTTTTGAAGGAGCACAAGCGTTATGATCTCACCGCTCAGGCCCTCTGCGCTCACCGCTGAGGTTCGGGGGCCGCGTGCTCTGCGGTGATTTGAAATAAATTGGATAAATGATCTTCCTCGAGGCAAGAAGAAACAGTCCCTGACTGCGTCAAAGTCCCGTGGAGAAAGGGAGCGCGGCAGATGAAGCGGCAGTAAGCAGCAGCTATCAGCAGGCTTTGATCCGTCACCAGGGCCCCTGCTGAATCGTCTGGCCGAGCTTCCTGGCGATTGGCGAGTGAGACGCTGTTGTTTGGCCGCAGACGGCAGGACTCCGACTGTTCCCATGCCACTTCCTCTGAACAGTCTGGGTAAATACGTTAACACTTGTTAGCCCCGTCTGCTGGCATATTTGGCTGGAGCATAAGATTGGGAACTACGCTCGAGCTGGTGATTTCCCAGTTCAAACCAGGAGTAGTTAAAGTCTCCATCATTGTGAGGAGCTGGCCCCTGTTACACTTGTTTTCTTTGGCAAATTGAGGCAAATTATAATAAGCAGTCCAAACTTCATGTTACCTCTCACATCATGAAAACCTTTGGCAGAGTTTGACAGGACTTGTTGCTTTACGCTAGGTGTGGCATAGCTGCACCTTCACGTCGGCCGCGCTCGTTAAAACTCACAATATCTGAGAGTTTTATGTGTTATTGCAAATAAAAACAGCATCATGTTTGCGTGCATTATTGCCACAAGATTCATCATTGGCAGTTTATGTATTCAGTGTTTTGCAATTTTGTTAATTCTGGTACAATTTCATGTAAATCATTTAAATGCACGGATGTTTAAGCACTTATCCTGTCAAGTAGCTGCATTATCCTTCACTTAGAAATGAAAGCGACACAGTCAGGTGTTTTTTTTTGTCTGTAATCAGAGCTGATATCTTTTTCCTGTATGTGCAAACCTCTCGCACTCGTCTGCTCATGGAAAGTGTGATTCGTGCCGTCTGGCCCCGAGCCGGAGGTCCATAGGCTGCAGGGTGCACAGATCACCGCTGCCGAGGCCGAGGGAGATGGAGGCCGGCCACGCTGCCATAAAACTCGCTGACTGGAGAGGTTTGCATGCTTCCCTTTGGCTCGGAGGCGGTCTGGAAGAGGTGGCCAAAAGCCATACGTTATGTGCTGCACGGTAGTGTGCCGACGACTTTAGCGGTGAGGTAACATGAGCAAAACATGTGTATTTTCGAAGTCGGCTAGCGTTACGAAAGGCTTTTTTTAATGGAGCGTTGTGGCCTTGTTAGATGTCAGAGCAGCACGATTGATGAGCAGAGACTTTAGATGATCAGAGGGAAAGTATTTTTCGTGAGAAGCAGCTGACTGAAGACTGACTTTAAGCAGTAAAACTCACTTGCTCGTTGAATGATTTGTAGCTGCAGTTTGCAAACGATGCAATATTTATTTACAGTATCATGATATTATCCCATGCAGGACATCATCATGTATGGGCTTTAAATAATAAAAGTTTGTTTTTATATGTTTGTATTCTGGTAATATTTCACTGGAGTCTTCTTCCTTTTTATTATTCTGTTATCTTAAAGCCAACAAAGTTTCATAAAAGCCGTTTTCTTTCTAAATAATACCTGAGTTTAAAAACCTTGGCTGAGTGTGTGATGAACTACAGAACCGCTCCGAGGGAGTGACTTGCAGTAACCCAGTAGGAGCCTCGTTATGTTGGCCAAGAACATCTTGTGGCTTGTGGCCTGGACTTGACGTGGCAGTAAAGGAGGTGGTGGTTTGGGGGTGTTTGGGGGGGGTGGGGTCTTTTTTTCACTCATTGTCTCAGCTCCGGCCCCTCAGCTGATTTATCCACAGCGATATCAGGTTGTTGAATATCTCGCCGTGTGATCTGGTCCCTCTGCGCTGGTGTGTTATTACAGCGCCGGCTCTCGTTGACGCGTTTCAGCCTTTAATGAGGCAAACAGAGCTGTCCTGCTAATTGTTTGGGAGTTCCTCGTTTCTCTGGGGGTTTCCTGGTCGGAGAGCCGGCCTGTATCAGTCAGCTCCAGCTGCTCTGGTCCTCCACGCCACAGGAAACCAGTTCCTGGATTAGTTCCTATCAAACCCCACCTTCTTTGAATAATTGTTTGAGACAAATTAACTCACCATTTGTATGACATGAGAAGCAGTGCAGTCAGGTTATATGGAGGGTGTTTTTACTCCCCGACTCAGTGGATGTTTGGCCCGTTTGAGCGTCTCTATCACTCGACCGTCTCTTGAGCGAATCGATGTGACCGGAGAACACATGACACAGATGTCACACTGGTGCCGGGCCTATTTTTAGGACTTTGCTGTGAACACACTTAGAGATCAATAGATTGACTTTTGTTTTTTTCAATTAGATCCTCCACATCAAATGTGACGGCACCATGAAAAGTGGGCCATGGCAACGGACGCGTAAACAGCCAAATGTTGTGGCTTCACGTCGACAAAAGACGGAGATTTACCGCCCCGGTCTGCTTTTGTTTTTGTATCAGAATAAACTCCTGAATCTTTTTATTCCTCCACCACCTGCGGCGATAAGGGGGAAACGATCTGAACGCCATGATTCATCCGTGACTTTGATAGCTACCGGACAGGTGATGACGTGATGTGGAGGGCTGACGATGTCCTGAATTTACAGCCGGCGTCCGGGCTCGATGTGCACGTTGAGAAAGTCGTTGTAGCGGCTTCCCCTCGAGGTTTTGAACTCCCTCCACCTCCAGATGTGCAGAAGGTCAAAGCCAGATCAAATAGAGGAGGCGAGGAGGTCAGTCAGTTCAGTCGGGGGCCGGGAAGAGCACACATGGCAGCAGAACGTCACGCTGTAGAAGGGTGGAGAGAAGGTTAGAGGTTTTACTTCTTCTGCTCGAGTGTGTCTTTTTGGTGATATTATGGCTGCTGGTGTTTCCTGATGAAGAGCTTTGTCAGAACGCGTTCAGCACAGAAATATTAGCATTGTGTTAGCCTGATGAAAACGAAGCTAAAGTCTGGAGAGTTTCAGTTGAAGTCAGATTTCAGTCTCTCCACTGGATTTCTACCTTCCAGCCTCTGTTTCAGTACACAAGTAATATCAACTGGCAGAGCCCTGATTCTGGTTTGAGAGTGTTTATTCATAATTATTATTATCGAGTGATTAGTGTTGCATGACAGAGCCGCCGGGAGTTCGGCTAAGAAGCCAAGCAAAAATGCACATTTTAAATGAATTGCTGTTTCTTGCCTTTCAGCCTAATTAAGGGTGATATGATGATGATTAGATGTATGAGTGTCTTGCCATGCACCACTGTTGAACCGTTAAAGTGGAGCTGGAATGAAAAAAATCCCCTTTTAACCCTTTTTAGATCACATCCCCGGTCGTACCGTGTACGTTACCGATTTAACAAAAGATGGCGAGAAAAAAATACAATAAATAAATTGCTTGAAAATCCTAGAAATTAAAAATATGGCGTGTGTTTACATCAGCTGGTACCAAACGAATTCAATCAATAATATCATGACATCCATCCATGAATCTGCAACGTTCAGCAGCAGGGAGCTGGAGAAGGTCATCAGCTAATCTTTTCAATCAAATCAGTTTTCCCCAACGTTATGTCCCGCCTGTCCGTCCTGTTTAACTCACAAATACGTCACGACACGGAAGACAGATGGACTGAAATGCCGTTTCAACTCCCCGCTCGCAGCAGCGCTTCTGCACAAAGGTGCCAAAATATTCAGTGCCGTTATTATAAAATGGGAACCAATGTTGGCCTGCGATGTAGAAAAACAATATAGAAACTGTGCACGTGATAAATTATATCACGTTGGTGGGAAAAATGTGCAAAACCACCTTTTAAATGGCATCTACTGATTTATTATCGCACTTCCATGAAGTTCAGCCCCTCACAAGAGACTTTAAAATAAATGACCTACATCAGAGCAACAGTAGGCAAAATATTCAGACTTTTATTCCCTGTGTCAGGCTCCAAAATCACCACATCCTACATTTCCCACAATGCAACCAATTATATGATTTAATGTAATAATAATCAGGGTTATTTTCTCTGCCCAAAACTCAATCTCGTACCTCAGAAGACATTGTGTCAACTTGCTGGAGTTTCCCTTTAACCCTTACAGACCCAGAGCCAGTTCTCCTTAAAGGAAAATACTTTTCATTAGTAATTTGACACTTTTTTTTTATGTTTACAATTATTTAAATGTGCTCTGAATTCAACAACAGAAAATATATTGAGTAAAAATAATTGAATCAGCTCAATTAAGCTAAGATGAAAGACGTCACGTCTGCTTTTCTGTGACGAGTTAGTTAAAGTAAGAGTAAGTTAAAATGCTGAATGTTTTCATAACTTGCTTTATAAACATTTGTCACATTAACACACGTTGTTGAGTTATTAAAGTATTGGGATTGTTAAATGGGTTGAAACATACCTTTTAGTAACAAAAAAACTACCTTTTTATAACGAGCTTGCTCTGTCAGATGTGCATGTTTGTGTCACTTATGTCCTTAAAAACTTTCCAGGATATTTAAGGGGTTTTGTGAAAACTGTGTCACTGGGTTCTTCAGGGTTAAAAATAAACCCTTGAACACGGATGACGGGCTTGTTTTGAATCCAGAGGAAGTGATTTAGAGCGCCTGAATATAAATCTCAGTGGCGTCTTCGCGAAGAAGTGCTGCTGTGAATCTTCATAATCGGTTCAACGTGTCCACGTGTTTCTGTGACACAGGCGTGCGAGATCGCCGCTGCAGTCATCACACCTCCCCGGAGATCCTCCTGCTGCCGTATTAATAGCCGTCAATCAGCGAGCCAAGCGCGTTAACTCCATGTCTAGACGAGTGTAACGTATCGCTCCGGGCTGCCGGGCTGATTTGTTGTTTTGCACTTTCAGTTTGCGTTGCATCGAGTTCCTCCTGACTAATTGTTTTACCAGCTCACGCTGGTGATGACACGTGTGTTTTTCCCCGAACATACCACCCCGCCACCGTATGTGTGATAGGAAGCGACAGGCATTTCTGGTAGGAAGCGGCGTGCCAGCGCTGGGTCGCCAAGGGGAAGGCTGCTCCGCTGCCAGCGATGAAAATAAACTTCTTCTTTTTTTTTTTTTAAGTAATTCCATTGTGTGGAGGGGAATCTCAGGTTTCCGAGGCTGCATTTTCCAGCGTCCAGTCAGTCGGAGGGAATTCCTTCCTCGGCCCGCTGGCTCGATTTCTCGGAGGCTGGATCCAGCCAGGGGTGTTCCCCCTTCCCCTCTCACATTTCTCATCCCTGTGAGAGCTGAGAAAAGAGAGGCCTGATCCTGAACCTGGAGGCTGATTAGAAAAGTGAGAAGCTGATTAGAGAGGGGAGGAAGTGGGGAGACCATCTCTCCGACGTGATAAACGAGTTCACAGATAACAACGGCACAAGCTAATGAAAAATGAAGCCGCTCCTTTAGTGAGGAAAAAGAAATGAGTGATATGTCCTTATACGTCTCGGTTATCAGTGCATTGATATCTATATTTTTCCTGGTTCAGCTTCAGCCTGCTCAGTTGCTTGGATCCCCCCCCCCCCCCCCAGCCAGAGAACACAGCTGATAAAAACAGATAAACAAGTGCACCTGGATCCTTTAGAGACAGCCGGAGGTTGCATCATCTCTCCTGATAAATAAAGGTCTAAAGTGATTCTGTTGGGGTTGACTCAGAGGAAAGCTCAGCTCCGATAGTGAGTTGTGTTCACAGATGTTGATGGGGAACTTTTAAAGCTGTACTAAAATATATTTTCATATAATAACCCAGCTTAGCCTGACCACTCCGTCCCGAGTTCCCCGTTGGATGTCGGAAAAAATACAAATAACTCAAAATCCCGTTTGAATTCTACTACAAATTACACATAAGATGTTTGTCAATAAGATAGTTTTGCAAGCGAAGAACTTAGTAGTTAGTTTAGTTTAGTGTGCTCAGTGAATCTACAGGAGTGTTATCTCTTTTTTTAGCAGAAAGGAGTCACGTTACATCCTGGTACCAAACGTCATAACAACTCGCCGGTTGGCAAACAGGAACATTTAGCAACTAAACATTTATTTTCCCCCAAATCAGAACTAAAAGGAGAATGAATATTTAATTTGCTAAGTCAGAAACACAACTTCAAACAAATGCTAAACAATTTGTGCATTTTTTTTTTTTTTTTTAATCTCCTGAAAACATTAAATATTCATGACCAAATAAGCAACAATGAAAGTTTAATTTTGGGGCATACATGCACACCCTCAACATGCTGCCTTTACTTCATATGAAGGTCATAAATGCTAACCGTCTTTTTCCTCTCTTTTCTTTTGCAGTCAATGAAATCATCAGGAACGACCTGTCGAGCATCTCCGTCCACAGCAACGCGTAGTTCCCCGACAAACCTGACAGGAAATCAAACTAAAGGGAAAGATTTGACTTTGTGCTTTTCATGCTTGGACTACAGCGTGCAGGAAGCCGCAGAAGGAAACGCAACGAGAACCAGCGCTTGTTGTTCAGACGACCAGGGTCCAACGTGTGCCTTGTTTTTCATATATAAAGCCTTGACACGGAAATGATCCGAGGAATAAAACACTCTTTTTTTTAAGTTTGTAGCAACCGAACCTGCCATCCCCAGCCTCCACAACAAAATATGCTTTAAAGGACCAAAAACGTGTTTTTATATGTCGTTTTTGCTGCAGTTTGTAAATGATTCAGTGCCTGTGAGTTGTGTAATTTGTATATACAGCATCTGTAGTGCTTCAGTTTGCATATCTGACTTTTGCAGAGAGACGATTTAAAAGAGAAGTGCCTTTTTGACTGGAAACAGAAAAACGCTACGAGTTTGGCATCACGTGTTTGACTTTTATATAGTGAGATCATTACTAGCAGCAACAAATGTTAATTATGGCATAATGTTACATGCTAAAAGACAGAAGCACAAATCTAGAATTGTCATTAGCAACCAAAAGCTTCTGGTCATACCAGCCCGAATAACAAAAAGTGTATTAAATAGATCAAAGGTGTGTTTTATTTCTCCTGAGTTCCACTTTTCATTTGTAAAAGGAAGACGGTGTTATTTCTTCCGAGTCTCACTTTAAATCATATTTGGTTTAGCATAGATTATTAAAAAATAAATAAATACATTTTCTGTATTTGCGACCAACAATAAGCACTTAACCACCAAACCTGTGGTATTACATGCAGTTTATTCCAAGTTACCGTCACCTAAAATCACTATGACAATGCTGTACAAAATCTACGGAAGCCCTGGTAGGCCAAATGAGAAAATCCTGTTTCTGTTGTTGTAATACCCATTTTGGCCACAAGAGATTTCTCCATCTACTCTAAATGCATATATTTTGTGTGAGCAAGTTGTGTGAATTAAAACTCACCTGGAAGAAAACATGAACTTTAGTCATATTATTATTGCATTTTGGCCTCTTGTGGTAGAAATGAGTACTACAACAACAAACACTTAAAAAGTGATGCTGCCACAAAAAAATATAATAATCCTGACACAAAAAAAGAAAATCATCTGTCGAAACTTTGTTCCATCTGTTTCACAGATGAAACAGAAACGTAAGGCACGTAGCAAGAGTATCCTGAGAAGACCTCTTTTCCACCTGAAAACCATTTAGACCAGACCAGAATTATTATTAGTCCCGCCTGCCTCAGGGGGCTTCCTTATAAATCAGTGTGTTGTCGCCGAATAATGAAACCTTTTTGTGTCACACCAAAAAATCACATGACCTTTGGAGGAAACTGTTAGCTACAGGAATACTGGTGTCTTAACATAGAGGAATGCTAGCCTGGAAGCTATGCTACATGCCAGTAGTCTCCCAAAGAATGTAACTGAGACTCTAATCTAACAGTGGACAGAAATACAAATATATAACTTCTTTAAGGTTTGTTTTCGTACTTTCATATTTATGCTCTTAGCATGTGCTCTGTTTATTCATGTTCATCATACAGCCTCTTTGACATGGTTTTACCTGCATACTGTTTATCTACTCGTTTGTTTGCGATCTTCTAGTAAGACTCGATGGGCTTACACACCTTGTTCCCAGGTTTTATATGTATTTATGAGTCTTAATCCTTGTAACTGAAGCCATAATGGAATGTTTACCATGGAGGTTAGCGTTAGTCTAGAACTCATAATTCTGCTTTCTGATCTATTTTGTGTATTTGTCAATAAAAAGCCTTCATCTCCTTCATGTGAATGATCTGTTTCTTACTTATGGATCAATATAGAGAGATTTGGTGGAAGATGTGTTTAGATTGGGTGAATATAGACAGCACACATAATAATGGATCTGTTTAACCAGCGGGTGGATGCTGTGTGACGGTGCACACTGACACCATGTGGTCTGAAGGGTTCCTGCTGGACGACAAACACTCATAGTTTATTGGCGTGTGAATGTTTTTTTTTCTTTTTTATACCTGATGGTGTCACAGCCCGACCTGACTGATGGTTATGAAAATCAGGGCGTGATATTTGTTGGTTTTTGCTCGGCTACCTTTCACCTGTCAGACATCTCACAGGAAAATCAATCATTGCGACGTTCAGCAGCTGCAGAACACACCTGGTGAGTGTTTTATGCTGAATTATATGAAAATGTCATTATAGGAGGGCGATAACTGATGCGCCTAACATCAAAATAACTTATTAAATGTTTATTATTATAGTTACATAAATTAATTAAAACAACTGCAAAAATGTGCATTATCTAGTTTATTTGTCTGTAGTAAAGTCCTTATAGTAATTATTACTTTAGCCAGTACAGTGATGTTATTTTGACTTAAAACAAATTTCTTTTGATCATTTTTATTTAATTTTTCCAGTATTATGATTTGCTTTATTTCATATAGTTTCAAGATACTAATACATCGATTTGTACTCATAAGAGGTTGAATTAATGTTGCTTTGGTGCATTTTATAGAAACAGTTCAATTGTATGGAAAATAATAGAAGTTTCTCTCTGTATTTATATTCAAACGAAGACATTTTACACTTTCCTCTGACGGTTTGCTTCTTTCAGCTCTGAGCACCAGGTTGGCGAGATGCAGAACTTCTCCAGTGATGTCACAATCAACTCCAGCCAACCGCAGGGCTGCATGGTCCGGTCGCTCTACACGGTCTGCCTCGCCCTGAACGACATCGTCACTGTTGTCATAGGACAACCGGTGATCGCCAAGCTGCTGTGGATCACCTTCACGTCCAAAAAGACGCCGGACATCCTGAATAGTAATCTAGCTCTCATCCACAGCCTGCAGTACGTCATCGCCATCTCGCATTTAATCGTCCTGCTCTTGCAGTTAACCATCCACCAAAGAATCCTCAGGTTTTTGTTCGTGTATTTAGAAATCGGAGGGCCCGGTAGTTTGATGTTCATCTGCCTGGAGAGATACGTTGCTGTGATCCACCCCACGTCGTATCCTCTGCTGAAGAAGTACAGATGCAGGGAGCTTTGTGCCGCCACGCTGTGGCTCGTTTCTGTGCCTTCTGCTCTGCTGAATGCTTTGAGTAGTGAGGTTTTCTCTGACCGCCTCGAGAGCATCCCTCTTTATGTGATGCTGGCCCCGGCCGCCATGATGTTTGGGTGCAGCATCAGGATCGCCTGGGCGCTGAAGATGTCCGGCCCTGGGAAAGACAAGCTGCATCCCACCAAGAGGAGGGCCTTTAAAACCGTGTGTTGCACTTCGATCATCACCCTGTTTTGCTACATCCCAGTCATGCTGCTGCAGAAGTATGAATACACGTATGACATGTCATCTCAATGCGTCGTCGCACCTGTGTGTATCGTCCTGCTGTCTGCGGCCAGCGTGGTGCATCCCCTGTTTTACATCTCCACCCACGGGAGGCCGTGGAGCTGCTGCAAGGCCCTCCAGCCTGAAGCACAGTCGCCGCGTTGAAACACGGCCGTGTGCAGATAGAGGAGCAACCGGAGCAGAGAAGCTCCCGCTGTGTGTGTTGTTATCATGTGTTGTAAAGGAGAAACTTTTGATAGAATTAACCTTTTTTTTTTTCAAAAAGTTAGTGATTCGAGACTTATTGAACATTAAAGTTTGACATCTTGTCCGCTCAGTCACAGTCAGGGATGGACGATATATGGATTTTATCGTAAATCTCAATCTCGCAAGAAATTTCCATGATGGGGATAATCGTAAATATCGTCTTACGTCGTAGCCAAGTGAAAAAATAGAGCCTGATTTTCATAATACAGGATACACTTTTTTTCGTATCCAACCTTTAATTATTCAGGCAGACCTTAAGACTTATGATCATTTTATTTAAGATTATGTTTATTGTATTTCACTAAAACATTGTGTTCCTGCTCATATAGTTTTCTGCCTGTAAAACCAAAATGTAAATTATAGAATGAGTAATAAGAGTATATGGATATGATGATACTGTGACATGAAAATATGATGTAAATTATGAGGATGTTGATTTTGACCTGCCTGTGTGATGGCATGTTTTATTTGTATCTTGTTGGATATATTTTAGAAAACTATACAGTTTACAAATAATAAAATTTAGGTTTTGAAGACTCTTTTATCACATTATTGTCCAGTTTGTGTCCAATCAGATCTGCATATAAAGACGTGCATTATGTTCTTTTAGTCATTTTGGGATTATATCGTTATAGTGTCATGTTATATCATAAATAAACAACATTATTATGGCAGATGTAAACAATAAACAGAATACAACATGTGTGTTTTTCTACAAACAGTACTCATCAGATGTGATATTGTTACTTTAATACACTGAACTATTAGTGGACCATTAGTATTTTTCATTTATTGCTGAATTTGTGAATCCTCACTCTGCTTGTCTGCTTCAATACATTCTGATAAAAAGGTTTTCAAGAGTTTCAAGAGACTCCATACAGCCACACAAACTGCTGTCAGGGTAGATTCATACACTGGTGTAATGTAACTGAATACATGTACTCAAGTACTTGAGTATTTTCATGTAATGCTACTTTATTGTTGTGACCCCCAGAAGAGATGCCACAACCACAGTGAGACCAGTAAAAGTCTTTTAAGCGATGAATGTCCACAGTTTCCAAAATAAACTGAAGTCTTTTATTATAACTTTTCAACGTTCAAAAAAATACTTTTCTCTAAACATAAAAAAAATCTGTAACATACAACTTCATTCAACATCCAGTCCGGTGGCAAAAAAACCTGTATCTCCAAATCTGGTGATTTTGAGTGATTGAATGGGATGAGAGATCTGACGGGACGGTGCTGTGGTTGCAGGTTGCAACCTCCCTTCCAATCCATCCTTACCGTATTAACTCTATTTAGGGGCAATGGAAGTCAGGTTTTGCACCCTATAGCTGTTACATAGCCGTGTCCGAGTCCAGCGGCAGCATCCTTCATAGGATTCATTTGAAGACGAGGCTGTCCCACGTCAAAGATTCTTTTATTCACAGGATCCAACTGATGGATGTTCTTTATAACAGTCTATAAAGGAGTTAAACATTCAAACTACCTTTGAACTACCTACCTAGATGCTGCACATCTGCACCTTGTGCAGATGTGCAGCAGCATAATATAACAGTAAAACGCTGACAGGGGACATTTAACTGCACCATCCAATGTTCTACTTTTCATACCTTAAGTACACTTTTAATTCATTTTGGGCTTTGAAATAACTTCACAACGAAGTCCCTCCAGTCTGTCACCATGGTAACAAGTACTAGATTTCCCTCAAACAAGGACGTGGATCCTGTCCAGTCTCTCCTGAATCCGCCTCCATCACTTTTTTTTTTTTTTTTAGAGGCACTTGGAGTTACACGGGTCCCCCGAGGAGAAGTAGCTGTAGACGCTGACCAGCGGGAAGACGGTGACGGCGCCCAGCAGGGAGCCCAGCTGCACCACGGCTCCGCACCACACGAGGGCGCTGTGGCCCTCGTCGCGCAGGATCACCCCGATGATCACCTTCACGTAGGACAGAGAGAGAACGAACAGCACCCACGCCGACACCTGACGAGGGGGGTGGGGACACGGGCAGGTGAGTTTGACAACGTCGTACATTCAGGTAAGAAAACAAACGTTGCACTCACGATGATGACGGCACCGGAAGTGTCATTAACCAGCAGCGGACATGGACTCAGCACGGCCATGCTCATGATGTAGGCGCCAACCCCGCTGCCGAGGACTGTGAGGGATCCCATCAGCAGCAGAGACCTGCAGGCAAACAGACAACACTTCATATTCTTTCAGGGGTTTAGCATTTATTAAGCATAATTTAAAATCAGGCTGAAATTATTCATAAAAGTGGTGTTTGTGTGGAGCTCTAAAATCACTAATTAATCGCCTGCTACTGTTGTGTTAATCTAGCAATCGGTTTAAAGTTCTTTCTCATGCAACATGTGGTACTTCCAGCTTTTCAGTCATATTTTGGGTTTTTTTTTGTCAGTTGTACAAACAAGTGTTTCGATTGAGGAACTTTGGGCTCCAGGAAACTGGATAAAAGTATTAATTTGGTCAAAAATAATTGCGATATTGTCCTGATAATGATCAAAAAATAAGCTTAAAGTAATGAAATCAAAACATCCTGGATCACTTTTTACATTTTGTAAAACCAAAACAAACGTATTTTTAATTTCGTCACAAATAAGACGTTTCATATTTCATATTTTAGTAAAAAAAAACAGATAAGATGATCATAATTCACAAAGTCTCCCTTCATTGATTAATAGAAGACATAAGGCAGGATATGATTTAATGAGCATGTTCTCATCTCAACAATGAATTCTTCTTTTAGCTTCATGTTTAAAGACCTTTATTCTACATGTTTTATTTACATACAAGGGATTTTACTTATTTTTCCCAAATAAGGGCAGAAATCAAGTATGCTGATGACATTCTACTCTTTTTTTTTTTGTCAGAATCTTGAAAAAGTAGTTATTTTGAGCTCTAGAGATAAAAGGATCTACCGGTTATTTGGTTTTGTGAAGCTGCAGGCTGACCTTATGGGGAAGAACATGGCGATGAGGCAGGCGAGAGGGTTCGCCACGGCAGCCATGACGGCCGATAAGTGATAGGCGTTGTTGCCGTACGGCAGGCATGAGTAGGACTGCACCGAGGGCAGCACCACGTTGGTCAGAGCGTTGGTCCAGGCCAGGACCACGAAGATGTAGCACACCTGCGTCCAGCTGTAAGCGCCGCTGCCGAAGCCGCTCCGGCGCTTCTGGTCCGCAGGCGTGAACGGGTCGATCATGGGCTTCTGCTCGGCCGGCTTCCTGTCTCCCTGAGATTTGTCTTTCACCCCGTTGGCGTAACCGCCGCTGGGACGCTCCCTCGCCACCGCCGGGTGGTGGTTGAGCAGCACGAACGCCGCCAGGCACACCAGCATCATGGCGCTGAGGAAGAAGAAGAACACCTCGGCGGAGAAGTTGGCCGGCTGATACTGGGCCTGGAGGTCAAAGGTCACGGACCCGTCAGAAGAGTTCAGGGTGTGGTTCTGGGACTGGGTGCTGTTTATGCAGTGGACCACGCCGACTCCCTGGATCAAAGCCACGAGAGCCGGCAGCAGGCCGCTCACGCCCTCGCCAACGTAGTACGTGGTCAGGTACTGAGGCTTGAGACGCATCATGAACGGGAGGAAGGTGACGGAGGAGGTGCAGTCAACCGTGGCGAGGAAGAACGTTAGGACGAGGAGGGCCACGCTGCAGGGAACGCCCGCCACCATGGCGGTCTCCGTCCAGAAGAAACCCAGCAGGAAGGTCGCCACGGCGCCCAGGCCGATGATCACGTACACGACGGCGGCTTCGTTCAGGACGCCGGGCCGGAAGCGATGCATCAGGGTGACGAAGAGCGGCCCGACGTTGGCCATCTGGATGAGGACGGAGAGGTACGAGGGCAGGTACCAACCCTCCGGGATCCGGGGGACGATGAGGGGAAGCTCCACCCACAGGCCGTTGATGGAGACCCAGGAGCCCATCCCGAACAGGACCGCCAGCAGGTGGGTGAGGAGGGACATGATGGAGGGGTTTCTGGAAGACAAGGACCTCCATCAACCAACTCTGACCTCTACGGCACCAATGCATCTCAAACCTTCTTCTTTTTGCCCTCCAGGCTCAACGGACGAGGTTTCATTATTTAGTTTCTGGTGAAAAATGACTAAATAATAAATAATGTGACTAAATTCAATACTCTCCCCAACAGAAACTTTTCTCCTCAACTAAGTAGTTTGTATCTATCATCCATATTGTTTTTAAAGCCCTCTATACAAATAATGACATACAAAAATATACCTGTAGTACAACAAGTACTTTAACTGCTAAGCATTGATTTTACTGTGAATTCTGAATATTTTCCTAGAAATTTTCTGGAGAGAACTATTCAATTCTTTCCAGAATTTAATATAATTATACAATTTAAAATGTATCGTTCCAATTAACTAATTCAAATAAATGTGCAGTTTAACAGAGAGAATCTTTTAGAACAGCAGGTCAACTTGTCTACAGCCACGTATGCAATTCAGCATTTCTGAAGAATAAATTGAACAAAAATATACCAACTATATACATTTTTATACCAAAATAAATACATTTTCTACTTGGCTTAAACTACAGCCATTCTTTCAAGTTAAACAAACTCATCCTTTTAATTAGTACGCCATTGTTTCAGGGAACTTGGTAATTATTGTCATTTATGGACCTGTAAAGTGCTGCTACACACTCGGTCAACCATTAAGGTGAAGAGTTCAAACATGCTAAATCTAAAACAAGTCTACATCTATTTGTTTGAATAAGAATATGAAGTGAAATCAAAATGAGTGAAACAATAAGCGTCATCCTGCATCTGGTTAATGTTCACTGTCTTCCTGTCTTTTCCTGCTGAAACACTTTGATTTGATCGCTGGCAGGAAACATGACCACCTACTGCTCTGGGAACATTTACATAAGCTGGGAAAACATCGCACTGCTGCTTGTTTATTAAGAAAAGGAGCTGCATGTGGAGGAGACTTTGATCAATGAAAGAAAATGTAAAGAAAATAACAATTATCTGTCAGATCTGGAAGCACAATGCTTATTTTAGTGAGTTATTTTCATCATAATAACATAAGAATTAAACAATCATATATTTGATTGGCATTCTGCATGAAAATGAACCTTGTGAAGCAATTTCAAAGCAATTAAACGGATGAAATGCATCCCTGCGGATACTCACGTGTGGTTCGGTGGAGACTCTGGAGGTTTCTGCAGAGGGAGAGGAGTCCGGGTCCGAGTCCAGTTCCGGGTCCTCTGTGGTTGGCTGTGTGTGCACGGCGGAGGATTAAAGCGTGGCCGGCCCGCGGGTGTGAGAGCAGGCAGCCAACCATGACACACGTGTGGTGAACCGACCCCCGCCTCCACCTTAAATACCTCCACTGTCAGGATCATCAACACATCACATGCTGTGATTCTGCAGTTTCTTTTTGCCTTGAAGCTGTTTTTTTTGTTGTTGTTTCTTTTTGGAAAGAATGAGATGCATTCAAGAATGTTGGAATTTGTTAATTCTGCTTAAGGGGATCATGGGAGTAGAGGTGAAAAATGGTCATTTATACGGTTTAGTTGCACAACTAGGCATTTCAACACTCGATTAATGGACAAGTTATTACAAATGCGCTTTAAAAAGGGAGATTAACATAACCTTACATAAGCAGAAATCCCCTCAAAAAATCCTAATTGACCGAATCCCATTAATCACAATTTGTGAGAAATGTAAAGGAACAGTTCAAAACTTTTTCACTTTATTGCCACCAGTCGGAGGAGATCAGGTCGCTTTCATCAGTGTCTGTTAATAATAAGGCTTAGCTTAGTTTAGCATAGCATGAGGACCGTAAACAGGGCTTAGCTAGTTGATCAAAGTTCACCTGGCTAAGAAATAGTCTACTGTGTAACTGAAAGCACATGTCATGTTACTCCTTGGCTTTCACAAGAAACACAACTATAATAATTCATGAGCTTTGGTGCTGGAAGGTGGATTTCCTGCAGGTTTGAATTCAGTCTTTATTCTAGGCTAAGCTAACTGGCTGCTATCTCACAGACTTGAGTGATATCAGTCTTCAAACCAAACTGTTGGACTACTCATTGTCCACAATGTGAATAACATGAATAATTTGTTGAAAAATAAGAAATCAGGTGTATTTAGAAAACACAAACCCCGTAAACAGAATAATTAAATGTCCTGCTTTGCTGTTTGCTGTTCTTCACTGAATGCAACTCATCGTATTTAACCAATTTTTACTTGATAGCTGATGAATTAACATCTGTTGTTTTAGTTCGGGGTTCAAACTGCACTGCACCTTTTTAATTGTCTGTAACCTTTCACGGAACATACAAGGAACAGCCATGAATACCAACAACAAAAAGCTTCAGGGCCCTTTCAACAAATCTTTATTCTTTCAATAAAAAAAAAAAAAATCAAGAATAAATGGCCACATTGAGGAAAAAAGCAAAAGAAGCGTCACTGAACAACCATTTCAAGTCAGCAGATTTCCACTTTAAAGGCAGCGTTGGATCTTCTTCCCGTAAACCTGTAGAGTTTAGTGTAGTGTGATGTAGTGTAGCAGCATGGTTAACACAATTACCCAACATAGCAGGAGTTCACAAGATGAATAGTATTATTATTTTCAAACACTGCCTCTTTTACCAAAACGCATTACTTCATTAGGCCAGCTATTGTTCCCTCACGGTGACATAATATGTTTATTTGGAATGAACACAAATCCAAACATTATTAGTACAATAAACTAGTATTCCAACATTAAAACATGGCAAGAAATCAAATCTAACGGACACTGAAAAGCCACATTTTTCAACAGTTTTCAGGCACAGAGAATAATTTTGGCATGAAATCATGGAACGTCTCCCGACTCTATGAACTGTGTGTTTAAAGAAACCGCGTTACAAATTCTACAACTAATGAAACTGAAGATGCACCAGGTACCCCTACAAAGGGAGGAGGTAGACAACGACTTGGAAATAGTCACTGAAATAAAATAATAAAGCCTTCTGTAAGAAGTGGATCTGTAGTGATGGCTGTTACAATAATAACTGTCCACTTATCGTTTGATATATGAACATAAAAAGTTTATCATGGACTTAAATGATCATATCAGTGGCATAAAATGGTCTTAAAACTAAAATGACTTCTGTGATCATATATGGTCCAACTAACTGAATGGTCATGGCGAGCCTGTGTGAATATTTCTCATGAATCAAACTCCGGAGGAGGAACAGATGTGGATGAATAAGTTAACCATTGTGTCCCTGAGTAAATAACTTTTTGTTTCACGTGGCTGGTTGTCGTTCCACCAGCTGCTGTTGTTGATACTGAAAACAGCTCCAGAGATTCAAAACACCACACAAAGCACTTGTGGTATTACTGCATCATATGCATTTTACATCCGCTCGGAAATGTACAGCACAACACAATGCTCCCATTATCTGGGAATGTTTTCAGGTGCTCCGAGGCCTCTGAATCAGGAGAGGAAACCTCACTGGTGATCCACAAGAAAAAAAAAAAGTCATTTCCCATGAAGAATGTCCATAAAAGAATTCATAACAACATCTCTCACTCCTGCTAACTGCAGTTGTTGTCCACACATTCTTGAGCCCGTTTAAACACGTCGTACACGTTGACCAGAGGGAACATGGTCAGGGCTCCGATTAGGGATCCCGCCTGGATGGAGATGCCGCACCACAGCAGGGCGGCGTGACCTGCCTCGTGAAGCAACGTCCCGATCACCACCTTCAAGTAGGAGAACAGTCCAGTGAAAATGATCCCGGAGATGACCTGTAGGGGGCACAAGCGAGTAGCAGAAATCAGTGGTGAACGGGGACAGACGAGGCTTCTGTCTTTTTCAGGATCTGATTGTGTTCAGCACTTTTTATTGTCCCCTGGAAACTGGTTTGTGCTTCTTGCAGCACGTCTCTGAATTTGGCTGTTTTTCACTTTGCTGCATTTTCACAATAAGTGAAGATGGTTTCTTATTTGTCTATATATGTGTGTGTGTTATAGGTTGCTCCCCCACTACAAACCAGTGTTTGGGTACTAAAGCTAGGTTTGTGTTTAAGCTCTATAGATATGTATCACCACTCACCACTAAGGCCATGCCGGCAGGGTTTCCCAGGAGTGGAGGACAGGGGCTGAGTGCTGCTAACGCCATGAGATATGCAGCAAATACTCCCCCCGCTAAAGACAAGAAGCCCAGACCGCTGGACGACCTGGAAGACAACATTTAAAACACCGTAGACAAATGTTTTATAAGAGAAAAACTATTAAAATAATAATGTTTTCATGTGTTCAATCGCTCTATTTTCTCACCTCAGGACAACAAACATGGCTACAAAGCAGGCCAGAGGGTTCGCTATGTTGCCAAGGACCACGGAGAGGTGAAAGGTCATGGATCCATACGGCAAACAGGAGAAACTCTGCACGGACGGCAGGACCCCGTTGGTGAGGGCATTGGAGACGGCGAGCAGCGACAGCAGGTAGATATTCCGCTTTGTCCAGAATGTCGGTGGCCGTTCCTCCACCTGCACCTGATCCTCGGACACCGGCGACCCTCCGTTGTGCAGCGGGTGCGTTTCATCCACGTTTTTCGTCGCCGCTGCACTTTCAGACTCCTGCGGCAGCGCGTTGCTCTGAGACTCTGTCTTCCTTCGCATTAGAGCCAGAAAACTCAGAGCAGAGATTGACAGCATGACACACAAGAACCAGAAGAAGTTCTGTACCGGGAAGTTCTCCTTCAAATACTCCGGCGTCACTGTGCCATTCACCGTTTTACACTCCAGCTTGCTGACCCCTTGCCCTAAAGCCACAATACAAGGGAACAAGGCGCTGAAGCCCTGACCAATGAAGAAAGTACGGATGTACTGAGGAGGGTAACTGAACATAAAAGGCAGGAAGGTGACGTTGGACGTACAGCAAACCAAAGACAGCACAAAGGTGAAGAGCAGGAAGGGCAGAGACCTTTGCTGTCCGGCTATTTCCACCGTGTGAGACCAGAAGATGGCCAGAAGGGCGGCTGCTAGGACCGCCAGCGCCTGGATGCAGTGGATGAGGAGGCGTTCGTTTAAACGCCCCGGTGCACAGTGGTGTGTGATGGTCACCGCTATCGGACCAATATTCCCAAACGCTATCAGCACGGAGAGATAGGCAGGCAGGCTCCAGCCTGAAACAAGGACGGACAATTACTATTAGGGTAACAACAAAAAAAAACAATAATATTCACTATATTTTTTATATCTTAAAATGTATTTCTGGGGGGTTCTACTTCTTTTCTTACAATAAACTTAATACAAATGTGTATTTCCAGCAATTAAAATACATCATGAACACATTAAAATAAAAATAATGATCTGCTTGCAAGAAATAGCTGCAAAGCAGCTGTCATGGTCTCTGTAATATAAAATAAATTCATTTATTCATTATTATTACAATGTAATGTTGTGTACGCAGTGTATTCATAGCTGGTAGAGCTGCAGTTTTTTGTTATACATATTTTTTTGCAAATATTTCAGAAACGTGGTTCCATATAAAAAAAATGACAAATCATTCAATTATTTAATAACAAATCTAATACAAGGACTAACGTTAATACAACGTTATATAGTGTAATATGGCGGTATCATGACTAAAACAATGCATCATAGTTTAAAAACAATGTCAAACTTTATAACAAGTAACTACAGCTGTCAATTATAGAAACATAAACATAACATCAACGTTCAAACTGCAGTAACCTGTATTACCTATAATACATATAATTAGTGCTATTACAATGGCAATAAAGATGTTTGACGTATTAAATGACATTTTAGTACATTTTTGTATTTCGTAACCATCACAAACAGTGACGTCACACCGACTGTATTTAAAGTGCCGCTAAAAATGAAGCTAATGTTAGCTAGTACCAACGTTTTTTTTGGTTACGTTACAAGCGAACGTCACCGGGCTCCGGTCACAATAATAAATAAACGGTGTGACTACAGTCTAATAAAGGCTTTATACGTGCTCGAATAGACAGAAGGGGCAGATAGGGTGAACAATACGTTATCTCCAAGTTGGACAACTGACCTTCGGGCACCACATTCACCACCACCGGAAGCTCGACCCACAGGCTGTTGACGGAGATCCAGGAGCCCATGGCGAACAGAGCCACCAGGACGTGGGTCACCGCCGCGCCGCTCCACCAGCTGCCGGCCATGGTACCACTTACGCCGGCCAACAGAAGAGAAATGCACGTTCCACACCTCGGACTCTGGCGTTCACTTGAAGAATGGCGGGCACTAAACGTTACGCACGCAAATCCTCCCCTTCAGTTGCCTTCACGTACCCTCGTAAATATTTTAGTCGCGATTAAAACATCGCGTATTCAGCCCAACTAGTGTTGCTACGTGTTTTTTTCTCCCCGAGTCAACATTTGCAGATCAGTAAACGCTTTTTCCCATCCCACGAAATATAATTTTATTATTTAAAATGGATGTAGGGCACAAAACCGGTCTCCACAGTGTCCCGTCATTCTCTATTGGAGCTTCCAGTTTTCCGGGGAACATAAAGGCACCATCGTCATAGAAACCGGTTGGATGAAATTGCTGCGTTCAAGTTCTTCGCAATAAAAAGAGACTTTAAGATTGCACATAGGGCTTTGACAATTAGTTGCTGGATATGAATTAGGCACTAAAAGTAGCTGTAAATGGATTGATACTGTATGTGGTGATATAACACCTGTTTTACTGTCTGTTTTATTTATTTTAGTATTTTAATTGTTTTATGTCTCTGTACAGCACTTTGTTTTCAACTACGGTTGTTTTAAAGTGCTATATAAATAAAGTTGAGTTGAGTTTTTGCTTTGATACAACTTTAAAAGCCTATAAAGCATAAAATCATATGGTTTGTTTTCATAATAAGGCTTTGGGAGCCTCTTATAACTGGTGTGATTTGTTCTTTGACAGTTAATAAGGGAAAACACTCTCATTAAAGCCTTTACATTTGGCACAGTGACCCCAAAAAGCCCTGCTTTGATTACCGCTGCTCTATTTTCTTAAATTCCTCCCAGTCAACGCTTTGATAAGCATGAACTCATGACATTGCTGGAGCACATGATGTAACCACAAATTTATATAAACACAAGAGTTTTTACATAACTGACAAAAACTAAAACCCCCAAAATGGAAAATTATCTTCAACTAAAGCGGAGTTGACTTTGAAAAACTTTTACTTTTATCAATTTGACACTGGACTATCATACAGGTTGACAAAATAAATAAAACAATTTGAACAAAGGTGTTTATTTTGTCTGTTCCACACATCTTTTAAGTCAGTATTGGTTACTGCACGATCTCAATGGGTACAATCTCAAATGAAAAAAATTATTACTTCTCACTAAGAAAAAAAAGGCGTCTAGAAAAGCAATGTAACAATCCAGCAGTAAAATGAAAAGTATTCCAACCATTGGCAATGAAAATATAACATGACAGCTGCATCTGGTGAATAGATACATATTGAGGTCATTGTGTGTATTTCCATTTAGTTTGCAACCTTACAATTAAGTAGTAACATGTTAATGAATTCATCATCTTCCCCAATATCACACTAGATGCAATAAAAGCCCTCATGTGCTGCTGTTTTCAATCTTCACAGTTGTCGTGTCTGTTGGGACTTTGAGCTTTCTTTTTGTCTTTCTAGGCGCCCAAACAAGAGAGTACCCAGGTTTAACGCGAGGAAGTGCGAGCTTCAGCTTCAACACCATGTCTGAGGTGTTTTTGACGCGATACAAGTGTCGGTTTGTGTTGCTCAGAACAATCTGCTGGTAAGCGATCTCACAACGGATCGCTTCCCGTTTCTCAGCCCGGGATTTTCCGTCAAAACGCAGCATCATTTTGTCGACATCTTGCCGTGTCTTGCATGGCCCTCCGTTTCTGCTCACTGTAGCTATTATGTAGTCCCTATCCATGTTCTCCACAAGCTCCTCCTGTAACCTCGGTGGCTTTTCTTTTTTAACAGTGACACCATTCCACAACGGCGGACTGTGAACATCCTTTTGGGGAAAGTGGGTTTTCTTTTTAGCTTTCTGCTTGCTAGATTCGTCGGAGCTGCTGTCAGATGAACCGGATCGGTCATCATCTTCCTGAGAGCTATCCAAGCTCTTGTGTTTGTGGGACTTGTCATGTTTCTTCCTCTTCTTGTCAGGGGACGCCTGGCTGGAGGGATATTCCGCCATCAAGATGGAGAAAGTGCAACTCACCAGTCGTATGCTCAAATCTGGTGAAGGGACTTGAGAGAACGTTCCTCCTGGCAGGAAATCCTTCAGGTGTTCCTCGGTGACCGCAGCAATCACCTTTATCGTCCTCTTCAAGCAAGCTCTGATGAGGTCCCTGTTTGTGTGCCAGTGGTCACAGAAATGAAACACTCCATCAAAGGTTTTCTCCTGCAGTGGGAACTGCAGAAAAACATTTGTTGCCCCTTCAGGTTCCAGCAGCGTCGAAGGATCTTTGGACCAATCGAGGAACTTTTGGTAGAGACAGAGTAAGTACTGTGAGTACAGCGAGTACTCGCCCCCGCTTTTCAGAAGCTGCCAGTAAGGACCGAGGATTTTGCAGTAAAGGATAGCCAGGACGCACACAAGACTCTGTATCACAGAATCGTTTGCATCTGCAGCAACGCTCTCTAAAATGACGTTTGGGCATTCATCGTTGTTCATCGACAGCAGATCAGAGAAGAAGAGCGCCATCTCTTTGTGGTGGTGGATGAGACCCGCTGCGGCTTCAAAGTAGTTGGTGAATTGATTTGACTGATTTACTACCAGTCTGGAGGGATTTCTCTTTTCCTTGCAGAAGGCCACCCAGTGTCTCCTGTTGTTCTGCGTGCCAGCGGTGTGAGGGTTTAAGATCTCACAGGCCATGTGGATGTAGCGTGAAGTGGCACTTTCAGACAAATTCACAAAGCTCATGAATTTTGGAAGCTTGTCGCGGCCTAGTTTCCCTCCCGTCGACAGAATTATCTCTTTTTCAAAGCTCATGATCTGCTGCTCCACGGCATCATGCATGTCAACGAGGAAATTGGCGTTGTAGTTCAAAAACACCACAGGATAAACTAGTGAAATTTCCTCACAGAGCATGTCGAGTTTTTTCTCAAACTCTGCCATGGCTGGATGCTCCTTGCATGTCAGAGCGTACTGGTTCTTGAGGAGATCTAAGCAGACTTGCTTGCACGCATCGGTATTCCCACCGTACCGTTTTGACAGCTTTTGGACCGACACCATTGCAATGTCGAGCAGGGTCAGGGACTCTTCTTTGTAATCTGAGGTTTCTTCTTCACTGTCGGATTCATCCCAATCCTCATTGCTGTCATCGCATGCAGAGACATCATCTTTCAGGATTACTTTCTTTACAAGTCTGTTCATCCCAGACTCCTCATCATGCATGATTTCATAGCTTTCGTATTCCTCCTTGATAGTAACTTTTTCATAATCTGCGTTGTCGTCTCTTTTCACGCGTTTCTTCACAATATACTTTTCTTCTTTTTTCCGCACCAGTTCAAATGGACTTTGGAGCAGATTTTCCATCGCTGCGTTCCTCCTGTGACTCCTGGTTTCAGAATTGTGATAATGCATTTTTAACTTTTTTATCTTGGACCTAAGGACTTTGTATGCCTTTTGAATATTCCCATTCTTGCAAAACTCAGAGTTGAAGTTTCTAAGCCAAGTTACTAAAACAACTGGTGCGATTTGCTCCCTGGTGACAAAGTTGCTCAACTCGAGAATCAATCCATTCGTGACTTCAATTGATTGTGCTCGCTCTGAAAAATCCCTCATTTCCAAAAGATGTTGTCGTTCAACTCCGATGCTGTCACATATTGGGCCAACAAAGTTAAAGTTGGCATCTGATTCCAGGAAGGACAGCCTTGCATCACTCCCCAGACTCAATGTCGTTGCAATGCCTCTTTCAATCAGACGACGAAAGTCGGCCGACTGATGACTGGGGAAAGTTTTCCTGAGCCAATTTAGGATTGCCATCCATGGAAAATTATTGTCCTCTCTTATAAGTCCTACTTGAATCAAAAGTCTGTTCTTGCATGGTGCCTTTTCAAGCTCGAGTCCTTCTCCTGATTGAGCACCAATGAAGTCTGCAACAAGCTTCCAATAGTACTCATCTCCTGAAAAACAGAGTAGGAAAGTGAGAAGATAAGTAGTAGTTGGAGAGGGTGGAGGTTGCTAAAATAGTCTGAATACTGGATTAAAAATGTTGTATGAATGTATACATTAGAATGTGACCACTGAATACAAAGTCTTCTGGAAGTATAAATATGGGAGAATACAAGAACAAATGTAAAAATACAATTAAACATTGCTCAGTATTAAATAGAGAATTAAGTCAGCAGTCAAAAGTCAGCTTTACAACATGGCCGGTTTACTTACTCAGGTTAACTTCAGTTACAACCGATTTACCACAAAGGGAGAAATCTTGGCACTCCTCCATTGTGTGCTGTTTTAAAAGAGGGAAGACAGTTAAAAAAAATAAATAAACAGGGCTCCAGAGTGCGCCTAATTTGGGCGCACGTGCGGCCAGAAATCGGGGTAGTGCGACCAGATATTTTACGTTTTATATTTTATTTTTTATTTTTTATTTTTTATTTTTTTTTTATTTTTATTTTTATTTTTTTTTAAGTGGGCGCACTGGTGCGCCCACTTAAAAAAAAAATATATTTTTTTTGGCCATTTGCCCAACATGAAAATTATTATTATTATTATTATTATTATTATTTGTCAGCTTGTGGCATGGTTTTATGTACAAATTCAGACAGGCATGCTTAACGAACCTATGTGCAAAGAGTGAAGACGGGAGACCCCGCTGTGTAGCCGCTATACCCCTTTCTTTATATGTATATGCTAAACCTTCACCACATTCCTTTTAAGCAAGCCTTTTTGTAAAAAAAAAAAAAAAAAGAGGATAGCCAAAATAAGCTATAGTTTGTCCTACACAATGCGGAGATCAATCGATTCATTTTCCGTGAAAAAAAAATGAATCGATTGATTGAAAATGCTCGAAAATGCTCCGCTGTTGGCCGAGGCCCATGGGGGGGGACGCCCTACCAACTGAGCTAAGGGCACCCCACACACTTGTGTTTGAGTTTTGTTTGTTTGGGTTATGTATTTATTTTCAGGCACTTTAAAACAAGCACTTAAGTTTGTTTGTCCAAGTTGTTGTTGTGCGCTGTGATTTAAATAAACATTTCTACACCTTTACTTCTGTTTACGTAATGTCTATGTGAACTGACGCTGAAAATGTAATATTGTAATTTGGGTGCACCTAAAATATGTGCTGGTGCACCCAAATTAAAAAGTTAGGCGCACCAGTGCACCCAAGGAAAAAGTTAGTCTGGAGCCCTGGAAGAAAGATCTAAGATCTGTACAGTTAGACAGAATGTTCTAGATATTTGTCTATCAGGCTGTCATACCTTTGGGTTCATTCACTCTCATTCAATCCAGAAAAAAAAGATCAAATCCGGAAACTGGCACCACTGCAAATGTAAGAAAATAATGCTGTTAAGCAAAACTGCATCAATTATAACAAGCATTGACTCATATTTTTCAGGCACTGTTCCATATAGTGTGAGCTCCTGAATGTGCAGTGAAAAACAAAACAAAACAGGAACAGGCCCGTACTTTAACTGTTTTCTGGAGGCTGCATTTAACTAGAAAATAAACTAAACTAACTAGAAAATCAGTGTACATGCGTTATTTTGTGCTCCCCTGACCTACCCTCCCACCACCACTGTATATCCTTAAAAGCTGTACACAATATAATATAAATAACAACCCAAGACCAACGCTGTGGTTTACTGGCGATGACTTAAATCACAACTTTACAGAATACAAGCACCAACGCTACGTCTGCGAATGAATGCTCACTAGGGTTAGCTCTGCATGCTAATGTTAGCTTTATTGTTGTGAGCAACTTGCTAATGTTAGCACCAACTTCACCTGCATGAAATGCGCCACACAATACGACAATAAACCTGCCAATAACGCCAGAGCAGACGCGCCATGGCCGCCTGCTGAAGCGTTTCACTAATAATTCCAAATACGAGCCGTAAAAAGTAGAGATTTTAAAAGTAAAAAGTTCTTACCCAGAGAAACTACACCACTGTGAAACGCATCCTGCGCGGTGGAGTCAAAACAGAACAGTGGGGGTGGTCCGTGATTGGATAGTTTTTACAGAGGCGGGCCTTGTCGAGGTATCCACCAATCAATGACGAGATGTGAAATGCATTATGGGTTACCTTTTTAGGCTGGAGGTTCCCATCCGTTGTGCAGTGAACTAGCAGCAGGTAATGTGAAAAATATCAATGAAATATCTTTTTTTTAAAGAAAATATTTCTTTAAATAGTATTTAGCAGCAATTGATGTGCGATTGTTCTGTTTTACGTTGCATTACTCGTTAGCTTACTAGCTAATACTCACGCTAACAGTTACGTTAACTAGCTTTGTCAGCGTTAAGTCTATTTGATTTTTTTGTTGCTAACTGCTAGCTAACTAATTAACGTTGTCGGGCATTTATGCTACGATGTGTAAATGCTTTGTATTTAAAGTCAGAGAAACTGTGTTGTATCTTGTATTTTAATTGTTCGATACACTTCCGTCTTCCGTTTACAAACGGGGATGCGCGCGCAGGTGCCAGTAACAAAAATACGAGAACAGTTTACAGTTACAGTTTAGGCGTAAATGAGTCCTTAAACGTTTTAAACCACGATAAACGTTGAAAGACATACAGAAGCCATGCATAACTATCATTACCCATGGATTCATACAGTTCCCTGCACTATTAATGGTCAACAATGATTCAAAACAAAAATATACCCTCATTTCGTGTATTTGTGTCTATTCCAGTGAGTGGGTTACCTCTGTTAACCCTGAGAATTGCATCACACTCCAACTGTGTATAATTGTTTTTGCATTAATGTAAGAGCAATGCAATGTGATTATACCATACAGTAGCATATAACAGAAAAAGTTAAGTAAATGCACCGCAATAATTCACTGCAAAATATGCAAATACATAAAAACTTCTTATATTTTCAGATGTCAATATATCACTACGCAGCCAATGTGTGATTTTCTTGGCACGAAGCTCGCGATAAACTACTAATTAGCAGCACACAATGGATTCCCCTGAAGCAGAGGCTCCAACCCACAGTGAAAGAAGAGAAGACACCCCGCCAAGCACATCAAATACATCGGGTCAAGGAGAAGACGGACCAGTGAAGCCCAAGAAGGCATCACTGAAGAGGACCAATGGTAAGCCTACAAAGGCAAAAGCCAAGAAGCATAAAAAGGCCAGAGTGTCCAGGCAAGCCCAGCTTGGCTACACTGTCCATCAAGGGGAAGATATGCTTCTTGTCATATCGAGTTCTGCTTCTCAGTACGGCGATTCAGCCTGGAATCCTCCAAAGAAGGGAAGCAAAAAAAAGAAGCTCACGAAAGGAAAAGTGAAAGCTAAACAGATTAAGAAAAAAAAGACAGTCCGTGCCAATGCCTAAACTGGAAAATAGTTCAGTTGCCAAAGAAAAAGAGGACAGTAATGTGTTTGTGCCACAGAGATCAGCAGACCATAGATGGGGTCAAAGTCTTCCTGAGGAGGTGCTGATCAGTATTTTTCAGATGGTGGTCGTCCAAGATGGCGCTGTACCATTTCTATGCAGGTAATAAACACATATTTGATCTGATGACCTGATTGAGATATCACATATAGAGCTAGGAGAATATTATCGTCCTTGCAAAATAGTTTTGTCCAAATTAAGAATTCCAAAATGTTATTTAAACCCTAGAAAAATGAAAGTGTACATGGGAAAGTTTTTTATAAGAGCTTTACACATTTCTTTGCATTGAATGTCAATTTCATCATTTTATGTAGGATTCTGTTTAGATTTACTAGCTCATGATTAATTTTTTATTTTCATAATTCAATAATTAAGTTGCATTTTTTACACAAATAGGATAAAGTGATGACATGGATGTAAACTGCCACTTGACTGGTTGGTAGAGGCATACAATAGCAAGGCAGTCATTCTTGTCCCGTCTCTGTTTCTGGCGTAGGATGGGGAGAGTTTGTCATCTGTGGAACACTGCTGCCTCCAGTCCCGTCCTGTGGCGTAAAGTGACTGTAGGCCACTGCTGGATCCCACCAGGGCAAAGCCAGCTGCCTAAAACTGAGCAGAAGATTAAGGACACTTTTAACTGGCTTGCACAGAACAGGTGTGTATAGGGAGTCTTATGACGAGGCTTGACATCTACATAATGTGAGCTGTTATGTAGTTTGTGCTTATCAACCTGTCTTGTACTTTTGATACCTTGAAAAATAAATAATGAACCGTACTTCTTTGTCTCTAGATTCTCTCAGCTACAAGACTTCTCTCTCTGTCACTGGACAAAAAATGTTACCTACGCAGTCGAGGTAAGTCGTCAAGTCTAGATATCTTTTATTTTATGGGCTTCTAAATGAAAAAATATGACGTGGTGCCAGTGTTGAAGTCATGTTAGTCATGTTAAGGATTTTATTTCAACTAAATATTGCCTGATGTATTATAGGTTGTAGTTTTTATCATCACATTTTGTATTTACCATATGTTTTTTTCTGTTAATGTTGTGATTTAGGTTGTGTCACAGTTCTGCCCTCACCTCCGCTCCCTCAAGCTCTCTTACTGTACAGGCCTGACAGCGACAGCCTTCGACACACTTTCTCTGCACAGCCGCTCTCTGCAGAGCCTGAATCTCCAGTATTCAGAGGTACAGCTACAACCAACTCAGTTGTTGAAAAAAAATGTAGCATTAGTAGTTTTAAACATGTATTAGCTGCTTAGCACTAGTGTCAGGAAGTTACATAAGTTATAATTCACTCTCTAATATCTATTATTTATTGCTGTGATTTTTTTTGTTGTTGTCAAAAATGCCAAGGTGACGTTTAAACATCATGATCGCACTACACTACCTTCGTCCAGTAGTAGAGTTTTACTGAGCATAGCCCAAGTCAATGCATCATCCGTTAACATTAACAGCTAGCTCTTTAGCTCCTCCTCATGGGCAAATCCCAGCAGGTGTTCATCTACCTCTTCCTTCATAATGATTTGTACATTTATAGGAAACATGTTTTTGTTGTAGTTTCAGGTTGAGGGACTCCTGGTGTACCTTGAAAATCACGGGAGCCAGATTAAGCAAATTTTGTTCACTCACGGATCAAAGAATGACAGACTTCTAACTGCCATCACTGTAAGCCACCCCTTCCTCTCCAAACAGTTAGATTTTTAAAGTTACGGAGGACGGATCAACTTGGTGTAGTAAACATATTGCATTCGTCATTTCAGAGGGGGTGCTGTCCTGATTTGGAGTTTATGGAGGTCAATACAAAGCTCGACAGTGCAGCCTGTGAACTTCCCATTTGCATCCAAGCACTACAGATGGCATGCCCTAAACTCAAGGTAAAAATAAAATAACCACCATTGTAACAATGTGTATATGTGACAGAATTTCAGTGGTTATGTTTGATGTATCTGGAACTATTTATATGTATATAATTTCCCTGCTTTAAAGGTGGATCGCTGCTAAATTGATCAACAGAAAATTGATTGGCAAATATTTGGATTAATAGTTATTTTTCAAGCAAAAAGGCCAAACTTAGCTGCTGCCTGGTTTCAAATGTGATGAGTTTAGACAGATATCCTTGTAAACTGAATTTATTTGGGCTGTGATTATTGGACAAAACAAAAAAATTAAAATTTTATCTTGAGCTCTTTTAAATATGTATAATGGACATTTTTCAATGTTTTCTGACATTCATTATTTGATATATTTTTCACTTTCCGTGTCGGTGTTAAATGAATTGGTATACTGTATGTGTGAACCATGAAACTTGCACGTCTATATTGCATCTGTTTTACTTCCCAACAGACCTTCCGGATGCTGAATGTTAGACCTCTGCATAAGACGATGCGTAACGGAGCTGATTCAACATTAGGTTTCCCGTTACTGGAGGAGCTGTGTTTCGCAACCACGTCTTATTCCTACATGACGGACAAGGATTTGTGGGAGATCCTCTTTGGCTCCACCCGGCTACGAGTGTTGGACCTTCGAGGCTGTTCTCGAATCACACCATCTGGTCTCGCAGCACTACCCTGTCTTGGTAGGCCTAACTATTAAAACCTATACTTTCACTTTGATCAATTTCGTGTTGATATTATTATCATTATGTTTAATTAAGTATGAAGTATGGACCTTCTTACAGCATCATTAAAAATATACATTGTGCAAGTTAGAAAATTAAGTGTGGTTGTTACATGTTCAGTCGTCAGATTTGATATTTCAGCTGAATGCGTCCATCGTTGCTCTTGGTAGCACCGATAAGTAAGTATTAATAATCGATTGAAGGGTTTTACAACGACTACAACATGTTCTGCAAGTTTCTCCACCAAATACATGTGTGTGTGCATATATGTGGCCACTAAATGTTGAACCACTTGCTAATGAATTCTACCCACGAATAGCACACGGATCTGTTTAAGTTGCATTGTGATTTCTGGTGGTTAATGCCCTCGAATATCTTGACAAATATTGCACTTTGCCATGAATCAACGCTACCCTTTTTGCTGTGATTTGGCAGAGCTTGAGTGTCTGTTCTGGGGACAGTATTTCAGCAGCAATGTTGGGTTGCCATCACCTAAGAAGGGGCTTCACATGTTGACCCAGAAATGGAGTCGAACCCTGCGAGAGCTTGATATCGCAAATCAGCTGTTCACCGAGGAGGACATGGAGATTGCGATGAGTCACTTTGCTGCGGCCACAGGGGCAGATACCCTGCGTTCACTAAACCTGAGTGGGACCAGGATCACACCACATGCCCTCAGGTACTCAATATGTAGTTTTCCCTGACTCTGATTAACTGTGATCCAACGTGTTTTAGAGACAACCTGCAGGCATGCAGAACTGGGCATCCACATTTATAAATCCTGAGTGCTGAGTGTTTAGCATTGTCATTACCTTCCCGAGGATTTCACAAGAAAATATCTGTGCTTTATTTTGCAGGCCAGTCATCGGCCAAATGACCGCTCTCACCTACCTCAACCTTTCATCCTGTCGTTATTTTCCAAGAGGACTGAAGAGAATTCACCGTGGCCAAGAGGACGTTCGCCAGCTGCTGGACAAATTGGAATAGTTGTCATATTCATTTGGTTCCAGAAATGGTTCCAGGCTGATGTGAATGTCTTATGACATGCCCACAGGTGCTTGTAAATAATGTTTTATATGTATACTTTTCACACAAAACCGTTGCATGCAAAAGTTCTCCTTACTGTGCTAGAAACAAAGGAGTTTGGGATCCAGTGAGAAATCCAGTGTTGCTGCTGTATTAATATCAGTTTATACAAGGTAACTGACTACTGACTACATGTTCAGGGGTGCTAGATGTGATTTGATTAACAGCAATCAAAAACTGTTAACCTAGCCAGATTTCTTGGATTTCATTTAAAAAGTCTTTAAAAATGAAAACATTTGTAGCTGCAATAACACATAAATTAAAAATGAGTACTCAACATGTCTCTATAAAGTTATTAAATACTCTGTTTCCACCCAGAGAGTGCTGTATTTCCTGTAGCTATATGTACAAAATGGCTAGGATGGCTACATTCAAGTGAGGGACATATTTCACTTTGAAAAATGTAGGGCTCAAAGTTGTCCAACCCATTTGCGGATTCTTCAATGGGAAATTATTTTTCAGTATGTGTTGTACAAAACTAGTTCCCAAAATGTCAAGATATTCTCACAAAATTGTTGAAAGAAAGACAAGATATAGAATTCAGCTCTCACTTGTTTATTGGAGCAATGAAACAGTTTTGAGAAAGAACTAAAACCAGTAGATGCTTGGCTGCTCCGTAGACCCCAAAATAACATGAAACGACAGTAAAACAAGGAAAAGGTATTGATGCAAATCTAAAAGATTCATACTGCAGTTCAGAATACAGTTATTGCAAACAGACTGAATCAAGAAAAACAGGCTGCACATTGGCTGTAATTTTAGTGAGAACGGGCTACTCAGGCTTTATTCACAGGTGACATTTGACATATTTGACTAAATGGAAGTCCCTATATGTTCAATTTATATGTGACTATTAGAAAATGAGTGGACTTCTGCACTCTATAAGACGTTTTCAGCCCATTCATTCTCAATTCCTCCATGTTGAGGGTTGTAGGTTTTTTAGAAGGTCTACATTGCACATGTACATCAAAAGTTGTAACCAAAGAACATTTTTACTATAGAGCATAAACTATTTTCTGTAATCCTTTCCTAGCTCCCTTTTTAAGCCATGAAAACTGTATTCAGCACAGTATGCACATATTTTTTTTATGTTTCTTCAACAACAAATTACAAAGCTTTTTAAAACATACTGTAAATGATGTTGCTATAATATGAGAACTGAAATTAAAAAATAATAATTTCAGGAAAAATGCAGGACGAATTACTCCCTAGGAAGCATTTATTTCCTTGACCTGTTCAAGGGGAGTAAACTGAGGCCAGTAACAGGATCTATAATACACCTTTCCAACAGCTGAAGATAGGTGAGGTTCTCTTGAGTGTTGGGATCAAAGAAGCCCTTGGTGTCATCATCAGCATCGGACAGAATCTGATTCATTTCTTCATCAAAGTAACCCCTTGTGTATGCCACCTGAACAGGCACTCTGTGACTGTAAACAGGGTCAATTATTCCTCCGGTGGCAATTTGTGCTTCAAGCAGACGAATTCCATGATCTTTGACAATGAGGTCTTTTTTCAAGGCTTGGAACAATGAAATTGTGTTTCCAGTGTACGGATCTTTGTATCCTGTAACTGCTCTTTCTGCTGACATCAGTTTATTTTTCCACTCGCTGCCAACCACTCCTTGAGCCACAGCTTCCTCAACTGAAAGTTTCTTGTTGCTCACCGGGTCGATGACAAAGCCAGTGGCTGCTTGGGCCTCCAGCAGAACCAGAGAGGTACCGGGGGTCAGTAGGCCTTTGCTTTTGGCTTCGTAGATACTCAGGGTTTCTTTGGTGGACCGTAGGTACACTCCTGCAATGCTGTTGGTTCCCTCCAAGTACCTGCTCACTGAATCCATTTCACTGACTTCTGTCACTGTGACCTTTCCAGCTGTAAGCTTTTTGTAGAGGTCCTCATTGATGATTTTTGATTCAAGTAACTCTGTAGCACTGACATCCTTTCTGATTCCATGGAAGTTTTTAACTTCATTATTCTCTGTGACGGTGGTGGTGGTGGTGATGGTGGTTTTTGTTGTGCTACTGTCCACTTGTGTTCCTGGTGGTTGGCACATGACCAAAGATGGTGGTGAGGATTTCATGATCTTTTCCTCAATGATTGTCAGGATGATTTCCAGGAAGCGCTCAATTGTGATTGATCCAGACTTGTACTGTTTCACAAGCTCTCTCCTCTTCTCCTCAGTGATGTATTTGGAGTACAGCAGATCCCAAAGAGACACCATTGTTCCTGTGTATTTTCCTCCTGCTCTGGTTGTTGTTGTGGATTTAAGAATGAGTTTTGTTGCCTCATCAACAAAGAAATAAAACTCTCCTTTCTTCGCAATCACAAGTAAGCTAAGGCCTGTGATGGGATCTGTGACACACCTCTCAACCAGCTGAAGATAGGTGAGGTTCTCTTGAGTGTTGGGATCAAAGAAGCCCTTGGTGTCATCGTCAGGGTCAGACAGAATCTGATTCATTTCTTCATCAAAGTAGCCCCTTGTGTATGCCACCTGAACAGGCACTCTGTGACTGTACACTGGGTCAATTATTCCTCCGGTGGCAATTTGTGCTTCAAGCAGACGAATTCCATGATCTTTGACAATGAGATCTTTTTTCAAGGCTTGGAACAATGAAATTGTGTTTCCAGTGTACGGATCTTTGTATCCTGTAACAGCCCTTTCTGCTGAAATCAGTTTATTTTTCCACTCACTGCCAACCACTCCTTGAACCACAGCTTCCTCAACTGAAAGTTTCTTGTTGCTCACCGGGTCGATGACAAAGCCGGTGGCTGCTTGGGCCTCCAGCAGAACCAGAGAGGTACCGGGGGTCAGTAAGCCTTTGCTTTTGGCTTCGTAGATACTCAGGGTCTCTTTGGTGGACTGTAGGTACACTCCTGCAATGCTGTTGGTTCCCTCCAAGTACCTGCTCACTGAATCCATTTCACTGACTTCTGTCACTGTCACCTTTCCAGCTGTAAGCTTTTTGTAGAGGTCCTCATTGATGATTTTTGATTCGAGCAACTCTGTAGCACTGACATCCTTTCTGATTCCATGGAAGGTTGTAACTCCATTTTTCTCTGTGACGGTGGTGGTGGTGGTGGTGATGGTGGTTTTTGTTGTGCTACTGTCCTCTTGTGTTCCTGGTGGTTGGCACATGACCAAAGATGGTGGTGAGGATTTCATGATCTTTTCCTCAATGATTGTCAGGATGATTTCCAGGAAGCGCTCAATTGTGATTGATCCAGACTTGTACTGTTTCACAAGCTCTCTCCTCTTCTCCTCAGTGATGTATTTGGAGTACAGCAGATCCCAAAGAGACACCATTGTTCCTGTGTATTTTCCTCCTGCTCTGGTTGTTGTTGTGGATTTAAGAATGAGTTTTGTTGCCTCATCAACAAAGAAATAAAACTCTCCTTTCTTCGCAATCACAAGTAAGCTAAGGCCTGTGATGGGATCTGTGACACACCTCTCAACCAGCTGAAGATAGGTGAGGTTCTCTTGAGTGTTGGGATCAAAGAAGCCCTTGGTGTCATCGTCAGGGTCAGACAGAATCTGATTCATTTCTTCATCAAAGTAGCCCCTTGTGTATGCCACCTGAACTGGCACTCTGTGACTGTACACTGGGTCAATTATTCCTCCGGTGGCAATTTGTGCTTCAAGCAGACGAATTCCATGATCTTTGACAATGAGATCTTTTTTCAAGGCTTGGAACAATGAAATTGTGTTTCCAGTGTACGGATCTTTGTATCCTGTAACAGCCCTTTCTGCTGAAATCAGTTTATTTTTCCACTCACTGCCAACCACTCCTTGAACCACAGCTTCCTCAACTGAAAGTTTGTTGTTGCTCACCGGGTCGATGACAAAGCCGGTGGCTGCTTGGGCCTCCAGCAGAACCAGAGAGGTACCGGGGGTCAGTAGGCCTTTGCTTTTGGCTTCGTAGATACTCAGGGTCTCTTTGGTGGACTGTAGGTACACTCCTGCAATGCTGTTGGTTCCCTCTAAGTACCTGCTCACTGAATCCATTTCACTGACTTCTGTCACTGTGACCTTTCCAGCTGTAAGCTTTTTGTAGAGGTCCTCATTGATGATTTTTGATTCAAGCAACTCTGTAGCACTGACATCCTTTCTGATTCCATGGAAGGTTGTAGCTTCATTATTCTCTGTGATGGTGGTGGTGATGGTGGTTTTTGTTGTGCTACTGTCCACTTGTGTTCCTGGTGGTTGGCACATGACCAAAGATGGTGGTGAGGATTTCATGATCTTTTCCTCAATGATTGTCAGGATGATTTCCAGGAAGCGCTCAATTGTGATTGATCCAGACTTGTACTGTTTCACAAGCTCTCTCCTCTTCTCCTCAGTGATGTATTTGGAGTACAGCAGATCCCAAAGAGACACCATTGTTCCTGTGTATTTCCCTCCTGCTCTTGTTGTTGTTGTGGATTTAAGAATGAGTTTTGTTGCCTCATCAACAAAGAAATAAAACTCTCCTTTCTTCGCAATCACCAGTAAGCTAAGGCCTGTGATGGGATCTGTGACACACCTCTCAACCAGCTGAAGATAGGTGAGGTTCTCTTGAGTGTTGGGATCAAAGAAGCCCTTGGTGTCATCGTCAGGGTCAGACAGAATCTGATTCATTTCTTCATCAAAGTAGCCCCTTGTGTATGCCACCTGAACAGGCACTCTGTGACTGTACACTGGGTCAATTATTCCTCCGGTGGCAATTTGTGCTTCAAGCAGACGAATTCCATGATCTTTGACAATGAGATCTTTTTTCAAGGCTTGGAACAATGAAATTGTGTTTCCAGTGTACGGATCTTTGTATCCTGTAACAGCCCTTTCTGCTGAAATCAGTTTATTTTTCCACTCACTGCCAACCACTCCTTGAACCACAGCTTCCTCAACTGAAAGTTTCTTGTTGCTCACCGGGTCGATGACAAAGCCGGTGGCTGCTTGGGCCTCCAGCAGAACCAGAGAGGTACCGGGGGTCAGTAAGCCTTTGCTTTTGGCTTCGTAGATACTCAGGGTCTCTTTGGTGGACTGTAGGTACACTCCTGCAATGCTGTTGGTTCCCTCTAAGTACCTGCTCACTGAATCCATTTCACTGACTTCTGTCACTGTGACCTTTCCAGCTGTAAGCTTTTTGTAGAGGTCCTCATTGATGATTTTTGATTCAAGCAACTCTGTAGCACTGACATCCTTTCTGATTCCATGGAAGTTTTTAACTTCATTATTCTCTGTGACGGTGGTGGTGGTGGTGGTGATGGTGGTTTTTGTTGTGCTACTGTCCACTTGTGTTCCTGGTGGTTGGCACATGACCAAAGATGGTGGTGAGGATTTCATGATCTTTTCCTCAATGATTGTCAGGATGATTTCCAGGAAGCGCTCAATTGTGATTGATCCAGACTTGTACTGTTTCACAAGCTCTCTCCTCTTCTCCTCAGTGATGTATTTGGAGTACAGCAGATCCCAAAGAGACACCATTGTTCCTGTGTATTTCCCTCCTGCTCTTGTTGTTGTTGTGGATTTCAGAATGAGTTTTGTTGCCTCATCAACAAAGAAATAAAACTCTCCTTTCTTCGCAATCACCAGTAAGCTAAGGCCTGTGATGGGATCTGTGACACACCTCTCAACCAGCTGAAGATAGGTGAGGTTCTCTTGAGTGTTGGGATCAAAGAAGCCCTTGGTGTCATCGTCAGGGTCAGACAGAATCTGATTCATTTCTTCATCAAAGTAGCCCCTTGTGTATGCCACCTGAACAGGCACTCTGTGACTGTACACTGGGTCAATTATTCCTCCGGTGGCAATTTGTGCTTCAAGCAGACGAATTCCATGATCTTTGACAATGAGATCTTTTTTCAAGGCTTGGAACAATGAAATTGTGTTTCCAGTGTACGGATCTTTGTATCCTGTAACAGCCCTTTCTGCTGAAATCAGTTTATTTTTCCACTCACTGCCAACCACTCCTCGAGCCACAGCTTCCTCGACTGAAAGTTTGTTGTTGCTCACCGGGTCGATGACAAAGCCGGTGGCTGCTTGGGCCTCCAGCAGAACAAGAGAGGTACCGGGGGTCAGTAGGCCTTTGCTTTTGGCTTCGTAGATACTCAGGGTCTCTTTGGTGGACTGTAGGTACACTCCTGCAATGCTGTTGGTTCCCTCTAAGTACCTGCTCACTGAATCCATTTCACTGACTTCTGTCACTGTCACCTTTCCAGCTGTAAGCTTTTTGTAGAGGTCCTCATTGATGATTTTTGATTCAAGCAACTCTGTAGCACTGACATCCTTTCTGATTCCATGGAAGGTTGTAGCTTCATTATTCTCTGTGATGGTGGTGGTGATGGTGGTTTTTGTTGTGCTACTGTCCACTTGTGTTCCTGGTGGTTGGCACATGACCAAAGATGGTGGTGAGGATTTCATGATCTTTTCCTCAATGATTGTCAGGATGATTTCCAGGAAGCGCTCGATTGTGATTGATCCAGACTTGTACTGTTTCACAAGCTCTCTCCTCTTCTCCTCAGTGATGTATTTGGAGTACAGCAGATCCCAAAGAGACACCATTGTTCCTGTGTATTTCCCTCCTGCTCTTGTTGTTGTTGTGGATTTAAGAATGAGTTTTGTTGCCTCATCAACAAAGAAATAAAACTCTCCTTTCTTCGCAATCACCAGTAAGCTAAGGCCTGTGATGGGATCTGTGACACACCTCTCAACCAGCTGAAGATAGGTGAGGTTCTCTTGAGTGTTGGGATCAAAGAAGCCCTTGGTGTCATCGTCAGGGTCAGACAGAATCTGATTCATTTCTTCATCAAAGTAGCCCCTTGTGTATGCCACCTGAACAGGCACTCTGTGACTGTACACTGGGTCAATTATTCCTCCGGTGGCAATTTGTGCTTCAAGCAGACGAATTCCATGATCTTTGACAATGAGATCTTTTTTCAAGGCTTGGAACAATGAAATTATGTTTCCAGTGTAAGGATCTTTGTATCCTGTAACAGCCCTTTCTGCTGAAAGCAGTTTCTTCCCCCACTCGCTGCCAACCACTCCTTGAGCCACAGCTTCCTCAACTGAAAGTTTCTTGTTGTTCACCGGGTCGATGACAAAGCCGGTGGCTGCTTGGGCTTCCAGCAGAACAAGAGAGGTGCCGGGGGTCAGGAGGCCTTTGCATCTGGCTTCGTAGATACTCAGGGTCTCTTTGGTGGACTGTAGGTACACTCCTGCAATGCTGTTGGTTCCCTCTAAGTACCTGCTCACTGAATCCATTTCACTGACTTCTGTCACTGTCACCTTTCCAGCTGTAAGCTCTTTGTAGAGGTCCTCATTGATGATTTTTGATTCAAGTAACTCTGTAGCACTGACATCCTTTCTGATTCCATGGAAGGTTTTAACTTCATTAATCTCTGTGACGGTGGTGGTGGTGATGGTGGTTTTTGTTGTGCTACTGTCCATTTGTGTTCCTGGTGGTTGGCACATGACCAAAGATGGTGGTGAGGAATTCATGATCTGTTCCTCAATGATTGTCAGGATGATTTCTAAGAAGCACTCGATTGTGATTGATCCAGACTTGTACTGTTTCACAAGCTCTCTCCTCTTCTCCTCAGTGATGTATTTGGAGTAAAGCAGATCCCAAAGAGACACCATTGTTCCTGTGTATGTCCCTCCTGCTTTTGTTGTCGTTGTGGATTTCAGAATGAGTTTTGTTGCTTCATCAACAAAGAAATAAAACTCTCCTTTCTTCACGATGGACAGTAGGTTAAGGCCTGTGATTGGATCTGTGACACACCTATCCACCAGCTGAAGATAGGTGAGGTTCTCTTGAGTGTTGGGATCAAAGAAGCCCTTGGTGTCATCATCAGAGTCAGACAGAATCTGATTAATTTCTTCATCAAAGTAACCCCTTGTGTATGCCACCTGAACTGGCACTCTGTGACTGTAGACTGGGTCAATTATTCCTCCGGTGGCAATTTGTGCTTCAAGCAGACGAATTCCATGAACTTTGACAATGAGATCTTTTTTCAAGGCTTGGAACAATGAAATTGTGTTTCCAGTGTAAGGATCTTTGTATCCTGTAACTGCCCTTTCTGCTGAAAGCAGTTTATTTTTCCACTCACGGCCAACCACTCCTTGAGCCACAGCTTCCTCTACTGAAAGTTTTTTGTTGTTCACCGGGTCGATGACAAAACCAGTTGCAGCTTGTGCCTCCAGCAGCACAAGAGATGTCCCAGGTGTTAGCAGGTTTTTGGTCTTTGCCTCGTAGATGCTCATAACTTTCTTTGTAGATTCAACCCTGACACCTGCTATACAGTTTGTAGCTCCAAGGTACCTCTGAATCGATTCCATTTTGTTAATTTTGTCTTCACTCACTTCCCCTTGTATAATCTTTGTGAAAAGCTCCTTTGAGATAATCTTTGATTCAAACAACTCACTGGCTGAGACCTGCTTTCTTAGTCCTTTGAACTTTCTTTCTTTGGATGATACCTCTGTAACGATAACAATGAGTATTTCAATAATCTCATCAATTTGCATGGCTCCTGTCTTATATTGTTGTATGAGCTGTTCCCTTTTTTGTTCTGATATGTATTCAGAGAGCAACACTTCCCACAATGTCACCTCTTTGTTTTTAAATTTCCCTGCATTCATGGCGATAGTTCTGGTTTTGAAGGCAAGCTCTATTTGCTCATCCGTGTGAAATACACGGGATTCCTCTTGATACAGGGGTAGAAGAAGGAGCCCTGTTTCAGCATCTTTCTCGCATCGATTTATCAGCTCTAGGTAAGAAAGGTTTTCTTTTGTGTTTGGGTCAAAATATCCCCTTACGTCATCAGTGGGATTCAACAGGGTTTTGCTCATTTCTTCATCCAGATATCCCTTCTTTATAGCAACAGGCACAGGCAGCCTGTGACTTTGATTCGGATCAATGATTCCTCCAGTTGCCATTTGTGCCTCAAGAAGACGAAGCCCATCACTTCTTTGAATCAGCTCTTCCCCCATGGCTTCAAACAGTGATATTGCTGCATCAGTGTATGGATCTTTGTAGCCAGTGACAGCTCGCTCAGCCGAGAGAAGTTGCTCATGTATGTCTGGTCCAATTACTTTCTCTCTTGCTGCTTCATCAACACAATAGAACTTGTTTTTGAGAGGATCAATGACCCATCCTGTTGCAGCCTGCGCTTCAAGCAGTTCAAGTGCAATACCAGGTGTCAACAGATCTTCCTTTTTGGCTTCATATATGCTCATTACTTTCTCGGATGGATGCAGCTTAATTCCAGCAATACTTCCAGTTCCCCTCAGGTATCCCTTCACAGTTTGATGTTGGATTACTTCTTCAAGAGTGAGTTTTCCTTCTTTCACCTGTTTGAATGTATCTGCATCAATGATATCACAATCCAATAGTTGTTGTGCAGAGACAGATTTTCTCAGGCCCATTATCATTTTGGGAGTTTCCTTCTCTAGTTTTTCAATGGTGGAAATCACTGATGTGATTATGGTTTGTGTGGTAATCTTCCTTGTTCTGTATTTTTCAAAGAATTCAAGCTGCTGATCCTCGGTAAAGTACCCAGAGTGAATCAAATCCCATAGAGAAACAGACTTTCCTGCGTAGCGTCCTACCGATATGCTCACAGCTGTCTTTTCAAACTCTTGCTTTATCTCTGTGTCTGTGTACAGTTTTACCTTCATTTCTGTAGCTTTTGGTTTGTCATTCAATTGCAGAAGAAACAGGCCTGTTTCTTTATCTTTTACGCATGTACCCAACATCTCCATGTATGTCATATTTTTTTGTGTATTTGGGTCAAAAAAGCCCTTTGTGTCATCAGTTGGGTCTGATAGGATCTGATTAAGTTCGGCATCAAAATATCCTTTCTTGTATGCAACTGCAAGTGGCAAGTGAAGACCCTTCAAAGGATCAATGATGCCACCTGTAGCAATCTGGGCTTCAAGTAAACGGATGCCATGCTGCTTGACAATTAGATCCTTTTGCAAGGCTTGAAAGAGTGAGATCTTCTGATCAGTGTATGGATCTCTGTAACCAGTGACAGCCCTTTCTGCACTCAAAAGCTTTTCATGCATCTGTGGACCAATCACCTCTTCTCTGAGAGCTTGTTCCACTGTAAGTCTTCTGTTTTTCAGAGGATCAACAATGAACCCTGTGGCCGCTTGTGCTTCAAGGAGGCAGAGGGCAGTGCCAGGTGAGAGAATGCCAATTCTCTGTGCGTTATAGATGCTTAGCCTCTGATTGGATGGTTTCAGTATCACCCCAGCTACACAACCTTTCCCTTGCAGGTAGCCTCTCACACTCTCCATTTTCATCACATCAGTGCTTGTCAGATTTCCTTTGACTACACTGTTGTATGTTATTTCATCCACAATTTCAAGTTCCAAAAGATCTACAACAGAGACCTTTCCTCTGAGACCTTCACAGTTCAGCTCTTCTTGCTGTTTGATCTCCTTGCTCTCAATGATATCTAAAATTATGACAATGAGTTCCTCAATTGTGATTTTCCTTGACTTGAAGAGCTTGAAAAACTCCTGTCTTTTGTCCTCCGTCAGATACTCTGAATTGATAAGATCCCACAGTGTTGTGTGCTTTCCCTTGAACCTGCCATACTTTACAGTCACTGTTGTTGTTGTGAACGTTTCCCTTATATTATCATCTATGTTAATTTTGTAGGTTTTGCTTTTGAGTGGCAAGAGGCACAGACCTGTACTGGGATCTTTTACACATCTGTCCATGAGCTGCAAGTATGTCAGGTTCTCATGAGTGTTGGGATCAAAGAATCCTTTGGTGTCGTCACTTGGATCACTCAAGATCTCATTCATTTCCTCGTTAAAGTATCCTCTCTTATAGGCCACATGGACAGGAATGCGATGACTGTTCACTGGGTCAATGATCCCACCGGTGGCGATTTGTGCCTCCAGGAGTCGAATTCCATGGTCTTTTACGATGAGATCTTTTTGCATGGCTTGGAACAAAGAGATTATTTTGCCATCATAAGGATCTTTGTACCCAGTGACTGCTTTCTCTGCTGAGCGCAGTTTTTGACACACATCAGCTCCGACAATCTTTGCTTTGATGGCATCATCCACTGAAAACTTTCTGTTTCCTATTGGGTCGATTATGAACCCTGTAGCTGCCTGTGCCTCCAGTAGAATCAGAGCAGTTCCTGGCATCAGCTTTCCTTTTTGTTTGGCTTGGTAGATGGTCATGATTCCAGTATCAGGAAGCAGAATGCCTGCTATGCTGTCTTTCCCTTGTAGGTACACATTGACATTTTCATCTTCTATCACATCCTTCGCTGACATTTTCCCCGCTTTCAGATCCTCCATAACCTCTTCACTAATGATATCTGCTTCCACAAGCTGTTTGGCTGTGACAGTTTCTCTGATGCCCTCAAAGAGGATATTTGTTGTTTTCATAGACTTTTCTATGACTTCCCATATCATTGTGATGATTGTCTTGATGGTTAGCGCCCCCTCTCTGTACTTTTGAATGATGTCTCGCCTCTGGTGTTCATCAAAGTATTCTGACATCAGGAGTTCCCACAGAGATACTGTCATTCCCATGTACTTCCCACTTGTCACGTCCACTTTCTCCTTTTTGAAGGCCATTTTAGTTTGGTAGTCAATGAAGTTGAAATTCAGTCCGTCTGCCTTATCAAAGAGTGGGAGAAGGCACAGTCCAGTGATGGGATCAATGACACACCTTTGCATCAGCTGAAGATAAGTTAGGTTATCTTCTGTGTTTGGGTCAAAAAACCCCTTTGTGTCATCCCCTGAATCCTCCAGAATGGCATTCATTTCTTGATCAAAATAACCTCTCTTAAAGGCCACTTCTGTTGGCAGTCTGTGACTGTATATTGGGTCTATTATTCCACCTGTAGCAATTTGTGCCTCAAGCAGGCGGATCCCATGTTCCTTAACTATGAGCTCTTTTGACATAGCTTGAAACAGGGATATAGTTTCACCTGAGTAGGGATCTTTGTATCCAGTTACTGCTCGCTCAGCAGAACGAAGCTTTGCGTGATATTCTGGGCCAACAAGTTTGTTTTTGATGGCCTCATCCACAGTGAAGTTTTTGTTTTCTACAGGATCAATCATGAATCCAGTCGAAGCTTGTGCCTCCAGTAGAACTAGAGCTGTTCCAGGCATCAGTACACCTTTCTTCATGGCTTCATAAATGCTCATTCTCTGATTGGATGAGAGTACAGCAATGCCTGCGATACTGCCTTTGCCTTCCAGGTATTCTTTCACTGTTTCCAACAGCATCACATCCTGTGTTGTGGTATTGCCCTCCTGAAGATCATCAAATGTTTCTTTGTCAATAATCTTTGATTCAAGAAGTTCAGTGGAGGAAATGCCTCTTCGCAGGCCTTTGAACGTGATGCAAATAGGAAGGAGCAACAGGCCTGTGTCAGGCTCCACCATGCATTTCTCTAGGAGGGTTCGGTAGTTGATATTTTCTTGTAAATTTGGATTGTAGAATGCTTTGAGCTCTGACATCTGGTCAGTGAGCAAATCTTTTGCATAGTAGCCCTTTTGAATTGCAGATTCAACTGAAATGTTTGACATCTCAACAGGATCAAACAGGCCTTTTGTGGCATACTGTGCTTCCAGCAGCCTCAGTCCATAATCTCTTGTGACCAAGTCTTTTTGCATGGCTTGGTATATAGATATTGTTTGGTTGGTGTAAGGATCTATGTAGCCATTGACAGCTTTCTCGGCTGCGAGAAGTTTCTCTTTCATCTCCAGTCCAACCACTCCAGCCTTAACTGCATCTGCAACAGGAAGTATTTGATTGTTTATCGGGTCTACAATGCCCACTGTGGCAGCTTGTGCTTCAAGCAGGGCTAATGCTGTTCCTGGCTTAAGCAGACGTTTCTTCATGGCTTGATATATAGTTATCTTCTCCTTTGTTTTCTCCAGAAATATGCCAGCCACAGGTCCATGGACTTCTGTGTGGCCATTTTGTATGGAGTCCATCTTGTCCTAATGATCTGTATAACACAGAAACAGTTGCTTATATTGGTTTGGACATTGCATGCATTGTCTTTACATATGATTATATATATTTTATATAGAGAGATTCCTTCAAGATACAGTGTTTACAGTGTTGAAATGGTATACCTTAACCATATATTATGGTCATTTTGGAGGTTGTAATGTGCTGTAACTTGTATCTATTTAGAAAAGAAACGTTTCTGTATGAAGTTCAACAGCACCACTGCAAATAGACACCTCTTGTGACAAAACTGATATATAACCTTGATGTAGGTACAATTGTTACAATTAATTAACATTATTAATACTTTCTCCAAATGTCTCCTAATTGCTAAGAATGTGGCTCAATTTGGTCTATAAATAACTTGACAGTACAAATAGCAGTCATAACTCAAGACCAGTGTGGTATTTAAATGCATAAATTACCTGCAACCCCCCTTAAATGAAGGAAAGACAGCAGCACACTACCACTTTAATGTATTTTAAAAATGATGTATACTGTGGTTGTCTTATGGTGCTTCAGAAGTGCAGTATGTTAATTTATTTCATTTAATTATTATTGTATTTCTTTTACAATGCAACCACGTTTTCAGGAACTGCAAAAGTACTTAGTACAAAGTACCACTATGGCTCTCAGCAACACACTGAAGGTAAAATTAGGTGTTTGAACCCATAAATGAAATACAAAAGTGAGGTAATGCCTTCAATTCACCAGCCTGTTCAAGCAAATGCAATGGTAAAACATATTTATATCACACCCAACTTAAGGAATTCAATAAAATTAAGAAATAAAAATAAAAGAATGTCACCAGTAAGATATGTTTCACAATAAACTGTCTGTCTTCCAAACCTTTCAGCTCCGTTATGAGTCTACGGGCAGTCTAAGATCCTCGGATGCTGCAGCCGTTCCAAAATCCCAGGCTTTTCTGGTCACGACACTCCTGCAGAGATGAGGCAAGTAAAGAACAGTTACATTTTGTTTATCAAATGTCTTCCTCATAATGATTTGACATTGTTTTGATTTTTATCATGTACTCTAAATACTTATTGCACCTGTGTATTAACATAGTTTGTTCTACATTTTAAAGTGATATATTATTATATTATTCAATTATTCACACAATATCAGATTAGTCATCAACAAAGGCAATGCAAGATTATAGTTATAGTCTATATACGATATACTCAATCCAATACAAATGGTCTTTGGCCATAAAGGAAAGTTATCCACAAAAAGCAGAAATTAAATGTTTTTTTGTGACATAAATGGTATTTGTAGTATGACAGTACAGCCTTAATATGTTGTATTAAAGTGTATCATATCAATACTTGTATTAAGTATGTATTAGGAATAAGTAAGTCTTAGTTAGTTAGTATTATATATTTAGTTGATAACAACTTAAAGGATCTTAAATCCAACTAACGACATTCAAACTTATTTTACATATAGAGTTGAATGAATTTAAGGACTTTATTACAAATTTGTTTTTGAATGCTTAGTCCAACGTTCCTCACACATACTCCCTGTGTTATGCTCATTAAAACATTATTGTAATAAAAATAAAATAATTTTTCAGATTTCATCATGACCTTACACAGATTTGAAATGAACTTTGCCAGTTCATAACTTGTTTCACAAGCGTGGTGTATTTTCTTTGGCATGGCGGGATATTGCTCAGACAGGAACCTGCACAGCCAGATGCCCTGTGTTGTAACAACAGACACCAACCACGAACAACAAGTCCTCCAACTCATACGATCAAATAGGTCGTGTGTCACGTCCTCAAAATACGATCTCTGGGAGCGTATTGCGGAGATTCTTCCGCAACGGTAGTAGTGGTTAAGGTTAGGGTTCGGTCGACGTGTGGAGGCGGTCTCTGCCGAAGATTGACGCGGGGCAATCGTCCGCGCACGCGCGGGGGAGGGGGAAGGGAGGGGTAGGGGGGGGGGAGTAGGGGGGGTAGGGGGTGGGTGGGGGGGGGGGGGGGGGTTAGAGGGGGGGGGAGGGGGGTAGGTTTAGGTCGAGACACCGGCGTGTCGATATTTACTTGACCGCTAGAGGGCGCGCTAACGTAACATATGGTCGTAATTCGGTGCTTGACACACGACCTATGTGGTTACGAACAGCTTGCCGTTTTTAACCCTTTAAACCTCATCATTAGACTTCTCATTCGTCACCCTTTGTTTTTGCCCTCTGGCACATCCGGCGGGACCCGTTTCGATGCTAAATGCTCCACAATGGTCACCAGCTAGTTGCTATCTTAGTGTGCAGTGTTTTCTTCTTTTTCTAAATTCAGCTGCATGCTGAAGCTGAAACAACATTACTAAGTGCAGTGAAGAGCTGCTAATTCATGTAAAAGGAAACATGCTATGCAAATATGTTGGTTATAGCCCCTCAATAATCGAGGGGACAAAGGGTGGGATGGGTGACAGAGCGGAGTGTCATGGCTCGATTCCCCGTCAGCTATGTCAGTGAGGTTAAATCTTAACTCCTCCAGTAGGAATAAATTACCTCATTCAAACAGGTGGTGAGGAGAATAGCTGGTGGCTTTCTCCACACCTTGTGATGATAGGTTAATTGGTGTGTTTTATGATGTCATTGCCTCCAGCATGAGGGAATATTTCAATCTTAGAAAACAGGGTGTGGAGGCGAAATCTGCTCACTGTTTAAATGCACAGATGAGAGGGTTACCTAGACAAGGCTCCATTTTTTACATTATTACTTCCATAATTTACTGTCTTTCAAGACTTTTTTCAGCATAGCTTGTGAGTTAAAAAGGGGCTCCAGTGTCATTTCTGATCTCAGTGGACTGAAGGTGTGTGTTACTCTGCATGCACTGCAACACCCGTAAAGTCACTAAGCTGCAGTTTCAACACCGTGTGTCATTGTCGTGACTGACTGGAGCTGGTGTGTTTGTGGCCGACGGTCATGTTTGAGCCCGTCACTGAAATATTTTAATGTTGATGTTGAACATTTACGTTACATTTATTACACCGTGTGTGTTTGCATGAAAACATAAACGTCACCTGCGCCACTGTTTGCTGTTTGTTTAATCAAATTCACTTTCCTGCCCAGAAGAGATAGTGGTAATAAAGCACACGTTGTATCACACTTCACAATGTTCCTCTTTGTGTCGGCTTTGTCAGAAACGTGTCGAGCCTGAAGGCAGCTTCAACATAAAAGATGATCCCTGCCACTCCCACAGTTACATTTGTGCAGGTTGTTAAATAAACACTGGTTTGGTACTCGGTTTTGACCAGTACTCAAAACCCAGATATCAGTGTTGATATTGGGACTGAAAAAGTTGGAACGGTGCATCTCAATTAGAAACTCATCTAAATATAAACGGTCACAGAATATTATAGGTAGAGTTTAGTCACATTTCAGAATATTATACAAAATAAACTTTAATGATGGTGGAGGGAAGGCAAAGCATTCTTCCAATTAAAAGTCTCTAGCTTAATAATGTACCAGTTTCTATGACTCCAGTCTGCATTTAAACTTAACTATAATGCATTATAATCTGCTTTTAGAATTACAGTAATAAGCACTCATAAACCTGAATATTCATAATGCTTAATAACAATAATCATAACAGATTATGGCAGTACATCAGAATAATTCCTAATTGCTGGTAACTCGTTGATCATAATGTATTGTAATTCCTATAGTTTTAATACATTATCATTTCTTTTTATTATAATGTGATTATAAGTTTGTTACTATATTACTTTATTAGTTAGTGTAAGTGGCCATTGTTTGCTTTAAGAAAAGTGAAATAATAGCATTAAATCAGCACACAATGATTTATTTTTGAATGGTTCGTATCAGAAATTTAGTTTTTGATGATGAACAACTGAATAATTAACAAGCGCATTTCACTGACATATTGTTTCCCCCTCAAAATACTGTATTTCTAACACCTGAAACCATTTCTACTTTACCTGTAACTTTATGTACCATTACATTAAATGTAAATGTCCATCATTCTGTTGGTTCATCGTAAAAATGACGTACCAAATTTACGCCTGGACAGGTCGCCAGTCTATCACAGACATGTAGAGACAAACAACCATTCACACCTAGAACCAATTTAGAGTCACCAATGAACCTATCCCCATCCTGCATGTCTTATGACTGCGTGAGGAACCCGGAGAACCCGGAGAGAACCCACGCATACACGGGGAGAACATGCAACACAGAATGAACCCAAACCCTGATTCAAGCCTCTTGCTGTGAGGCTGACGGTGCTAACCACATTCAGGTTGGAACGCGTTATGAAAAGATTAGGTTTCACAACTATGTAATGAAGTGGTGATACTTGACCTTTATAAGGCATTTTGAAATGCTTTATCAGCAATATACAATGCATTAAAAGTAAATGTTTCCCTGACATTGATTTACTTATTGATTGGTTGATTGAAAGTGACATTTTTCTCAAGTCAAGTTCCTTGACTTGACTTGAACATGACATGTTACGCCTACTTGTCTGAATGAGTTATATGGCATCCAACTGTAGCTCCTACTTAGCTTAGAATCTGTCTGCATGACGAGAAGACGTAATCATTGAAACCCAGCAGACCTGCTGCCTTTGTGAAGGAAAAGATTGAGATTAATTTTAAACTGCAAAATTGCTCATTTGTTCTCACCTACAGTCCGCACAACTCTTTGCATCATATCCATGACACTCTTTATCACTGCATTCCTGACATTGTCAGCAGTAAAAGCAACGAATGAAGTAATGGAGTATCACTTGTTGCATAATAGTTTCTGTAGCTGTGGAACATAGTTGGATTGCAGTTCTGTGTCAACAGCCCAGAGCGTTCAGTCTTGCCAAAACCTTTAACATTGACACAGAGTCTGTGGGCATTAAACAGTATTTTTACAAGTTTGGTCAAAGGTAATCGGAAAGGAATGTTTGCTTTCCCTTTTTATCAGATGGGTGTTGGCTGACAGTGCAGGATACAGTTAATTCTTCTCTTTTGGCTGTTTCAACACTATGTCAGTCTCACTCAAAAGAAAACTCAGCTACAGTTTAACTGTACTTTGGATCAAACAACACTTTCACAAAAAGACTTCCTTGAGGAGGCTGATCTTTTTTTCTTAAGAAGTTAGAAACAAATACCAATGGTTGAATTTTCAGTCTTAAAACAGTCTGCTTTTACCTGATGTTTGTAGAAAGTCCCGCTCTGGTTAGCAGGCGTCGTCAGCTGATGTGGCGAGGTACTGAGATCCTGAGGTGCTCCCAGCCTCTCAGCAGTAGTCCTCTGTGCTCACTGGTCAGATATACAGCAGCTCCATCTGTTAAGCCCCTCCCCCCCTGACGAAGAGCCTCCTCTCTGCAGACTGAGGGGGTAACGGCCGGAGATCTCTTTGCACTGAGTTCAGGTTCTCAGGAATTCCTGCTGACTTCCTCATGTCTATTGTGCTCTTGGACAAAAACAACCGAGCCTTTCTTACTGTATAGAAGGTGAACGGACACCTATTCTGTAACCAAACAATGTGTTCTAATGTTCATGTGTAAACGTGTAAAATGTAAGTCTTAAAGATCATTCTGGTCAAACACAGGGGTCTTAAACCCTCTTTGTCTTTTATTGATGTGCAGTAAATGATTGTTTTTGAACATACTAAAAGTGAGCAGCGATCTTATCTTCCTTATCTGACAAGCCATGTTGTGACAAGTATGCATGCCATTTGCATTGGTGGATGCAGGGGGCTTTGTGTTTGTGTGTGAACTTCCAACAGGTTTGGCTGGTTTTCATCTCTGAATAGCAGAGAAATTACAGGTCAGGGTAGTAGTGTATGGGTGGGGGGGTGGACAGTCAAAAATCGATGGACATTGTAGGAAGGTAGGTAGGTAGGTAGGTAGGTAACATAAGTAATCCCTGGAGGTTATTCAAATTTGCTTCACAAAACAGACAACCTGTACATAAACATCTGTTATTAGTTTGCATAAACCAGATGCAGAGACATTAGTCACATTGTAATGTCAACATTGAATCTTACGTTGTTCTGTGACTAATGTGCAAGTGGAAACATTCTGCCCAGGTGAAAGCAACAGGTGGAAAAGTACGTTCTGTTCAATCCCGTGTGAGAACACCTCAAATTAGTGGCTCAAAAGGAAAGAAGTCACCCTTTTAAAAATGGACAAGCAAATGAACGCCAAATTTTTTTTTTTATAATCGATCCTGATGGTTATGTTAAGGGCTCAGCATATCACTAATCAGAATCAGAAAGGAGTTTATTGGTGAGTATGTTTTCACAAACAAGCCTTGGTGTTCAGTGCGCACAATAATTACAGAGTAAAACAATAAACAATGTACTGCAGACAAGAACATGAATATACTTTTTTTAATTACCATAAATGGAAAAAAAGGACCCTGGGTTCCTTCTGTGTGGAGTTTGCATGTTCTCCCCGTGTAAGCGTGGGTTCTCTCCGGGTTCTCTGGCTTCCTCCCACAGTCCAAAGACATGCAGGATGGGGATAGGCTCATTGGTGACTCTAAATTGCCCGTAGGTGTGAATGTGAGCGTGAATGGTTGTCTGTCTCTACATGTTGGCCCTGTGATAGACTGGCGGCCTGTCCAGGGTGTACCCTGCCTTCGCCCAATGACAGCTGGGATCGGCTCCAGCCCCCCCGTGACCCTAAATACAGGATAAGCGGTAGAAAATGGATGGATGGAAAAAAGGACACTATGTATTCATGTGTAGCCATTTATACACCGTTTTATAATAATATGTGCAAGCGAGTTGTGCAAAATAATTTGTAATTTGTAATAATTTGTCCATAACAATCATTGGCAGATGACTGTGTGTGTGTGGTGTGTGTGTGTGTGTGTGTGTGTGTGTGTGTCGGGGGGGGGGGACTATTTTCGTGGCGTGACTCACACCTCTTACCGGAAGGGAGTGTTTCAAACAGTTTATGGGTTGGATCAAACATGATCCTTATATGCAAATTCAGGCTTTTCAAAAATGTTATAATATGACTTTTCTTCCAAAGTGACGCAACACGTTTCACATATAACTCAGGGAAGTAATTAATTGCGATCATGAATCTTTGGTGACTTGAGAACTGGCACTAACTAAATGTCAACTGACAATCAAGTGATTTAATTTAATCCCAGTCGTAGAAACTGGTTAGCTACCTAATCAACCACAACACATTTTGGCTAGCACTGTGCTGCCATTAAAACTGGGTGTGGTAGCCAGAATATCTGGAAAAGGTACAAATAGGGGGCTGCTGTCATAACATGAAGGAGCATACCTTTGAGTTACTGGGAATCAGGCTGATACATTCTTAGTGGTGACAGGACAAGTCTACACGACATTTGATTGGGAATGGTTGCCGTTACCAGCCTTTGAGTTTTGGGTAGAGGACCCTATTTTGTCAAACTACAATGGGGATTCCAAACCTTTATGATCCGTGGAGATGCATCGATCTGTTACACTTTAAGAGGAAAACCGCCTATATTTGTGAAAGTTGACCCAAGCAAGTTAAACCTAGAGTAAATAATAATAAAAGGTATAAATGATGAGGCACCTTTGTGTCAACAAATGCAACAGATGCAGCATTTTCATCAAAGTCAGTCATCCCATCATACCTGTCGGCAGAGAAAACCCCAAAACTGTCTTCCTGCCGAGCCTTGTTAATAGCCATAATTCGAGGCAAACTTTACAGCTAAGGGTTCAAGTAGCTAATTGCATTGGATGCAATCTTTTAGCAACAAGAGTACCTGCCCCCTGTAAGCACTTCTTCATTGCCTTCACTTTTCAGAACTGGAGGCTGCCTGGGTTAGCATCACCATGTTAGCATTGACATTCTGAGCATGTTAACATCCTAATGTTAGCATTTGGTTTAATGCACCACTGTGTTTAAGAATAGTCTCACAGTGCTGCTAGCATGGATGTAGACTCAGTAGTGTGCCTTTGCTCCTCATTACATGCTGCATAAATCACACAGGCTAACGTTTTGCACTGCAACACAAGGAGGAACATGCTGTAGTGTTGACTTGGGTAATTGCATGAATAAATTCCGTTTTAAAGAGCTGAGCCACACACACACTTTATCCAAATAGAATAGAATAGCCCTTGTCAGTCAGCCCTTTGTTTCTTTCACTTTCACTTTTACTTGCCAAACATCCTGTATCCTTCAACTGAAGTCCAAAACAGCAAGGGGCAAGGTTTTTCCCTTTAGTCACATGGACAAAAGACGAGCACAAACTGGAAAACTAAAGAACATGTTGAATGTTCTGTTCAGCAGTGAGGTTATGTGCAAATGTATTTCTATTTCTTCACTAATAAGCAGACAGTGCCCTGTTTACACTTATATGTTTTACATATTAAACAGACATGCAGCATCATCAGGGTTGGGGTCGGGGTAAGGTTTAGGGTTAGGTTTAGAGTTAGATTTACGTTTAGGGTTGGGTTGGGATTTGTTAATTCAGTTTTTGATTTTTTTTGCACGGGCCTGTTGATGGTGGTTGTAGGAGTGGACTCTTGAGGAGTCCAAGAGCCCTCAGTGTGTGTGTGGTGTGGTGGTGGTGTGGTTGCTTAAGCTCTGCTACCCGGAGGCCAGGGTTCGATTCCAGGCAAAACACGTCTGGAGGGACCAAAGGGCAGAGGAAAAGGCCGCACTGGCTGCTGCCAAGATAAATAATAATAAAATGAATAACCACAATCGTGCACTCATTCACTTCTCACTATCTGGAGAGTTCTATGTAGAGGGCTGTATACACTTTGGGAGACTCCTCGGGTCATTTTATCTGGTTCGGTAATTACATCACTGCTGTCGCACTATTAAAACGTGTTTGAACAAACAACCATAATCAATGGCTTAAAAGCAGTAATCACCTCAGCAATTAACACAGAAGTACTTTGGTAGCTGGAGGCCCCATCTTTACATTTTGGACTTACACTGGTAATTGCATCAACCTGTCTTTAAAAAAACTCTAATCAACACCATCATATTTATAGAAAGAAAAACTGATTGTGAAAAATCAAACGAGGATACATGACGCTCCCTCATTAGAGTATCCTCTACATAACCCTCCTCGTATGTCTGTCACTGCCCACTTGTGAGCAGATTTCTTCCTTTTTTCCTCTCCACATTGTTAAGCCCCTGCAGGATATTCCTCCGTCTGCCTGGAACAAATCCAGCAGGTCAGGAATGTTTCACCATTGTCCGTTCTTGCCAGCACCACACCCAACTCACTGCTCCGAGAGCCCCTGACTGCCTCACCTCATTCTTATCGGTCCACTATTCTTTAGACTCATCTGAAGGTTAACTGCCATGATTATGTTATTTTGTTCAGATAAAAAAATATAATAACTCTCTTTCTATTGACAACAAACTTCCCTTCCTTAAGATCTCCTCTTTTTGCAAAACCTTTTTAATCCTGACTTCAGTTCTAAACCTAAATCCTAATCTGGAATTCAACGTGACGACTCGTATCTTAATGATATGGATCAAAAGCCAAATTCTTCTGAAATCGGCATGACAATAATCAGCAGCTTCTGATGACCATTGATCCGGAGAAGCTGTAATTATCCGTTGACTGATCTGGACAACGCGTCCTCATATGTTCTGCATTCCCAGCCAACACAGGACAGGTTTTTAAAAAGCGTTATCTCAGTTGCACCCAGCCCTGAAGTCCTGACAGCTTCACTGCTATTTGTTTGCTGCTTAATTACACATGTGGGAAGCTCATGTGGAGGAAGTGAAAACATTCAAGCATGGAGAACAGATGTGTGACATGAGAACTCTACGAAGAAGTAGTCCCTGTTCCCAAGTGTCCTCAGTGAAACCTGCTTATTAATACTATAAATTGTACGTTCTTATATACTGTATATAAGAAGGGGGCGTCGTCATGGTGATGTCACCCGCAGGTTTGTGGACTACGGTTGTGCAGCCTTGTGTTCACCATCTTGGACTTTAGCTGACGCTGATGAACACAAGCTCACACCCCGAGCATCATCTTTTCTGCATCTTTATTCACATTTATTTATTTTTGACAAAAGTTACCACAATTTTCCAGCATGTTTTTTTATTGCATTTGGGGGGGATTTACAATGGTACATTTAAAACCAACCCATTAGACAACAAAGCATGCTTGCTCATGCTGCATCTTCCACATGATTCAGCGAGACATGTGTGAACTTTTATGCATTTCCTGAGAAAACACGCTTGATGGGCTGGGTCTCTGCCAATTTGGCATCTGTGCTAGATAATTAAAGATGTAATCTCTAAGTCTTAAGTGATTATGGTTTTACCCACTAATACATTTTTTTAATTTCTTATATCCCTCATTACCACCATCCTAGAGGATTATCTAGTAAAGCTTGTGTTCAGTTTGACAGGAGATAAATACATTTTTTATATTTTTTTTATTATTTTTATTTCAAAGTATGACCACATCCACTGTCGCCACAGGGGATTCTCTTCTCCTTTCACCGTGCAGAAGGGTGGAGATAAGCAGGAAAACGTCGTCATCCTACCCACCCACATACTTCTGATAGGTGTGTATCCAAAATGTCATTTGTAATTGTTATGGTAAGATGCCAAGCATCTCGTCCACTTCTATTAGTATCTGGAAACTGCAATGCATGATAAGAGATCTGGCGAAGCCTTAAGGAGAAGCTACTCACTGAATATATTCTGCCTGGTTCAAATAAATCCCTCATTAATATGCTTACATATCTATGCATTCACTTTTAATTATCCAATACTATAACGGCCACTTTTCTGCACAATGAGTCCTTTTACATTTCTCCTTTTTCCACCGCTGTTTGGCCTGAAGTGACTTTATGGGCTTCGGTGGACTAAAGCTGTGGCACAGCCGGCTCCGCCTTCGCAAAAAAAGAACCTGTGAAATGTTTGCCAAAAATGTTGGGAGTATAACAGTCCGTTGAGCCAACTATAAAGTAAAAAACAGCCTCCCTAAGCAGCTTTTGTGTTCACCATTACAGAGTTACATAAGCGACTGACTCTGCAGTCATTGTTAGTGCTGCATAGAGGAAACCCACACATGCATGTTGGCTTTATCACTTATAGTCAAAACTTTCTGCACAGTATAAAAGTGGATTATAGTCCCGATTTGGCCGTGAGCTTGATTTTCATGATGGAGTTTGAACTCATTGAAGTGAAAGTCAGGTATTTGTCGTTATGTTTAAACAAGCAGCGAGGGTAATGACGCTCATGTTGAAGGTCAGGGCAAGCCAGTTGGGCGTGGTGTCGATGGATAGGTGTTTTGTTCTTTGCAAACTCCTCGATGAAGCATCAGTCCTGCATTGAGTGCTGCAAGTGTCTTTGGTTCCCTTCCAAACGGCAAAACTTGACCAAGAGGTGATGAGTTTCTAAGTGTGACATTGAGTCGATGGATTGGCACCAATGTTTGCACAGACATTCATGGTCCCCGGATGACGTACACGACTGACTTTGGCAATCTTTCCTTTTAAAACCAGAAAACAAAACATGCTTGCTCATGCTGCATCTTCCACTTGATTTGGCAAGACATGTGAACTTTTCCTGAGAAAACACGCCTGATGAGCTGGGTCTCTGCCAATCTCACCTATTTGGCATCTGTGCTACATAATAATAAGTCCTAAGTGATTATGGTTTTAACACCATCCTAGATGATTATCTAGTAAAGCTCAGATTGAGTTTGACAGGAGATAAATCAATGTTTTAGGCTTTAAACAGTCAGACTTGTTGATTTTGGAGGAAATTAACAGCATTTCATACTGATGTTTATGGTTCAAGGCTGCAGGTCCACGTCAGCCTCCTCAAAGTCTGACCCAGGAGAGGGTGCAAGGACCGTGGACAACATCCTGCCTGGTTCCAGTTAAGATCTCTGGACCCTCAACAGTTTGCTTCCCGTCCCCAGGTTGAAGTTGACCAGAACTGTGAGGATCATGTTTTTGTTTTCTGCCTGACAAATACCTTGATAATGGATCGGACTGGAATTCCCAAGGTTGTTTACAGGAAAGGACAGAGCCGAAACTACTTCCTGAGGAAACACCGGCCCTCCAATGCGTACAAGATGTTGGAGATATTTCACCAGTCCATTTCTTTTCGGCAATGTGCGGGGGCAGCGGCACAGAACTCTGTTCTGGGAACCACCAGGAGGGATTTGAGGTGCTGGTGGTGGAGAACAGTATGCTGCACAAACTGCCCTCCTGGTCTTTGAAGTGCAGTCGTTTAGAGACTGATCCAGCTCCGCTGAGACCAGGACCGCTACAGGAAGTCCTTCCTAACGGCTCCCTTCTCACTGTGCAACCAGTCCACTCCTGGACTCATTTTTTATATATCTTTTTAATGGATGAGTAAGGCTCTGAATACATTCAACATGTTATATATTGTTCTTCAAGACATGAAATGTCATGTTTAACCCTGACTCATCCACAAATCCCATAAATCATCATATATAACTGCATGTTCATGTACGAGTATGCACATGTACTTATATATCACCTCACTTTTTGGCGAAGCAGGTGTGACAGTGACATGTTCCATCAGTTTCTTAAATGGTGACTCAAAAACCAGGCAGGGGTGTCGATGGGGAGAGGCGGGGAGAGGGAGGTGAAGGGAGGGAGATAAAGTGATTCATTTGTTTCATGTATTCTCAGGGGATACAGAACACACACACACACACACACACACACACACACGTACACGATCCTCACTTCCTGGCAGCAGTCAGTGAACTTGAGCTTGCTTATGTTGGCAGGTATCGGTCTGATGAAAACCCCTCCAGCGTGGAGCAGCCAGAGGGTGCGGAGTCACACTGAACGCCTCCTGGAATCTTTCATCACCCTCCAACACGTTGGTGACAAATATAAGTCATGCACCAGCACAGTGTGATCAACCACCCGAAAGCCACATTTGGGATTCACGTTATTGAGGTAGAAGAAGTATGAAGTGTACCTACCTAAGTAAAAATACACAAGTATGATCAGCTAAATGTACCTGAGGAATCAAAAGTAAAAGAGCTTGTTCTGCAGAAACTTGGCCCAGTCGCTGTTATGTTATTTGATATTTAATCATCAGATAGTTAATATTGATGCGTCAGTGGTTTCCAGCCTAATGGGCGGGGCCCCTATAAAGGGCCAACAGATACATCTGAGAAATTTTGAGACCATTAATGAGAAAAAGTGCTGTTGTTACACAAATTTGTCTCCTTTTTTATTTTTGTTATGAATTATTTGCAAGTTTTACCTTTTAGAACCTCAGACATTTATTTAAAGCTACTAAGAGGAACTTTCTTTGTGTGTTGATTTTGGCGCCCCCTGTGGACAAACGCAGTAATGTTCTCCTCATTTTACTGCAGCAGGCTCCGACGATCTGCACTCCTCAGTCCAGGTTCTGGTTCTCCCGAGCCTCTCTTCCCTCCATGATGTCAGCTCCTAACCAACACCGACACCACGCTGCTGGTGACGGTGACCTTTGACCTCCAGCCGCCTTTAGACTGGTGGTCACATTAAACGATTTGGCAGATTTCTCTCCACTGTTTTAACATCAGTAGGGATTTGATCCTTGACTTCTTTTATTATTTATTCATTTATACTTTAAAAGAGCCTTACCTTTTCATTTAAGGTGAATATTCACACCTCTCCATAGAGGAAGTAAAGCATTGCTATGACTGCAGTATCTATTATTCAAATGTTTTTTTTTTTAGTCCGTAGTGTAAAAAAAAAAAAAAGGAATATTCTTTTGAAGAACATAAATTATTTAGTGATTAAATATGACATGCAATATAATGTGCTTTTGTTAGGGATGACGAGTGAAATAATAAATAAATAATAAAATATAATACTCTGATGAAATATTAGATATGAAATAAAGTGCAAAACTAGTAAAATTGTTAATATTAAGCCAAAATTAATGAATCATTCTTATTTAAAAATGTTTTGAGTTGTACAACAATATTATATTAAAGATTATCAGCAGTAAAACTCTATAAAAAGTAAAAGAAACTACCTCTGTCCCTCCTTCAGCCACAATCCTGCTTTCATTGCTATTCTCTACCTGTCCACCAGAGGCCCTCAGAGTGCTCCAGTCAGCTGAACACCACCCGTTAGTGCTGCAGCCGCCCTCTCTCTCTCATTCTGGCAGGTTGTCAACGCGGCTTGCTTCCTGTCTGACCCTGTAACCTGAACGTTCCTGACAAGCTTGTTCACCTCCGTTTCTGATGAAATCGTGTCTCATCTATCTGCTCTTTTCTCGGTATATGGGTCCTACACACCCAGGACAGAAAGTAAAACAGAACGATGTGAGAAGATAAAGCAAAGCAGCTTTTTAATATATTCTAACCAACAGTGTGCAGAAACATTCATGCCAGCCGTTTGAACAGGGCTGTTAATGTAAATCCATGTGTCTGAGTGTTATTTGCCAACAAACTGAAATAAAACAGTAGGAAATGATTAAATGTGTGGAACCTAATCCTCCTGTTAACGTGCTCACTGTGCTTTAAACCAGCTTTATGTCATACTCAGTGTGTTCTGACAGAGGAGCTTGTGGGTGCTGCCTGGACGTCAGCTCCTCTTTGAAGGTCTCTGGGGGAGGAGGCAGAAGGGTGACGAAGATCGGGCTGCAGTCCTGATGGTTTGAACAAATGCATACATGTTGAGTAGGTCATGATGACATTTTATTTTCACAGCTGGACTGCAGTATTCAAAGAGGAAGGGCCTCTTACAGCAGGAGGTCCAGGCTCTAGTGGGGGTTGGTAATGCACAGCACCGGACTGGAACTGGGGGAACATCGGTGGTCCACAGAGGCCGTCGCCGTACAGCCCAGCAGCCACGGGAGGTAACCACGGCATGTTGAGCAGGAGGTTTGCACACGGAGCGTAGCTGCTGGGGAAACCTGACATCCACGGGAAGTGATAGAAAGGCGTGGTCTGGCTGAATTCACCGAAGCAAGGGGCGTCTGGAAGGAAAAGGTAAGGCATTATTAGCATCTTCTTCAATATTAATTTTAAATGTAATACAAGCTGTTGTTTTAGAGTGAGCATTTATTTAATAATAATTGAGATGGGGAAAAAGTTTCTCAGAGTTCATGGTGACGTCTTGAAATTCCGTAGTTTGTCGATCATAATAGTTCAAACTTAAAATGGCTTAACTATCATGTGGTGGAACAATATTTAGCTCATCTACTGAAGTAAAAGCACATATAAAACACTGAAAATGCTCCACTACTAATAAAGGTTCTGCAATCAAAACATTAACAAAAAGAGTGCAAGAATTATCCAAAATTATTTGACAAAATCTTATCAAAAGCAAAAGAGCTTATTGTGCAATAAGGTGTTCTGGCAGTGGTTTATTATTCTGTTCTGGATTAATATTACTGCTGCATTAATGTGCATGATGCATTTCACTTAGTGTTTATCTCCTTCATATATTGCTAGTTTAATCTATAACAATGCATCATATTCTATATGATCATGTTTGCTGTCCTGTATCTCTAAAAAAAATGTCGTTTTTTTTTTGTGATTAGACATTTTCCAGCAGGTCCAAGATGGTTTTAAAATAGTTTATTTACTTATTAGTGAAGTTGTGTAAAATGGAAAAGTACAAGTACTTGAGTAAACGTACTGCTGATTGATTTTTGGTAGCTAACCTACTACATGATTATTAAACTAGCTGTTTAATTATTAAAACTCATTTCACTTGTTTATGTTTCCACAGCTTGGTCCGCGCGCTCCTCTGTCGGCCTGAGCAGCAGCAGGTGTTGATGACGTCACAGAATGGCGATCGTTAGGTTCCCCCCCCCCCCCCCTTTCAACTTTAGAGTTAATTATAATAAATGTGCTATATACGCATGAGTGAGCTTAACTGGTCTCTATTATGTTTAACTCACAATTCACAATCACAATTTAAAAAACACAAAAAACACACAAACCTGTACAGTTTTTAGGCCCACTCACGTAATGTTGGGCAAAAATAATGTCCTCGGCCTGTCAGCCATTTTTGATGAATCATATTCATAAGTTCTGTTGTTTTAGGAAGTTAGCTAACATTAAAACTCCTTCTGAAACATTAAAAGTTAAATATTTATCAACGTCCCAGTCTAATGTTAGCATTTAAACACATTCTGAATAAATAACTCACTGAACGGTGTGGATGGCCTCTCCTCACTGGAAGCGAAGGCCCGCACCGTTCCGCTCTCCAAACCGGCCACCTGTTCTCCTCCCGCGGCGCGGCTGCTCCGGAGATCTGGAGGTCTCCAGGCGGCTCCGTCCGCCCCGTCAGCGGCGCTGACACCGGCGTGGACGCGGGGTCGAGGCTCTTTATTTTGGGCTCTCTTCAGGTTTCGCTGGAGGACCGTGACGCGGGTCCGCTGCGTGATGAGAGAGCACTTCCAGCAGTCACACTGGAGGAAGGGACAGATCTTCGTGTGGCCCTTCTGCGGGACGATGATCGCGTGGTGACGGCAGCGGCTGCATTTCGGCTGTCGTCCCGTCGGTTGTCCCGTCGGTTGACCCGTCGGTTGTTCTTTGGATAAGGACATGTTGATCACTGAAACGCGCTTTATTCCAGGTCTGAAAAGCCCGAATAGTGTCTGACCTTCGCGGGGATTATGACCCCGTATGAACTTTGTGTAAAATGTATCATTTTCATGCGTGGGAACAGAGACCGATGAGACCACTCAAGAGCTGATTGGTCGGTCTGACCCGCGAACCTATGAAGAGGCCTTGGCATCACATCTGTCATTTACAACCAGAGAGCATGGCAGCAGATGTTTAGTAACTGTCATTTGTTCATACATACAGCGACGGTGTTAAAGTGAGGGAGAACCTGGATCCCATATAAAGTGTTAAAGCTCTGATTTCTAAGAGAACTAATTGGTGACAGGTGTTTTCACAGGTGCATTCTGGGGGCAGGCTGAGAATGTGGTAATAAAGTGTTAAGAAACACAGGCCTCTTGTTTTGATGTGCCTAATACAACTGTGTGTCTCATATTAAAGTAATGTAACTTGATTACTTGTACTGACTTTTTTTTCTTGACATACTTTTTGATAAAACATTTTTGACATATGAGTTTATGATTTTTTTTCCAACTTTCCATTCATTTACATTTTTATGACTTTAAAAAAAAAAAATATTATACTATTTATTAGGGCCCGAGCGCCGACAACGTCGGGCGCGTTTCGAAATACTATTTTTAGACTTTTTCATTACTTTTTTCGACATACTAATTTTCGACTTTTTCATTACTTTTTTCGACATACTATTTTTTAGACTTTTTTCATGACTTTTTTCGACATACTATTTTTTGACTTTTTCATTACTTTTTCCAACATACTTATAATATTACTTTTTTGACATGCTACAATATGATATATTTTCCTGACTCTGACATACTATACTAAGACTTTTTTCAACATACTATTTTTTCGACATACTATTTTTCTACTTTTTTCGACACATACTGACATATTTTAATTTACTACTATATTTGACATACTAATACAATACATGATTTCCTTTTTTGCATGACTTTTTTTACATACTATACTGACTTTGCCACATACTATGTAGTATGACTTTTTCAACATGCTATATTACAACTTTTTTCGACATACTATTTTTCAACTTTTTTCATGACTTTTCGACCTACTATTTTTTAGACTTTTTTCATGACTTTTCGACATACTATTTTTTAGACTTTTTAGACTTTTTCATGAATTTCTTCGCCACTATTTTTAGACTTTTTCATGACTTTTTTCGAAATACTATTTTTAGACTTTTTCATTACTTTTTTCGACATACTAATTTTCGACTTTTTCATTACTTTTTTCGACATACTATTTTTTAGACTTTTTTCATGACTTTTTTCGACATACTATTTTTTGACTTTTTCATTACTTTTTCCAACATACTTATAATATTACTTTTTTGACATGCTACAATATGATATATTTTCCTGACTCTGACATACTATACTAAGACTTTTTTCAACATACTATTTTTTCGACATACTATTTTTCTACTTTTTTCGACACATACTGACATATTTTAATTTACTACTATATTTGACATACTAATACAATACATGATTTCCTTTTTTGCATGACTTTTTTTACATACTATACTGACTTTGCCACATACTATGTAGTATGACTTTTTCAACATGCTATATTACAACTTTTTTCGACATACTATTTTTCAACTTTTTTCATGACTTTTCGACCTACTATTTTTTAGACTTTTTTCATGACTTTTCGACATACTATTTTTTAGACTTTTTAGACTTTTTCATGAATTTCTTCGCCACTATTTTTAGACTTTTTCATGACTTTTTTCGAAATACTATTTTTAGACTTTTTTCGACATACTAATTTTCGACTTTTTCATTACTTTTTTCGACATAATATTTTTTTAGACTTTTTTCATGACTTTTCGACATACTATTTTTTAGACTTTTTTATGAATTTCTTCGCCACTATTTTTAGACTTTTCATGACTTTTTTCGAAATACTATTTTTAGACTTTTTTCATTACTTTTTTCGACATACTATTTTTTAGACTTTTTTCATGACTTTTTTCGACATACTATTTTTTGACTTTTTCATTACTTTTTCCAACATACTTATAATATTACTTTTTTGACATGCTACAATATGATATATTTTCCTGACTCTGACATACTATACTAAGACTTTTTTCAACATACTATTTTTTCGACATACTATTTTTCTACTTTTTTCGACACATACTGACATATTATAATTTACTACTATATTTGACAATACATGATTTCCTTTTTTGCATGACTTTTTTTACATACTATACTGACTTTGCCACATACTATGTAGTATGACTTTTTCAACATGCTATATTACAACTTTTTTCGACATACTATTTTTCGACTTTTCATGACTTTTCGACCTACTATTTTTTAGACTTTTTTCATGACTTTTCGACATACTATTTTTTAGACTTTTTAGACTTTTTCATGAATTTCTTCGCCACTATTTTTAGACTTTTTTCATGACTTTTTTCGACATACTAATTTTCGACTTTTTCATTACTTTTTTCGACATACTATTTTTTTTGACTTTTTTCATGACTTTTCAACATACTATTTTTTAGACTTTTTTTTATGAATTTTCTTCGCCACTATTTTTAGACTTTTTCATGACTTTTTTCGAAATACTATTTTTAGACTTTTTTCATGACTTTTTTCGACATACTATTTTTTTACTTTTTCATTACTTTTTCCAACATACTTATAATATTACTTTTTTGACATGCTACAATATGATATATTTTCCTGACTCTGACATACTATACTAAGACTTTTTTCAACATACTATTTTTCTACTTTTTTCGACATATACTGACTTTTTTCATTACTTTTTGACATGCTCTACTGACTTTTTGAATTCTAGGGAAGATCATAGGATGGCTGCAATTGAACTACAGCCACTAGATGGCAGTCTTCCACCACCTTCCAAAACCATCCTTCTCCTTTTACTGGAGATATTCATATTGAGTTTCGTGAGCTATTATATACAAAATAGTAATATAAATAAACTAGATAGTAATATCTTTGTAGATGGTGAAATCATGCAAGGAAACATGGTACTCAAAGGTGTAGCTTTGCAAGGTAATTAAACACCACAAATGTGTGTATAGTCATAATCTGATACTATCTTAAACGCCTTATTCTATCAGATCTCCCGCCAACATAATCTATAAAAATTAAAAAATAAATAAAACAAAACATTTCATTTCCATGTTTATTTACATAGCGTAAGGTGTTACAACAAAATTCCTGGTCTCCATTTTATTATAAATACACCCTTTTCAACAAGGCTTGACAACCCTCATTAAAATACATCCTTCAAACCCTTTGAAATATAATAGGAAAACAAAATGCTTTAATGGATACAACTATTTTCGTGTTTGCACCTTTTTTTAAATGTTAGTAAATCATGCAAAGCAGGAATATAGAGTACGAAAATAAAATGATATAGATCATATATGTGCTTTACAAAGGAGAATTAAAATCAAAACAAATGCTGTGGAAAATACAAATACATGGTCTGGTGGCAAAGCTTAAAGATCTTTCTCAAACTAACATAAATTCATGGCTTTTAGCAATAGTGTTCTATATAATCCTCAATATACAGTACATATATTACATTACTCATCCGTATGGGGGGGAAACAAATGTAAAATCTTAACTTCTATACATTCAAACCATATATTTCAGCCCTGTATGACTTTCAGATTTATTACACCAAAACGAACCGTTAGTTTAAAGTTTGATTCCAACATACTGCAGTTATACTGTAAAAGGCTTACCTGATAATCTCACCACTATGGGAAGCATTGCTCTTTCATTCATGCATCAGCCAGTTTACAATGTAACCACTGCACCATGTTTCAATACTCAACATCCCATTTAAGTGTTTGAGTATTTTGCAGGCACTTACAAAGCACGTTTAGGCCTTTTTAAATGAGAAGATTAGATGTGAGTTACAAAACGGTCCACAGCGAAAATAACCTGATGAAATGTCGTGTGAGTTTCTGCACTATTGCATAAAATCAATGAATACAATGAAGGTCACAGTCCATATGAATGCCAACAGGGTCTCTGGAAGACATCTGAGCAAAGAGCTAGACACGAGATGAACTGTGGAGACAAAATCTGAGACAGAAAGAATCAACATTAACATAAAGAACATAAATGACACAAACATAAGAAGAAATTCCATTAAACCGAAGAAAAATTCCTTCTCTTGATGTACCTTTTTAAAGTCTTCAGGGAAGCGGGGACTTGTATGTGTTGGTCTTGATGTTGGATGTGTTAAGTCCAGAACTGTCAGATGGTGTTAATGGTCACAATAGGCTACATAATCCTTCCATTTGTGGGAGCTTGCTCTTTGAGGTTCATCACAAGGTTAGCGTGTTGCTGTAACTCCAGGTTATATGACAGACAACTGGGAATGGAGTAGATATCGGCAGAGTATATATGCGGCAGTGAAGCCCAGGAGAGAAAAGATCTTGAAGCTTGGCATTCTTAAAGCAGACATTCTTAGCGTTTATTCAGACTCCTTATTCTGCTCTGCAGAGTGGCATTCATCCCCCTCCCCCCCCAAATATATACATGTAGAGAAAATTTAGTTTTGGTTCAATCAGTGATCAGTGGTAGTGTAAGATGCATTGTAGATAGTATGTTGTTTGTGGAACAGTAAGTGTTTATACTTTAAGAGAACTTAAAAAACTAAAATATCTTGCACACTTTTGTGAAAGACATTGGAAATAATGAACAGCTCTTGCGTATGCTGCTTACAGTACGTTAATCAGAAAGTCTGATACAAAAGCAGGAACATAACTAAAGGTAAATGGGATGCATAAAATAAACAAAATTATTCGACTTGTATAAAATTAAATATTAAAAGTCCTGTAACAACCACACGCAGAGCAGAATAAAAGTAGTCCTTATTCCACGGAGAAGTAGGCATCTGGTGAGCACTGTGGCTTAATAGTGTATCCTTCCCTCACATCCTCGCTCAGTATCGGCGGCCATAGCTTGGTGAACTGTAGGAAGAGGAGGAAGAGAAGGTTGTTGTGAAACTTGATCCTGTGGCATCAAAGCTGCCTCTTCTGGAGCCGGACCTGGAACCAGATCTAGAGCCGGACCGGGACCCAGAGGCAGAGCCTGACCCACTGACGCTATAGGGGCTGTAGAGGCCTTTGCTTGATTGGGATGATGCCTCAAGCAGACGCAGACCACTCCCCTCCTCGACCATGCTTCTTTCCATAGCATCCTTGTAAGAGATCTTAAGCTTGGTTTTAGGGCACGTGAGGTATTTGGAGTATGCGCTAACATCTCGTAACTTCTGAGCAGTGCGTGCATCTAAGGTGCCCTTGCTAACAGCCTCATCTATGGAGACTCTGCTGGTAGAATCTGGTTCAATTAATCCACCAGTGAGATACTGGACCTCAAGGAATCGCTGCCCGGCCTCATAATACAGCCAGCCTTTCTTTAGAGCTTGAGCTGCTGACATTTTGGTTTTGGTTCTGGGATCCTCAAATCCATTGCACGCCTTCTGGGCTAGACTGATGCGGTCCACCATGATTTTATCCACAAGCCCTTTGTTCATTGCATCTGCAACAGTGGATTTCTCTCCAGTATTTGGGTCGATGATGCCACCGGTGCAGGCCTGAGCTTCCAGCAACCTTTGACCTGTTATATTGTCTACCAGGTTCCTGTGTATGGCTTCAGTGATGGACACCTTCTCCAGTGTTTCTGTGTCCAAGATTCCAGCCACAGGGCCAGTTTCCTCAGTTGGGTCAGTCCATGTGGTAGCTGGGGCTTTTATAGAAGGCATTGGGCTTGTGTTGTAAGAGGAAGAGGAGCCAAAGGAGGAAGACCGTGATCTGGCGCCACCTACGTTTCCAGACAGCATGTCTGCGAACTCTGTGATGGACAGAGTTCCTGCACGGTACTGATCCAGAGATGACTTGCCAATCAGGCCCTTTGAGATTGCATCATCAATGTCATACTGCCGGCCAGACCTTCTGTCAATGATCATGGACTTCACAACTCCATCAGACGAGGTGATGGTGATTTCCTCCCACTCACACTCCTGCTCTGCCAGCTCCATATAGGTCTGATGGTCAATGAGGCCTTTCTGGTACGCCTCGTACACGGACATCTCTTTGCCCGTCTCTGGATCGACAATAACGACTCTGCGTTTGCGAACGGAGGACTTGGATGACGTCTTCCTCTCGCGCTTCTTCTCTTTGAGCAGCAGAAGAGCGAGGCCTGTCTCTGGGTCGACCATACATCTCTCCATCAGCCCCAGGTAGGTGAGATTTTCCTCTGTGTTGGGGTCAAAGAAGCCCTTTGTGTCGTCTGATGGGTCGGTGAGGATTTCATTCATTTCCTCATCAAAGAGGCCACGTTCATATGCGGTTTCAACTGGCAAGCGAAGGCTCTCCTGTGGATCGATGATTCCACCAGTAGCTATTTGAGCCTCTAGCAGACGAATGCCGTGGTCTTTCAGAATGAGGCCCTTTTTCATGGCCTGGAAAAGGGAGATGATCTTACCCGAATAAGGGTCTTTGTAGCCTGTGACTGCTCGTTCAGCTGAGTGGAGTTTATCTTTAAACTCTGGGCCAACGACACCCATCTTTACAGCTTCAGTGACATTTAGTTTCAGGTTCTTAATAGGATCAATTACATATCCCGTGGCGGCTTGAGCCTCGAGGAGTTCAAAGGCAGTCCCTGGTCTGATCATGTTCTTCTTCATTGCTTGGTAAATAGACAGTCGGTCTTTGCTAGACTCTACATAAACACCAGCGATACAGCTGGTGCCCTCCAGGTATTTCTTCACATCTCTGCTGACCTCCTCCATGGAGAGGATACCCTCGGTGAGTTCATTGTAGGTCTTTTGGTTGATAATCTGTGAACGAAGCAGCTCTTCCACAGTGATTTGCTTCCTTAGACCCTTAAAGAGAAGTTGTCTGTCTGCTAGTGAAAGTAGCCGCAAACCGCTTTCTTTATCAGCTCTGCATCTTTTCAGCAGCTGTGCGTAGGACTGTTTTTCATCCGTCGTTGGATCGATGTACCCTCGTACAACCTCAGTAGTATCAGACAATCTCTCAAGTGTCTCCTTGTTGATGTATCCACGCTGCATAGCCGCATCTGTAGGGAGGCGGAAGTAGTATTCAGGATCAATCAATCCACCAGTGGCATTCTGGGCCTCCAAAAGCCTCAAAGCATACTCCTCCGGAACCAGGTCTTTTTTCATTGCCTGGAAGAGGGAAATCACTTTCCCACTGTACGGATCCTTGTAACCTGTAACTGCTCTTTCAGCAGAGAGAAGCTTGTCGTGAAGTTCAGGACCCACAAGCCCCTTGCGTACAGCTTCATCAACTGTCAGAAGTTCGTCTTTGACCGGATCGATCAGGAATCCTGTTGCTGCTTGGGCCTCGAGGAGATTCAAAGCAACTTCAGGCTTAATCTGTCCATTCTTCATAGCCTGATAAATGCTGATCTTAGGAGGATTGTCTGACATGATTCCAGCAATGCATCCAGTACCGAAGAGGTACTGTTTGACCGTTGGCATTTCCATCACCTCACGGATACTCATCTTTTCTTGTTTCAGGAGGTTGTATGTTTGCAAGTCAATAATTCGAGCACTGTACAGCTCCTCGATAGTAATTCTTCTTCTGATGACATCACATGACATGCTCTGCTCTGACTTCAGAGTCTCTCGTTGTTCAATAATTTCAATGATGATGATCAGCATTCTTTCCTTTGTGATTTGCCCTGAGCGATACTGCTCCAGGAGGCGCAGTCTCTCCTCCACTGGAAGCATATTTGAGTTCATGACTTCCCAAATGGTCATAGACTTTCCTCCAAAACTCTTATGAGGGACTTCAATTTCAGTGTTGGCTAGATCTGTTTGGGCTTGCTCCTCTGTGTACTGATACGATTTCTCAACAGGAGCAGGAGCTTCGACCTGTGACAGAGGCAGGTAGCACAGACCAGAGTTGGGATCTCTTACACATTTCTCCACCAACTGCTTGTAAGTAACCCCTTCATTGTTGTTGGGGTTGGTGAAGCATTTAATGTCGCCGGATGGTTCCTTGAAGGACTTCGACATTTGTTTACTGCAAAAGCCACGCTGAATCGCCACATCGTTGGGAACACGATGGCTGCTGACTGGATCAATGATCCCTCCGGTAGTAAACTGAGCCTCCAGGAGAGGGATAGCATGCTCCCTCAAGATGAGCTCCTTCTTCATGGCTTGGAACAGAGAAATCGTATTTCCTGTATACGGACATTTGTATCCAGTCACTGCTTTTTCAGCTGAGAGAAGTTTTTCATGAAGCTCAGGGCCCACAACTCCATCCTTCACAGCATCATCCACGGAGTATTTCAGATTTTTGACAGGATCAGTAATGAAACCAGTTCCAGCTTGGGCCTCAAGTAGTGCAAGCCCAGTGTTTTGCTGCAAAATATTCTTCTTCATTGCTTGATATATGCTTATCTTCTCATTTGTATCTTCCATAGTGACACCATCAATGCGGTCTGTGCCCTGCAAGTACTTCCGCACCTTGTCAGTTTCACTAACTTCTTTAGGTGTCTTTATACCCTGTTGGATTTGGTCAAATGTAGCCTTATCAATGATGTTGGAATCGAACAAAGAGCTGGCAGTGACCGGAGCTCTAAGGCCTTCAAAACAGGCCTCCTCCTTTGGTTTGTCCTCTTTTTCGTCAACCATTGTTATCACAATCTTTATCAACCTTTCAATTGTCACCTGGCCTGTTCTGTACTGGCGAATGAGCTGTATCCTTTGCTCCTCAGTGATGTATTCAGAGTGAATGATCTCCCAAATTGTGACCTTTCTGCCTTTGAATGGGCCATAATCCAGCTCCATAGTTGAATGGTTCAAAGCCTCTTTTGTCTTCGCCTCTGTAATTTGTTTTTCTTCTTTTGGCTTTGCAGCCTTCTTCGAAAGAGGAAGCAACGGGAGTCCGGTTTCTTTGTCCGTGACACATTTAGTCATGAGCTGAGCGTAGGTTGAATCCTCTTGTGAGTTCGGATCATAAAACACCTTCGTGTCATCTGTAATTTGGTTCAAGGTCTTGCTGATTTCTTCGTCAAAATATCCACGCTTGCAGGCAACCTCATGTGGGATGCGATAACTGTTAACGGGGTCAATAATGCCACCTGTTGAGAGCTGTGCCTCAAGCAGACGGATGCCATGGTCTTTCTTTATGAGGCCTTTGTTCATGGCTTCAAACAGAGACACTTTCTTTCCTGTGTAAGGATCTTTGTAGCCGCTGACAGCTCTCTCTGCTGACAGAAGTCGTTCATGGAGTTCTGGACCCACAAGACCCGACTTGACGGCTTCATCAACAGGGACCCTTTCATTTTTGACGGGATCAATTACAAATCCAGTCGCTGCTTGAGCTTCAAGAAGGCTCATCGCAGTTTCTGGTGACAGTAATTCTTTCTTCATAGCTTGGTAGATGGGCATCTTCTCCTTGGTTGGTTCATTCAGCAGTCCAGCAATGCTCGGTGTTCCTTGCAGTGCCTTCTTCACAGGCTCCATCTCAGAGATCTCCTTCACCGTTATCTTGCCGTTACTCAGCTTGTTGAATATGTCTTTGCTGATTATCTTAGACTCTAACAGTTCACTGGCTGAGACCGGAGCCCTCAGACCATTGAAGGCATTTTCTTTATCCTTCTCCTTGTCTTCCACAACAGTGATGACAATTTTGATGATCTTCTCTACTGTGATCTTGCCGGTCTTGTACTGGCGAATCAATTCTCTCCTTTGCTCCACGGTGAAATATTCAGAATTTATGACTTCCCAAATGGTGACAGTTTTGCCTTTGAACTTTCCAAAAGGCACAACAACGTTCGATGTACTGAAAACTTCTGTAGTTTCCAGATCTGTGTATGTTCTCTGGCTCTGAGCTGCTTTCTCAGTTACTGGTAATATCAGCAGTCCTGTCTCTGCATCCTTGGTGCATTTCTCCAGCAACTGCTTGTAAGTGAGTTGCTCTTGTGTGCTGGGCTCAATGAATAACTTGCAATCATCACTGGGATCAGCAAGTTTCTTGTTCATGTCAGTATCAAACTGACCCTGCTTGTAGGCAGTCTGAAGTGGTACTCTATGGCTATTGATGGGATCTACGATGCCACCAGTTGCAAGCTGTACATCAAGGAATTTTATGGCCTGCTCCTTTTCAACGAGTCCCTTCTTCATGGCCTCAAAGAGAGAGATCTTGGCTCCAGTATAGGGATCTTTGAAGCCAGTGGCTGCTCTCTCTGCAGAAAGGATCTTGTCATGGAGCTCAGGGCCGATGAGCTGGTCTTTAACAGCCTCGTCTACAGAGAGGAGTTTATTTTTCACTGGATCTACGATGTAACCAGAAGCTGCTTGAGCCTCCAGGAGCATTGTGGCAGTGTTGGGAGTGATCTGGTTCTCCGTCAAAGCCTGATAGACACTCATTGTCTTTTTGGATGGAGTCAAGACGCCTCCGACACAGCTCTGACCCTTGAGACATGATTTCACTTTATCAGTCTTTCCGAGGTCTTGCACAGAGATTTTGCCCTTTTTCAATTTGTCCAATTCCTTTTTGGTGAGGACGCCAATGTCATGAAGCCTTTGAGCAGGAACTTTCTCTCTGATTCCATCAAAGGCAAACGGTGATGCTGTATCTTTCTTCGATCCGTCCACTTCAACAGAGCCATTGAAAACTTTCTTTGTTGTTCCCACCATTGTCATGGCAACCAACTGCTCCTCAGGAACCTCATCAGTCTGGACTTTAATGTCCTTCGTTTCGGAGGTACCCTGTTTGGAGGCGACCTCAAGACTCTCAAGCTTCTCTCTGAGCTTTTTGTTTTCCTCTCCCAGGAGTTTTTCTTGTTCAAGCCTTTTCTTTTCAAGCACTTCCATTTCTTTCTGCTTGTTTTTCATCTCTTCTTCAGCCAGCTTTTGCTTCTTTACAGCATCATCTAAAATGGCCTGAAGTTTCTTCTTCTCCTCTTCCATGAGCTTCTGCTGACGTTCTTGTTCGTCTTTGAGAGCTTTGGCCTTGTTCACTTCATCCTCAAACTGTTTCTCCAGCTTCTTTTTCTCGTCTTCGACAGCCTTCTCTCTCTTCAACAACAGTTCTTTTTCTGTGGTGAAGGACTGCTGAAGAATGGCCTTCTGTTGTTCAATTTGTTCTTTTTGGGCATTTGCCTCCTATTGGGGGAAAAAAAAGAACATTAGTAATATGTCAAAGTTGCATGTAAGTTATCATTTGGGAAAAGCTCCAATTTGGAAATATGTTGGTTTTTTTTGGTGAGCGTTGGATGAGAAGATTGACCTCACTCTCTGAGGTGAGCTAAGCATAAAGGACAGTTCGCTCCGAAGGTAACAAGGTGCTCTAAAGCTCCTAATTAACATACGTACAAAGACCAAAGTTAGTTTGACAGAACTAGGCTAGCAGTTTTAGGTCCAAAGTTGGCTTGGGCAATATTATGGTATACCAGGTATTCATTTATTATTTAAATATATAAAATTACATAAAACGGATACCGCCCACACCTAATGCGAAGCTTACGTTTATAATATGAAGACTTTTTACCAAAAAGTTCCTCTGATGACCATTTGAACTCTGCAGTATTATGTTTTGAATGGCATGCATGTAAATTGCTGGATGTTACTTAGAGTTTCTGCAATTTACATGAAATGCTACGTGATTCAACAAATACTGTAGTTAGTGTGTTTAATTGGAGCGGTTGTGTAAAAATGTTAATACCTCTTTAGATTTTTTCTGGAGCTCCTCGGCCTCTTTTTTCAGTTTCTCCTTCTCTTTTTCCAGGTCAGCGATGGCTTCCTTCAAGCCACCAGCCTCTTTGGTGCTCTGCAGCCGCTGTGTCTCCAACTTCTGCACAACCGTTTCTGTAGTTTGTTTTTCTGTCTCCTGGAGACGCAGTTTTGCTTCCTCGGCTTGTTTTTTGAATTTCTTAGCCTCTTTTTCAGCTTTTGACTGAGCCTCACTGAGCTCTTTCACCCTCAATTTCAGTTTCTCTGCTTCCGCTGAAGCTTCAAGCTGCCTCTTTCGCTCAGCCTCTAAAGATTTTTGGAAGTCTTCTGTGTCCTTATCAAGGCGCTGCTGGATCTGCTGTTTGTCCTCTAGCAGTTTCTTAGCCTTTTCCTGTGCCTGGTTCTTCTGTTTCTGGAGCTCCTGTGCCTCAGCTTTAAGTTTTGTAGCCTCTTGGATGGCCTGCATTTTCTCCTTGAGCATTTTCTCTGCAAGTTCCCTCTGTTCAGCGAGGTCAGACTCAGCGATCTGTCTCTGTCTGGCTGCTTCTTCGGCTTCCACAGTAAGTCTGGCAGCCTCCTCCGCCAGGCTCTTCATTTTCCCTGCTTCCTCCGCAAGTAATTTCTGTGTATTATCTTTGTCTTTCTTCATGAGGCGCTGGTTTTCTCCCTCAATCTTGAGCTTTAGTTTCAGAAGTTGTTCCATCTGGATCTTGACTTTGGACAGTTCATCCTCCACCTGTGCCTTTTGCTTAACGGCATCATTGACTTCACCTTTAACTCTCTGAAGCTCCTCATCCAACACAGTTTTCTGCTTATCGGTCTCATCCAGCTGCAGTTTAACCTTTGTAAGTTCTTTCTCAACCTGAGACTTCTGCTTAAGCGCTTGTTCTGCTTCTTTTTTGTGCTTGGCCATCTCTGCATCAGCTTGCTTTTTCTGCTTTAGAGCCGCTGCCTCAGCTGCTGCTCGCTTAGAGGCCTCCTCTTCTGCTTCTTTCCGCAGTTTCTCCGCATCTTTTTGAGCTTTGGCCTGTTTTGCAGCTTCATCCTCTGCAGCTTTTTTCTGCTTTTCAGCCTCTGCAGCTTTTTGTCGGAGCAGGGCAGCCTCCTTCTCCGCTTTCTCTTTGGCTTTCTCGGCCGCTTGTGCAAGTTTCTTAGCATTTTCAAACTCAGCCTTCAGCTTTTCCTGAGCCAGGATATCCTCTTTATTCTTGCTGAGAACATCTTGGGCTTTCTGCTCTGCAGAACTGCATTTCTGCGCTGCCTCTTTGGCCAGAACCACCTGCTTCTCTGCTTCTTTCTCAGCCTTGTCCTTGTGTTTATTTGCTTCAGCTGCTTTCTTTTTGAGGCGTTCAACTTCCTCCTGGGCGACTTTGCATTGTCGAGCTGCCTCTTCTTCTGCTGCAGTGATCCTTTTCACCTTCTCCTCAGATTCTTTCCTTTTCTTCTCTTCCTCTGCAGCGAGCTTTTTCAGTTTCTCAGCCTCTGCCTCCGCTTTGAGTTTGCTCTGTTGTGTCTCCTCTGCAACAACCTTTAGCTTGTTTAATTCCACCTCCAAATCGGCCTTGCCCTTTGATGCTTTCTCAAAGTTGATCTTAATGATGTGAATTTCTTCTTCAACAATCTTCTTTTGCCTCACAATTTCCTCCACGATTGTTTTTTGTCTCTCCAACTCCGAGTCAGACGAGCTCTTCAGGTGAGTGATTTTCTCTTGGATGTCTTGTTTATGCTGAGCAGCTTGATCCTCCAGCAGCTTTCTCTGATACGCTTCCTCCTCAGCTTTTCGTTTCAGTCTTTCATTTTCTGCTTCTTTGGCTTTCAGAGCAATCTCAGCTTCAGTCTTCAGGCGAGTTGCCTCGTTGATGGCCGCCAGTTTTTCTTTAAGTATTTTCTCCGCCTCGGCTCTCTGCCGAGCTGCCTCATCCTCTGCCGTCTGCCTCAGCTTCTTCGCCTCTTCAGCAACTGATCTCAGTCTCGCTGCTTCATCAGCAAGTTGTTTCATCTTCAACGCTTCAGACTCAAGAAGCTGCTTGCTCTTCTCTGTGTTGGACAGCGTCTGCTTCTCAGCTGTGATCTTCATCTGCAGAAGAGCATCCATTTCACTTCTCACCTTAGCCAGTTCGTCTTCCAGTTGCTGCCTCTGGTTTTCGGCAGCATTCACCTCATTTTTCAGACGCTGGAGCTCGTTGTCCAACAAGGTCCTCTGTTGATCAGCATGGTCAAAGTCAGACTTTAGTCGTATGCATTCCTGTTCTGCAGACAGCTTTTGCTGGGCAACTTGTTCTGCAAACTTCCTCTGCTTTTCCAACTCTTTCTCTGCATTCTCCTTCTGTTTAAGAGCAGCATCTTCAGCTTTAGCCCTTCTCTTGGCGTCTCGCTCGGCCTCAACTTTCTGCCTCTCTGCTTCCTCTTGAGTCTGACTCTTCTTTTGAGCTTCCTCTTCAGCTTGTAACCTCAAACGGAGAGCTTCGTTGGCCTTCTGCCTCCAGATCTCAAGCTCCTTCTCTGCTTGCTCTCTGGCTTTGTTGGCTTCCTCTTGTTGCTTCCTGAGTTTTTCAGCCTCCTCCTGCAACTGAAGAACAGTGCCCTGCTCTTTCTTCAGGGATGCCTCCAGTTTCGTTGCCTTCTCATTGAACGATATGGAATGGGTTTGCAGCTGAGTGGCGGCACTCTTTTGTGCCACCTCCTCTACCACCTGGATCTGCCTCAGTTTCTCCTCCTCAGCCTGTTTCATGCGCCTCTCTGCCTCCTCGGCTTGCATCTTGAACTTCTGCAGGTCATCCATTGCTTTCTGCTTCTGTTTGGCAGCCTCTCTCTCCGCCTCAGATTTCCGCTTCAGCTCATCCTCTGCGTTCTTCTTCTTCTGAGACTCTTCAGTCACCTGCTTGCGAAGCCTTTCTGCGTCCTCCTGAGCAGCTTTCCTGAGCTTCTCAGCCTCTGCAGCCTTGTCTCTGAGCTGCTGCAACTCCGTCTCAGCTGTGCCTTTCTGTTTTATCGTCGTCTCCAACTGGATTCTAATTATGTGGATCTCCTCCTCGATTTTGGTGCGACTGATTAGCGCCTCTTCCAGCTGCTGACTCTTGGACTTGATCTCCTGCTCAGACAGACTCTTCAGATGATGCAGCTCCTGCTGTATGTTTTGCTTCTGTTTCTCAGCATCCACCGCAACATCTTGTCTCTTGCTGGCTTCTTCTTTCATCTTCAACTTCAGCTCCTGGGCTTCCTGTTCTGCCTTGGCCACAGATTTAGCATGAGCCTCAGCTAACTGTTTCTGTTTATCTAACTCGGCTTGTATCTCTGCCATCTTTTTCCTCTCTTCTTCTTTCAGTTTCTCGGAAGCTTTCTGTATTAGTAGAAGCAAAGAGGGAGTAAAGGGAATTGAGAAAATGTTAAAGGTGTTAGACTACAAAATAAAACTTCAATGTGAAAGTAGTTATGATACATGTAGGTACATGAAAATGTAAATACATGAGAATATGTTACAGTTAATTATCTACAACAAATACAGTTCTTTTAGCGAGAAGGGAAATACTGTATTGGGAAATTCTTGTGATGTTCATTTAGTATGTGGCACACAGAATAACACTTTACTTCACAGCAGCACGGCACGACACTACACTTTGCTTTCATGCGTATTTTAATTGATCAATGTTTTATATAAAACCTGCTCACATTCAACTACCAAATTATCTGCATTGTATTAAATAATAGAAAATAATGTATTTCGTACTAATGATGGCAAACTAAATGTGATGTTGCTGGTATAAAATCTTCAAAAAGAGTTGTGGCTCTCCTCAATATTTGCATTCTTAAAATCAGTTTTTCATAAAATGTATAGAGTAATTAAGAAGAAAGGGAAAATAATTAGCAGCATGCAAAAAGTAGGAAGTGGGAAAGATACACAGTCAGAATTCAACCAGAACACTCCCACTATGAAGACCAGCTTAGTGATGCAGCAAACACAGTGATTTGATGTCACACACAACACAAAGTGACATTTAAACGGAAGTGACAAGACATGAATCCAAGATCAAGGTCAAACACCAAGAGATGACTTCTACGCTTTATTAACATGGGCGCCCTGACGCCTAAAAAGGAAGGTCCAACCCTTTAGAAACCTGTCATATAGATGTCTAGTTAAGCTCCGGGCCAGGGAAGCTATTTCTGGTATATTTGCATCAGCCTCCTTTATTTGTTTGCAAGTGCAAATTGGAACTGAAACAAGTTGTCAATTCCTTGTTTAGAAATGAGAACATTTTTGAAATGAGAGGCTCTATACTGGTGTTTATCAATATAAAGATAATATCTTAGGGTTTTTGACTTTTGGTCAAACAAAACAACACATTTACATTACTTTTGGCTCTGCAAAGTTACGATCAGCATTTTTTTAACAATAGAAAAAATTAGTTGCAGCGCTAAATAGTATTGAGGAAATCCCAATAAACACTAGGAAAATGGAAAAGGCATATAATAATAATTTCCATTAAAGGTCGACATTTACACTAGCAAAGCAAACCGTGCTCACAGGAACCTGATGCCAACATTAATGAATCCAGGTATGAAAGGCCTCCAAAAGATCCTGAACCTTCCCTTCACTACAGACGAATGACATGAACTGAGAGGGTTTGTTTCAAATACCTGGTGCTTTGGGGGTTAATTCATCTCTTAAGCGTGTGATTAATATTCATCATGACAAAGCACTGGCAAGCAGGTCAAAAGGATCAAACACAACAGAAGTTAGGAAGAGGGGGAAAGTAAAAGAATAAGGTAGGTATCCAAATAGAAGGCTTCAAATCACAAGTGTGGGTGATTTCAAGAGGAAGAGGCAAACAGTAGATGGAGCAGTTGGAAAAGGTGAGTGTATGTGACCGACTTGGCTGCAGGCTTCAGCCCTGACCTCAGACTATGTGACATGACTTGACTAAATACACAGTGTGGAGGAATGAAAGACAAATACTGATGTGCTGAAACACCCGTTTGCTTCACCAGTGCAGACTGAGTAATCGGCTTTTGAGAGCCAACATTTCAGTAGGAATTGATGACAAATTATTTCCCATACATCAAATCAGTTAGAAGGTAAGCGTGCCATTGTTTGTGTTAGACTTCAGGTTTCATTCTGTAAACCTGCTGCTTCGTGAGTGTGTGTTGATTACCTCCTCGTCCTCCAGGCGGCGCTGTGTCTCCACGATGAACTTGATGTACTGGCTGGTGAGAGTCATCAGCTCACTGTAGCGGGTTCTCAGAGTAACATACTGAAAGAAATGCAGGTTTATTTGACTTTTAATCAATCCTCTCACTTATTATAATACATTTAGCTCCCAGGCTTATGTACATTATTGTTAAAGGGATGTTTTGAAGTGAGGTTGTATGAGGCACTGATCCACAGTCAGTGTGTCACCTACAGTAGATGGAGTTTAGAGAAACAGACCGAAGTACCAGCACGGGAGGCACAGACCATGGGAGTTGCTGGTCTAACGCTGCCTCGATCGGTTGGTTTGGTGTTTTAATGGTCGGCTCAGATTCACCAAAGTCACACAATAACACAAACAGACAGATCCAGGCAGCGGTAGACCAGCAACTACCGTGGTCTGTGAGGAAAAAACTCTCGTGGCTTTGAAGGGAGCAAAGATAACGGCTTCAGTTCTCCGTCAGAGAGGTAAAGCTGTGAAACGACTGTTAACATAGTGTACATTTAACTGATTTTTAGGCCCACAGCAGTAAATTACTACAGATAAGTACCTCATACAATCCCACTTGAAAACATCCAATGTATCCCTTTAAGGGCATTTTTATCACATAGTTAAACCTCTAGCAGACATCATTCTCGACTTAAGTACGTCTTTGCTCCTCCTATCTGATCAACTTACCTCTTGAATGATATCATCAGACGCACACTCCATTTTGGGTTTCTTTAAAGGGGACGCTATGGGATCCTGGAGGGCTTTGTAAGTCAAAATCTGCAGCTCGTAATCCTAAAAGAAGAAGAAAACCTTCAAATCAAACCAGAAAAACCCAACCCAAACTTACCCGACACTTAAAGCATACATATCAGAACATATCAGGACATACCTTGACTGAATCGATGTAAGCCTTTGCATTTTTCTGGCAATTTTCAATCTTTTCCTTGTTTTTCTCGATCTCTTCAAGAAGTTTCTGTAAGTATAAATGAAAACATTAAAAAAAACACACAAATCACTATTAGGAATTGTTTTTTTCCCAGACTCCAGAGACAATGATTGCCCACCAGCTCTGTCTTTGACCGTACCTTCTCCTCTGCCAGTTGCTCCGTGAGAGCCTTGCTGCCACCGATGGGCACAGCCTGGATCTTCTCCTGCCTCTGCCTCGCTTCTCCGAGCCAGCGGATGAGCCACTCGTAGCTTCCAGTGTAGGAGTTCATGTGGCGCCCGAGGAGGTCCAGCTCCCGCTTCCTCAGGTCGATCTGAGCGAAAACAGCCTGCCAGCGATCCAGGAGGGTGTTGACCAGCTGACGGTAATGCTCCAGGTCGGCATCGCGCTCGCTGTGGATCCTCGTCATCTTGTCGTTGGTGGCTGTTGCCGTCTTCAGCTCGTCCTGGAGGCGGTCGAACACCGCCTGGTCGGACTCCGCTTCAGCAAGCATCGACTGTCGGACGAGAAAAACAAAATCATGATGAGTAATGGAATATAAAGTGAGAAATGAGTGGACATGTTACAAAAAAGAGGACATACCTTCAGCTGACTCCGCTGCTCCTCCACCTCCTTCTGTTCGGCCGGCACTTTGCTAACGTCACGCAGACGTGTCTCGTAACCCTTCAGTGTGTCTTCTGCGTCTTTGGTGTTTCTGATCACGAGATCAATGGTTTTCAGCCTGAAATGAAAGAGGTAAACGCTTCATAAAAGCACAGTACCAGCTGGGAAGTCATCCAGGAAGCGTTGAGGGAAACACGGATCCTCACTTGTCCAGGTAGATGGAGGAGAGGCCGTAGATGTGGTCCATTTTCCTCAGCGTGACGTCCAGTTCGGAGCGCAGCATCGGGCCAGAGCTGGTCTGCTCAGGAGAGGCCAGAACCTCCTCCGTCTTCTCAGTGATGGAGTTCAAGTCTTTCTTTAAGCCCTCCAACTCAGACTGGACTTTCTGTCATTGAAAAAAGGACGGGTTAGTGAAGTAATTAATATGCATATATAAGCATTACTTGGCAGCAAAATCAAATAGTTAATGGGAAATCTAAAGGGACGTAACTAACTAGGATCACCGTTTAATTTCCTTCCTGACTTTGTGTTAATGTTTTAAACCTCACTCTGCCGTTACCATTTGCTCTGCAGTCTTCAGGGCGCAGGCTTTGAGTGGCTCCCGGTCCACAGGCAGGCGGAGGCGTGTTACCGTCCGGTTCTCACAACCCTCCAGCCTCAGACGAAGGTCCTTGATCTTCGTCAGGTAAGTCTTACACACCGACTCATCTTGCTCTCCTGGTTGGATTGAAAAAAAGGTATCAATATTATTAGTTTGCAGGGAACAAAGATGAACGAATTAGCCGGTTGTTGGATTGTTCCAAGTCTGATTCTGTGTGTAAGGTTTATGGTTGAATAGTTACAGGATCTTATAATCATTGGAAAATGTGTTGTGAATGTATTCATGTCACATTGTGCACAATCAAATGACTTCTTCATGCTTGATTGGTTTCCACGTTGATTATTCATCACAGTGGTTAATGTGTCAGTTAATTGGTTTAATCATTCAGTGGTTCAGAGATTGGAGATCAGCTGCCCATGCAGAGAGACGGGAGTGGAACGCTGGGTGGAGTTAGGAGGGATGGTAGTATCAGTGAGGGTCATGAAGCTGATTGAGTTAATGAGTGAAACAACACAACAGCCCTCCACACACACACAAACACACACAGTCCTGTTCAGCCAATCAGAAGCTCCTACTGGCACTGTAACTGAAGCACCTTACCTGCTCTGGGTGGCACATAGCCTGTAATGTGAATCCAACAGTCAACTCACATACAAATGACAATGATTCAATGAGGAAATGTTCTTCTACTAAACACAAAGTGAACGGCCCGATCCCAATGTCCACACTCACAGACTCCCACTGTCTAACCCACCTCACACACACACTCTAAGCCCTCTAGGCACACTTTGCAAACTTCGCCTGAGGGAATTACCCATAATTCATAGCCTCGGGATGTTGAAGAGGAATGCAAGCATCGGCTATATTACACTCCTGGTTTATTCTACCATTTCATTTACTTGTTTTTTAAATGTTTTACTTCTCATAAGGCCTGGAAGGCATAAAATAAAAACACAAATGCTGTGTTTAATATTTGAAACATTTTGATTCAAGCAGGATCAAAACGTTAATCAATGAATCATGGAGTGGAGCAGTGTGCAGGTGTGTGAATGATGGCGTATTGATAACCTAGCACCTCCTTAATGTGCGTATAATTCATCTCACTCAACAATTCACCAGGTGACATCAGTAAAGTCCCTGAGGGTTCAGGGTTTAAAGCCTTCGGGGGGACATTGGGATTAATCAATCGCAGACCAGGGTGATAAAAGAAGCCACAGAGGCTCAGGAAATACAAACAGTACACACCTTGCTCTGCAGAGCTGACCATTGTGTTGTAGTGTGTGTTGGCTCTGTTATAGTTGGACTCCACTTGCATTCGGTCCTCGGCCCCAAACATCTGGGAGTCCTGGCTGTCTCGCAGGAAGTCCTGGTAGTGCAGCTCCAGGTTCCTCAGAGCCAGACGGTACTCCTCCACCCTCAGGGTCTTAAACTACAAGGATCCAGAAGAAGGGGATATGAAGCGCTGTGCCTTTATTCAGATAAAGTGGGCCTCTTGTGGTTGTGATGAGTATTACAACAACAAACACTTGATTATTTTTTACAGTGTAAGAGTTACATTTTCATTCATGAGATCACCTTCCTTGATCATTTAAATTTACATTACATTCACATTAAAGACAGCAATATTCCCAATATACGTTTTGTTAGCGTGTTGTTACCATGGTGACATTCCAGGTCTTGATGATGTGGATGTCTCTCATCAGGTACTGCCAGGACAGCAAGCTCTTCATGTCCACGAACATGGTCTGCCACATCCCCTGCAGCCTCTGGAGGTTTCCGTCCAGTCTGAAGGAGGTAAAAAAGGAGAGAAGCACTTAATGACAAACAACGTGCGTGTGAATTTAGACTTGAAGTCGTCACCCAGACTGGTAGCTCACCCGGCAACGCTGTTCACTGCGTCCTTATTGGTGGGGGGAACCAGGAAGCAGATAGACGGAACAGCCGCCTCACTGCCTTTATCATTCAGCACCCTCCACTTGTAAGGCTGAGAGTTGTTCAGCAGAGCACACTCGTCTCCTCTGTGAACTGTGATCTGGAGGAAGACAACCATGTCTGACTCACTGCATCTGATACTTTATATTCCAGGAACTTCTAAAGAACATGATTTCACTTCATTGAAAGTGAACTGGAAGTTCCACGCAGCTTTTAAAATCTGTGATATTCCATTAAGAATATTAAGAAGTATTAATTGGTTCAGAATAATAAATCCATGCCGTTGAAATGCCTACCTCCATCTGCTTGAAGTCGCAGACGGCCTGGACGGGCTGTTTGCCCTTTATTGCCGTAGCAGGGTTACGTGGTTTTAGCTGGATGATGGTCTTGGCCCTTCGCTTCAGGCCCTCCAGGTGTGTCTTGAACTCACTCAGTTGCTCCTTCTCATCCTGTCAAGAAACAAAAGTTATGATTAACATGAGTTCATTTCCCAGAACACACAACAGGTTTTACTCTTCCACAGTATAAAAACAACATCTCCGTATGTTTGCTAAACAACATGATGGTGAATAAACCCACAGCTGCGTCCTGCAGGAGATCTTCCAGCCGCGTGACGGTGACTGAGCGGTCGCAGGTGTACTTCCTCTTCATTGTGTCTTGCAGCTTTTTGAGCTTGTCCTCCGACTCCTTCACGTCAGAGAAAAACTGGACGAGGAAGAAGAAGAAGTCAAGATGAAGTGTTAAAAACGTACCGAGCAGGACAAACTAAAAGGCAACACATTTACTGATGGATTTAAAGTGTCCCTTTAAGTGGGTTTTGTGATGTAAGTTAGTACAAACCTGGTAGTAGGCGGTGTTTTCTTTCAGGTGGGTTTCCACGCAGCAGCACAGCTGGAGGAGCCAACTCCACTGAGTCTGCAGGGCTCCAGTGAACGCCTGAGCAGGGAGGGAAGTGGGGAAGAAAAGGGGTTTTAATGAGGAGGGAAAACACTCTAATGTTTAAACTAAAATGTCTGCATCTTGATCTGGTGTTTAGTAATCTCACCTCTATCGTCGTCCTGGCAGGGTGTCCGTCCCTCAGCAGTTTGTCTCCCGTGGATTGGACAATGGTCACCTTCTTCTCCCTGAGCTCCAAATCTCTCATCAAACCCTGCTCAGACACAACGACGGTCACAATCACATCACGGGCACCATCACCTCAAAGCATCATGGGTAAACCTCACTAACACCGTCACCCTACCGAGTAGTTGTCTTTCTTGACTGTCATGTTGGTGTTTCGTTCGCTCCAGTCGTAGTTGACCTCCTCCTCCTCTTTGTCGTTCAGCCACATCAGCTCTTTGGTGGCTGCGATGACGAAGGCGTGAAGCTCGTCCAGGTAGCGCAGGCGGGCCTTCGAGGCGTTCTGCAAGGGAGCAGAGGAGAAAAACATGATGCCTTTTAAGGGACTGAAACACTGGAGGGGAACAGAGGGTGAAAAGGTGACATCATGGTTCATTCTCACGCTGGTTTGACTTTAATAAACCTTAAATGAGGTAATTCACTCCCTTCATGGTGCGGTAGTTGAAAAATACATCTATGAAGGTTCTCTGCAGGTTTTTAAAATGTTTTTTAGAGTAGATTTGGTAGTTTACCAGGAGCTTGGCGTACTGCAGCTCCAGCTTTCCCAGATAGTCGCGATATGCAGCTTTACTGGCAGGTGAGATCTGACTCTGGAACAGGAAGAAGCAACAGGAAACAGGTCAGTCAAGAAACAATCCATGGAAATACATTTAACAACACTGTTATGTCTGTTCTAAAGAGATCATTTTGTTCTAATATTAATATGTTCTTGATTTAATTTGAGGTTTATTTAACTTTGTTAATGGGTTAAGATCTAAATCCTCTCCTAACCTAAACCTAATTTTCCTTTAAAGATAAAATATCTCTGCTGATCTGATGCCGTGGTTCACCTCGTCTGCCTTTGCCCTCTCGATCTTGGAGCGGAACTCCTCCACAGACTGGTGCAGGCCTCGGTGGCTGCCCAGCTGGGACTCGACGGTGGGCAGGTCGGAGCCCCACTCCCCGTCGTCCACCCGCCGCTGGTTCTCGTCCACCCAGCCCAGCAGGTCTTGGATGTACCGCATGGTGACTTCGTCCAGCTCAGGCCGCACCCTCATGGGGGCCTGCTGCAGGGTGGTGACCTGGGCCGTGGTGATCTGGGTCATGGGGATCTGTGAGATGGTCACACCCGACTTGAGGCGCAGGTTGTACTCGCTGCGGAGGTTCACCAGCCTCTCGTGGAGACGATACACTCTGGAGGAAGAAAGAAGGATTAGTCAACGAGAAATCATAAATATTCACTGAATCCAGAATCTAGTCGATGTGATGACCTTTCATTCCTTAAGCACTCTATTGATTCATAATAATAATAATAATAACAACAATAATAAAAAAAGATTAGCAGATCAAATGATGATGAACATATTAATGAGCTGCAAACTGAATGTCAAAGGCCGGTCATTTTCTATCACTTTTAAAAGTGTGATTTTTGCACCTGCGATACATCTGTTCAGCCTGAAGGTGGCGCCCATCTTTAAGCAGCTGAACGTCATTGAAGAGGAAGCGGATCATTCCCTCTGCTTTCTCCAGATCCGCTTCCATCTCCGCCGTGTGCTGAGCAGGTTTCCCTGCGTTCAGCATCCTCACGTCCTGCAGCACAGAGACAGAAGAGTTACAGCTGCATGTGGTTCTGATCCGGTTCAGAACGGCATCTGTCTGCTCCACCATCTCACCGTCTGCAGCAGAGTCTCCACCTGGTTGAGCTGCTCCTCACACACACCCGACTCCATCTGGACCTTACTGACGATCCTTTGAAGTCGTTCCAGCCTGCAGAGGGAGAGGTCAAAGGTCAAAAAGCACTTTAGACAGGGTACACAACCTGCCAGACTAATCTTTTTTTTTTTTTAAGCTTTGTCTGATGTGATAAACATCATTAAGAAATAAAAAAAAATGGACTCACTCCATCTTCCGGTGGAATAAATACTTATAGTCGTATCCTTGATGCATGAAAGCCATGTTAGAGCTCTCCTCGTTCCACTTAGACGATGCTTTTCAAAACTCTCCACAGGACTTTCCCAAATCGTAAAAAACAAACCCAAAGCTACGCCCTGACGACCATGTGATTAAACAAGATTACGCCGACGATCAGATGAGCATATTATTTCTGAGATCGTTGCTGTGACGATGGCACATCTGTCATGTGTTTGCCCTAATACAACTTTTACTTCCCACACCAGTCTGTTGCCAAAGTGGACTTTACTGTTAGGAAATGAGTCATCCCCATGGTAACACAGTAACCCGTTGATGAGTCACGATGACTCATCTTCATTTCTTAATATTTTGTGGTTGTTTTGTGGTTGTTTTTTTTAGAATGTGCAGACTGCTTTGTCAACAGAGCATGCGGTGAGGTTTAGAACTACTGACCTCTCAAATTCCATCCTGAGGAGACGCTCTCGCTCCAGTATGGCGACGTGCAGACGACCCCATTCCTTCTCCACATCAAAGGGATGGTAACCTGGCGGCACTTTGACGTGACCCGCCTGAACTGCACCCTGCAGAACGAGATGCCGATTAGAGCTGCAACATTGTTTTGATGTCTCTATTAATCGTCTATAAAATGTCAGAAAAAATATTATTATCATGCTATTATGTCTTCTTTATCATCATTATGATAATGATATTATATCCTCTGCTGCTGTTATCAGTAGTTATCATTTCTGCTATAAACTCTGCTATCACTGCTCTGATTACATGTATAATTTCTCTCATATGTTGTAATTATTTTGTTGTACATTGTGAACACATAACTTTGTGAATTGATTACTTTTTTGGTCTAACCTTAGTGACGAAACTCACCTCGAAAGACTTGTAGATGTGTTTGGAGCGGTTCTTGTCTGCCTCTTTTGCAGGAAGCTCGGTTTCCTTAAACTTCAGAAACTGACGCCAAAGTACCTGCAGTTCAGAAAAGGGGATCGGTAAAATATCATCAGCTTCATGGTCATTCATTACTCCGCCCTTATCTCAGTCCGAACTCTTTTCTTGAGGACCACTGACCTCGATCTCCTCATAGCTGGTGGGGAACTTCCTCTCCTCAAAGACGAGGATGTGGTGTCTGATCCACTGCAGCAGCATGGTGACCAGCTCATAATACTCCTGCCAACGAAGCTCCAGCTCCTGAAGCACAGATACAGACTGAGGTTACAGTTAAATGAAGACCTGATATTTGATTAAACAGAGGTTAATGGGGGAGAGAGAGAGAGGTGTGACATACAACAAAGGTCCCGAATTTGGAGCTGAAACCACTTGGTGACCAACTCAATAACACTGATTCTTTAAACTGCTGATTTTCTTCTAACTTCAATCCTGCTTTATGGTTTCAAGGCAATGCTGACAGCATTATACTAACCTAAGTGAGTCATTTGTACTTGATGATCTTGGAGCCTTGTTTCACTTGTTCAGATCATCTGCTACGTGACAACCACTGCATAAGAATATATATTGCAAAAGTTCCACCCCGTTTCTTGTCTCTGCTGTGGAAAATCTTTATAGTGATGTGGAGGAAAGATGATCTGATGATGAGGAAGAGGGGACTCACATTGGCCATGACACCGTCCTGGACGTCTGGGACTCTGGGCATGGCGTCGTACAGAGAGGAGACGTACGTGATGATGGATTTCTCATCTGGATGGGGAACGTCCACGTCTGTAGAGAGAGGGAGGGGAAAAATGTGTGAAGCTGAAGACGAGCAACGCACACAAGCTCAAATATTCCCCGTAAAGCTGTCAGGCTTCTCTTACCCTCAGGATCCAGCAGCCTGGTGACGCCCAGGTCCCTCTCCGCCACGCTGAAGGCCTGCTCCAGATTCTCCTGGCTGCTCTGCCGGTACACTTGACTCATGTCGATCAGAGTGGGCCTGCAGACGGCAAGCAGAGAGTGGTGAGTGGTACGTTATCATTACTGTCAATCAAGACTTAATCAGGTAAATCCTGTTGAAAATGTCAGCGAGAAAAACACTCTTTTTTTTCATTTTATTACCAGACAGGTTACTATTTCATACTTTATGCTGCTGAAGGCATTTTCATTCTGAGTAGTGTATTTTTTTAGGACAAGCAAAAACAAATGCTCAAACTCCATTTTAAACACAAAGGACAGAGACATTGCCTTTGAGTGAACTTTGCAGGGAAGATAATTGCAGTGTAATAACATGTAAGCACAAGCTCAGATCTTAAAGGATAAAAGTGCATCTCATGCCTCCATATATCCAGTAAATTCTGCACATTTAACGAGTATTCATACACTTGCACGACTCTCTGGACGTGGTATTCTTTGTGTGGCCGGGGCGGCTCCTGCTCCACATAGCAGGCCCGTCTATAGGACAGTCTGTCCCGGCTCAGGTGGATGATGTGAGGCTCCGATCCCGACTCGTGCTCCTCGCTCTGGGAGGCTCGACTGAGGCGAGCCCCGGTGCTGCTGGAGCCTCGGCCCGAGTCGTAAGACTTCTCGGTGGGGATGTCCTCGCACAGCATGACCACCCGGTCCTCAAGGTCACTGACCGAGCCCGCTGTGCTGCTGGAGGCACTGTTCAGACGCCTCTTTGAGCGGAACTTCCTCTTCAGGTTCAACATCGTCGCTAAGGTCAAGTTCACGGCACTTCCAAGTGAGTCAGGTCAAAATGCTTGCTTTTACATAGAAAACAATTCAATTCCAGCTCAAGTCCACTGATAATTCCTGATGTTCTCTTCTCAGCTTGAGTTCTTGGTCCGACTTCTGTTTCAGTCGATGCTGCTGTTAAATCTCTGCACGTCCTGATCGCTCCTCCACGAAGTCCAAGTCTGCAGCGGAGCGGTGAGTCTACCTGTGTTTTGCTAAGACCTGCCGAGCCTCCAAACCCCCAGGGCAACCTTTTCTCAAGTGAGAGTGATACACCCACTCAAAGAAAACGCTCTCGCTTTTCACACTGAACTCGGGTTGGACGTGTTATTTTTGTGCCGTGTGGTAAACCATCCCGCAGGGCTTGTTTGTCTGCGAAGACTGGAAAGTGGCACTCCACCCAAAATAAAGTGTATGGTTTGAGTATAAAACGGCTGCCTCCTGCAGGCTTACAAGGTGGCTGTTAAAGGTTTCTAGTTTCTTCAGTGAAGAGCTGTGGTCAGCTAGAATTCATGGGAGTTACATCGGACTTCATGGCAAAAGTCTTCACAGCAGGAAAAAGTACTGAATCATCTCTAAAAGCTTAAAAGCTATTTCTGCAGAGCCAGAGTCACCAGAGAGATTAAATGAATGAAGCGATATGAATGAATGAGCTGTGGTATTTATCTTGGTGTTTGATTTACAATAACCAACGTCCTGACAAGTCAGGTGTGCTGCTGTAAATCTCAAATATGAACTTTGCATTCCTGCCTCTGAACCAAAAGCAACATGAATTATGGAAAAGGGTCAATGAGAAGATTATTGAACTATCTGTAAAATTCATGTCCTACGGTGTTCCCAAGTCCAGGCAAGCTTTTCTGACACAAAAATGTTTCGGCATAGTATGAATAATTCTTCGATCCAACGACGTCCTTTCTTAGATAATCCCACATTTTTGTCTTTCTTCCCCTTTTTCAAGTCACCTTTTGTTGAAGTCCATTGGTTTTATTAGTATATGGTTTGACTTAAACACCTGGTGGTCTCGGGGCCGTTCTAACCCCCGTCTACGGAGAATCCGTGTCTCACCTGTGTTTGTGTATGACGGCGTTGAAGAGCTTGCCATCCCTCCAGCTGGTGGTGAAGTTGTCGCAGCGCAGGCCCTGGTATCCCTCCACCATCCGCTGAGACCAGAGCAGCAGCTTCTCTTTGGCCGTCATGTCGTCCGACTGGCCGTTCACCTGGATGTCGGAAATCTGGAGGAGACCATAGAAGTAGAAGTTTAGCTGCTTTTTGGTGACAAGCTCTGCTTTTTCAGTTCGATGAACATACTGTCACCTATGTCAAAAAACTGGCGTTTTTCCTTTTCTAAATCCTCCATGAATTTTAGTTTTTAAATGGTTTTCATGGTATTTCATCTTGGCGCAGGAATTTCCCTTTCTTTGATATTTCTGTATTAAATGTGAGGGTTTTTTTCAGTTTGCCCACTGATTTCTTCCAGACTTGATATGACTCACATTTCTAACCTCAAACAACCACCAGCACTTTAATTTGGAGGGCAAATGAAACATTAAACTCACTGTTTTGGAAATAAACACAAAGGCGTTTGTTGTTGTACGCCAGCAGAAACAGAAATCATAAGGGGGAAAAGTCACTGATCTTACAAAGTAGTGCTGTGTTCCAAAAAATGAATGCTCCTGCTGCTGTAAATGAATGTTAGCAGAACGTCCAGAAGGCAAATTCCTCCTGTTTAAGAGCTTCGGGGCTCAACTATGAGTCACAAGCACACACTACTGAAAAACTCATTTTTTTTTGCACGAAAATACGACTAGAAAATAAACCACAGGTTGAATCCATGCAGATGTCCTTTAATGTGAATCCCTGTTGATCCTGAGAGACTCGACGTGAATTTTCCAGTTTGATTTAACAGCTGGTTGACTCCCTGTGTTGGTATTATTGAGCTTGACCTTGTCTGTTTCATATCTATAATCAGATGTACTTCTGAAAAGCCTTGGATGTTTGTTTTGGCGTGCTTGACGTACCGGATGGGCTCGGCTGTCGACAAAACTATGCACAAGTTGTAAAAAGTTGCAACAATCACAGGAAACCTTGAAAGTGAATTCTGTATGTTTTTTTAACTTAACTATCTGACTCATCTTGATGCAGAAGTCTCCACAGACTCAGGGCTCAAATCAGTTCAGTCTCTATGTCAATACTTTCTGATTTTTACTCACATATAAGACCAGAAAACACCCCAAAGTGACGTAAATCTACTGTGTATTTGCTGCATATTATGCATGAAGTGAAAGTTGCCCTTCCAGTCCTGATAAATTCCATAGTCTCTTACTGGAACAAGTGTGCTTTTATTACCACTATATACTATTTCAGTGTTTTTAAATATGCTGAGTGATGAGTCATAGCAGAACTAGCAATTTCATTTAAAGGCAGTGACTTTTTTTTTGCAGGAAAGGGTGGAGGAGGGAAAAAAGTAGCCAGTTCTTCCTTCTGCTATTTTCCCCTCAGAAGGGAAACCCCTGCATCACAGTGTGGACGTGGGCACAACGTGAGTCAGAAGCTGGAAACTGGACCTCCACCCACGCAGCCTCGCTTTAAAAGCGTCAGGAGAATAGCGGGCCCATTATTCATAGGGGTCACCTGTGTATTAGTAAACCGTGATATGTACTTGGGGGAGCTGAGAGGAAACTCACCATTGTTTGTGAAGACTGGAAACTTCCAAAACAAAGAGGTTATGGATACATAATAGCTACAAGATGACTTAAATGCAAATATATATTACGTTAACAGGATTTATGCTGTTGTTATATGAATATGAACGAATGGTGAGAGATCATTTCTCTCGTTTCCACTGCCGTTTGAGTCTCGCCCACGTCTCCGTCCCACTTTCTCATGGGAATCACTGAGTCACACGGGACGGATCCCACATCCACATCCCAACATAACCATCATACCCATTATGACATCAAAGATTCTCCATGTACGACGCCCACTGTATTTCCTCCCAAAATCTAACAAAACATCTGCTAAATGAATATCCAAACATGCCTCTTCCTAATCAGGAGCACATCTGCCCACGGACGAGTGGCTTTCCTCTAATGTGGGATTTGCTGCCATAGGTGGTAAAAGCAATTTCATACGGTTTATGTTTGAATGAAACCCATACCTTTAGATTCTATGGTGAGCTACAGAGGAGTGCAGGGAGGAAGGCATAGCGTTTATTTTTTCAGTGTTTAGTCTAGGTGCAGGAGGAGCGGTGATAGTTGTGTATGAGAGCCAAAGTGCTGCCAAATGTTCAATAAAGCCCATTTGGAAATGATTGGCTGTTGGACTCCACAATACTGGAACTGCTGTGTCAACATCTGGAGAAATTGAGGCCGATGATTGAAGCCCAAAGGGGGAACGACACCCTGATTTCTCTTCCTGTGGCTTGGAAAGCAAACTAATGACGATGTGATGAAAGTGAACGGTATAAAATGCATGTGAGCTTTTACAATGAATGTGCAGTTTAAAAGATAAACACCACATGTCGTTGAGGTAATGTGAGTCAGTTCAGTTTGAATACATGCAAAATGCAAGTAGAGGTAGTTTTTGTGTCCAAAAACATCTTTAAAATCTCCTCTATAAAGTGTTTGTTCACTTTAAATATTTTACATTTTTTACAGCAATATTTTTAATATATATATTTTCTTTTACAATAGTTTACCACAGTTGCCCGCGGGTAAAATTCTCCCTGAATCCCCAGCAGGAGGACTGTGTCTTTGACCCTCCAGTTTGTTTAAAATAAATGAAAACAATCCGATGATTATGCATTTTGTTTTTTTCTGCATGGAACCACAACTTCAAAACCAGATATGAACCCTTTAAAGTGTCCCACATTACCTGGAAGTGGAGGATGATGGTCCATATCAGCCCCAGGGTCAGCTTGGGGTTTCCATCTGCAATGTCATCATTCCTGATGTTGACCAGTTTGACCTGATTGAACATAATGGTCAGTTTTAAAGACTGATTTGAGCTCAGTTGATACAAAGAAACAGAAAAATCCAACTGCTCATTGATGTAAAAGTGCATGAGGTTCGTTATTTACAGACCTGCCGGTGTTTGAGAAAGTCCAAGGCGATCTGTACATTCTGCAGCTTGTGGAAACGCATGCGGCCTTTCTCCCGCGGCTGCAAGAGACGAGAGGACACCAGACATCAGGACGAGAGAAGGCGTCGGGGTTTGAGCGGTGAACAAAACAACAAGGCCTCATGACTGAGGAGTTACAGGTGTTTCAGTGTCCGGCAACACCGTTTAGTGCAAAAACAAAGATCTCTTCTACTGTGTAAAAATCATTACAGCGATGAACATGGTCTTAACTTAAAATTCAGATAGAGCAAATTTGAAGTGCGATTCAAATTCTGCGTGAATGTGATCAAAGCGTTGGGTCAGACCTTTTCGACCAGATCTGACCCTAAATCGACCTGAAATGCATTTTTAACAAACCAGCCAGGATGTCTGCAGGTGGGAGCGTGATAATGAATGATTCCTGATCTCTGGGAGTCACAAACCTCCTTCTCTCTATGACCTACAACCAACTTTTTACCTGCACTCTCGTTCTGAAACACCTTTTACATCTTATACGGTCTAAACTTGAATTCTTGCCCCGTCCAATGAAGCAGAATCTCATGATTTACTAAGCCTGCACGGGACAGTGGTCCCAGGAGTGATGGCCGTGGCATGCATTGGGGCTCCACATCTCAAGCTTGAGGTCGGAAAGAAGCTTGGTTGCAGAATAAGTCAACATATCGGCTTGCATGTGATGGAATTTTCCCCTTTGCTTTCAAGGCAGTGAAGTAACCCGATAGTTAACCTTTGACAACTGAATTTGACAACTTTAAAGAATCAAGCTATCAGTGGTTTGGACGTTTAACTTTAGAGCATAAAATAACTGTTGATTTCATACTTTCCATGCTCCCATCTGTGTCTATTCAAAGTTCAGTTTGATATTTGACGAGACAAGAAATGCATGTGACAAAATATACACCGAAGATCATTGATTTAGATTTTTAGCAACATTTTAGCATCCAATCCTGGTGATGCAGGTGCACGAAGAAACTAGTTCAAATTCTCCTTGTTGGTGCGTTCAGGTATGATCCGCCAATCAAAACCCAGAGAAAGGTCATGTGAATACTGTTTGTGTTCTTCAAAATTTGCATGTTAACCATAAATTGAAATTCATAATTACTCAACTTCACATGCAAAAATTCACTCCCATAAAACTTCCAACTAACCAATAATTGTACAAATGCCTCCACTAAAACCTCCACTTGTACTTCTAGTCCGCACACAGGACGCCTGACCCGACGAGCTCACTGATAGGAATGGAAGAGGACGATGTTGACACAGAAAGGGGGACAATACAGGGGAGTGTGGCTGTCATCATGCACAACCCAGCAGCCACCCGGCGGGTGACACATGCCACGGCCGACGCCCACAGTCCAGGCGCCACTCACCAACCGCACGTTCCTCACAACGTCACGTTCCCTCGGCTACCACAGCAAGAGCATCGCAAGAGAGGAAGGCAGAGGCACACGGGGGGGAGGGGAAGAGGTCAGGGCAAAGATCAGCAGGAATTAGATAAAGGGAAAAAAAACAGGGGTCAAACAAGTCAGTGCAGAAAGGTTACGAGATGGAAGCAAAGAATGAAAATTAGTGCCTTGAGGCTACATCACCAGAAGGTGTGCTCCCAAAAAAACAAACAACAGGTACGGTAAGTAAAGTAAATGAGTGCGCATAACCTCAGCATGTTCTGAAATGTCCAAAAAACCAGAAGAATCAGAGTCATCACATGCAAGATTGGAGACAAGAAACCCAGCAGAAGAACGTCGGACTCAGATAAACTCAGATATAGATGTTACAACGGGCTGGACAGGAGGACATACAGCAAATTAAGTCAGTAGGACAGGGGGGCGGGGACGTTACGACAGAGCCGGACAGGACGGGGGGTTACAGTAGAAGCAGATGTCCAAATATCTGAAGGTCAAAGGTCACGGAAGCTCACCAGTGTGTCTCCAGAGAGCACCTCCAGCAGGGAGATGAGGTTGTGTCCATCTCTGAGGTCCTCGTACAGGTCAGTGATGTGTCTCTGGGCCTGTGGAGAGAAGGGAGCAGGGTTTTAGTGATGTCATGTCGTGATGTCATCATACACTGAGTCTCCCATCATGTCAGCATCAGTGGTGAACCACCGCAGTGGACCTGCCGACCACCTCAACACAGGGATGTTTACACTGACTCCCGTCACCTAAAAATAAATGAAGCAGCTTAAAGGGAGAGTTTGGGCGTTTTGTTTTGGGGTTTTAAGAGGAACTGATCCACAGTCAGGGTTTTACCTACAGTAGAAGACAGGAGAACCAGCACAGGAGCAAAGCCACGTCCTGCTGTGGGCGGGGTAGTGTAGGTAAAACACTGACCGGGGATCAGAACCTCATACAACCTAACTGTAAATATCTAAACTATCTGTTTAAAGGGAAGGATTGACACACAACAACAACAACACAACAACAACAACAACAACAACAACAACTGCCTTCTGCAGTGGCAACCGGGACAACATTTGGGGTTCCTTCAAAAGAGTTTGTGTTCTTTATTTTCATCTTTCTGATTGGTTTAAGTTATTCCACACAGTAGGTTTATAATGGCTGAGAACATGAGTGGCCAGATGATCGGCTACACCAGATTATCTATGTTTTACTTTGAGGTGAAAACCAAATTCAGTACTCTAAAAATACTGGTTATAATTCCTAATCGTAGTATTGTAAGTACAATAGGTCAATGCTGAACTATAAAGGTAAGTAAAGCAAAATATAATGAGTGTTTTTAAATGGATTTTGTGTAATAATAATAATAATAAGTATTACAATTTTATGTTTGCCATCATTTCAGTTCAGTTGATATTTTAAAAATGATGTCTAACCAAAAGGAAGGGTATGAGAACTATGAAAGTAAGACCCACGATGCAGAAAACGAACCTTCCTAAATCACACACTATTTGTAATTTGAGCTCCAGAACATGTAAAGACGCGTTGCACTGCAGAGAAGGCTCTTAGAGGAGTTAGAAAAGAGTCTGGGTGTTAAAATGAAGGGGAAGAAGGTCAGAGGTTAGCAGCTAAGGAGCTCAGGTACGGTCTGGGGTCGAGAGGGTCAAAATGCTAATGGAGACATGCAGGCAGGAATGAATGAACGTCCACCCTGCTCACTGACAGCACCTACCTCGGCCTTCCAGTGCTGATGGAGAAGGGTGGGAGGACAGGATGAAGGATGGAAAGAAGAAACAGTTTGATGAGAGAAGATATAAAACTGCAGGCGCTCGTGTGGGAAAAGAAGAAATAAAAAAAGACAAACATGCTGATTTGATTCGACAAACAAAGACAGTTAGTCCTATTATTAGATTGGTTGCATTTTAAAACTTTTTCAGGTTTGTTTTTATGAATGTACATCTGGTTCCAGTCTGCTCTGGATTTGAGTAAGATTCACAAAACTGAAATAAACCACAGAATAAAGTCTGGGTCTCATTCTCAGTAATGTGAAGAGATGTAAGACAGACGGCTGGTAATGGAAATGAAGTGTTTCTGGTCTCATAGTTTAATCCCATGACTGTTGTGAGTCCAAAACGCCTGGAGGACAGCCAGATCGTTGACCCGCTCAGGTTCTTTTTGACCTGATCTTCCAGACAAAGAAACAGAGTCCCGTATCTCAGGACGCACACGGAGGGCAGCGAACATTCCTGACAGTTAAACACACTGCAGCTCCCGTGTGAAAACAAGCCTCCGTCAACCTGAATGTGCAGCTCCAGGTAGAGAGATCACAGTGCTTTAGTCTAACAGTAACAGCTAAAACATTCTGTGGAAATGTGGTTCATATCTCAGAGGATCTCAGAGAAACGGATCCCTGACTCTCTCTCCAAATCTTTTGAGTGCCAAAAAGATTATTCATGAATTGGGATCAAATGTTTTTTCTAGTTTTTTAATTAATCAGCCAAATCAGTTGCTGAGAAGAAGAACTTGTTAATATTTGTGATTAAATGATGCATTTATTTGACTTAAAAGAAACTTCAAAATGTTTAATTGTAGGGTTACAAATAACTGTTTTTGTTGATTGACATTTTAATGCATTCATTATTATTTTAGTCTATAAAACAGCACATAATTGTAAAAAGAAATGTCCATTGGCTAACAGTTTCAGCACAAATGAATTGATATAAACAATAAGTGCTACTGTAGTTGCAGCCTTTTGTCTACTTAGATCAGGGGTGAGTATTACACATAGGAAATGCTTCTTTTTCAGGGTCATGGGCCAAAACGCTTGACAAGTAGAGGCTTATTGAAAACTGGCCCCCCACATGCAGAGCAGCAGTGCAGTCCTGGAGGTCCCTGTTCTCCTGCAGAGCCCTGAGAAGCCGCCCCGACAGTCTGGAGCCCAGATGTTAAAACCTGAACGATGCCACTGGGCCCGTGACTCACTCCTCACATGCATTCAGTTAAAACAAAGGAGGAACAGTCTTTAAGACGAGTTTCCCTTTTCTTTCGTGGGGAATCAAAATGTGTGTGTCTGTTGTTGCTTTCGGGGAAACATATTTGTGTAATTGAAGCTGTTGTTAACAGGTGGGATATGAAAGTAACTGCTGGGTCATTTAAGGACCACAAAAATGCATTGTTAAAATGTAGTTACAAGCTGAAGAGAACATTTTATGAACTTTTTTTTCTTTCAAAAACGACATCATTTAATGTCATTTGCATAAACAAATGCTGAAGTGGGATCTTACCTTCATCAGGTGCTTGTTGATCCATTTTGTGAAGGTCTTTTTCTGAACTCGGTCGCGTTCATCTGTGGAATACAGATCACACAGAAGTTCAGGTTGTTGATTTTTTTACACTGTTGACCACAAACCGTTTAGACTTAAAATGAATGTTGAGCATTTCTCCAAAACATTCCCGTTAATGTCAGTATGGTATGAAAATCATCTTACAGAGCCATAACATTTAAATCAATATATCACTGGGAATATTTTGTCATCTTTTATTATTTTTGGTCAAATTAAATTGCGGTTGCATATTAATTTAGTTTTCAGTCGGTGCTATGGATGAAATGAAATAGGATTTCATTGCAGATCGTAATAAAATAACACTATAGTTGATCGTGGTGAATTATTATTTTCTTTCATTTTTACTTGAATTGATTACTTATCAAGTGAGTTACGGATCTCTGCAAATCTAGGACTCCTTCAAAGGAAGCAACGCCTACTTCTTTCCCAAAGAATAATCATATGTCTTCCAGTTGGGAACAGTTAGCTGAAGGATAACATTTTATTACTCAGATTGATTTATGTGAATGTTTTTTAGAGACCTGGGTTGTTCCAATTAAGCAAAAATGGGAGCAAAATTATTAAAAAAAAAAGTCCCATCCTTCATCTCATGATTTATTGTGTTGTCCCTCAAGGGTCAATGAGTTGGGAACCATTACTTTAGAAGATGTTTGGCAGCAAATATCATTTTAATCTAACGAGCTAAAAACATCCAAAACCACAGTTATGGTCCCAGAACGGATGAGACCCTTCAAGGACTATTTGTTCTCCTCAAAGAGAGAAACCAGAACATTGACTGTGACGTCAGCAGACTGCACAAGATGCTTCAGGTGATACATGAAGTGACAGTGCTGCCCTCCCTCCTTTGGGTCTTTAAAATCTCTCCATCAACACAAAGAGAACCATACATCAGCCCGTCTACGGGAACATGTTCCACCTTGCCAGCCTGGTGCTGTTTTGGTTTGGATTTCACAGTTGGATTATTCCAAACAGGACCCTGACAAACCAGCAGGTATGTGTGATGCAACGCTTTCTCCTTTCAACCAATGAGGCAACAAACAGAAACATTTTCTCTTCTTCACCGTAAAGCTTCAATAACGATGAGGCTGGTTTTCAAACAAAGTGCAAAAATGCAAGTCGGTCTGAACTTTGATCTCTTAAATCTGAAGAGACAATGAAAACCCATTCTGAATGATTGCGTGATTGAATTATCCTGATAGGTGGAAGTGATCAGATAAAGAGGGAACAGAGAAACCCCAAAAAGAGGACATCCTGCGCTGCCAACGCCCATGTCAGTGTGGCTTTAATGACTCATAAACTGTGACTAACAGAGAAGTCAAATAAACCTCAAAAGCAGAGAAATTCAGTTAGTAAGAACTTCTCCAGAACATAAGTTGTTTTTCATACCAGACAGACACTTAAAATTCCAGATCTCAAAGCAGAGAAGTAAGCAAACATTGCTGATCCCTCTGAACAATAATGTGTTTGCTTGGCTGACAACTGTAGCCCGGAGCAGCACACTGAGCTGTGGACGCTTCCTTTCATCCACTCAGTCACACAAACCCCTAAGATGAGATGAGAGATATCGAGTCGCCTGGAGAAACGTTTGTTTATTTGCAAGATATGTGAAAATCATCCGTTTCTAGCACACGTCTGTTAACTGCATCAACAACGAGCTGTTCTCGGTCCTTTTGCACATTATTTCTCGGTTCTTCCATCTTTCAAACAGTCAGCCTTTCTTCTGAGCTGCAAAGATGCCGACCCAAACAATCACGTGAAAGCTAATCTTGCCAAATGTCTTCACTGCTTCATCGATATTTCCTCTCAAAATGGGTGTCAGCCCAGCTGACCAATAAAAAGAGGAAGCACCATGACACATGAAGGGGCGGGGCCCCGTTTGATAAAAGAGAGGCAGAAGACCATTGCAGAGTAGAGGAACAGAGACTCTAGCCTCCAGATATTAAACCACATTAAATTAAAAATAAAGTGCGATGGATTCAACTGAACTATTCCCGAATCAATCAGAATTGCTGCGACAAAAACAATGAAACAAAGACCAACTCTACCTTTCCTGTGATCCATGGCCTTCAGCACCCCCTGATAGATCGAGTCCTCTAAGAAGACCCCGTCACTGCCCACACTGTCAGAGGAGTAGTTTCTGAATCTCAGCTCCGTCGCCATGGCGCCCTTATCTCAGTGATAAACAATCAGAAGCCTCTGCAGGTGAGAGGCGATGTCTACTTTATCTACTTCTCCTTCTTCTAGCCTGGAACGCTGCTTCACAGTGAAGCCCTGTAGTTAAGTGGGAGTGTTCAAGCCACTGATTCAGTTCCTGAACACAAGTCTTACTCCCTTTTTTCCTCCCTTTTCTGTCTCTGACATTCTATGCTGCTGTTTTTTTTTTCACCAGCCCTTGCAAAATGCCTGCCTGCGGGCTACGATGTCAGAAGCTGTCATTCACTCCACACACATCTGTGGAAGGAGAGGGAAGATTCTCCCCTCCTGGCCCGGCCCTGTTATGTAAGGCACACCCCGACCCCACCCACCACACCTCAACAAAGACCCTCGCTCAGCCCCCAACCGAAACAGACCTCTGCACTGATTACATCTAAATGCATAGTAATGTAGGCCTTCATTAACATCCCTGTGTCTCGAGGTTGACGAGCTCAAAGACCACAAAGTATCTGATATAACTGTTAAGTATTTTCACTCATTTGAAAACACATTTTAGCAAGGAATATTCTGGCAGCCATGATTTCAGACAAAATACAACATTTTTAATGCACCCAAAAATAAATAAATATGATAATTTTCACAATTTATTTCTGGCATCAGAGCGTATTGTGCTGCTGTAAGAGCCCATCATTTTTACTAAAATATAAAAAGCTGCATGTTCAGTGATACACCACCGATCTCAATCTCTGAAAGCAGTTTTTTGCGTCGTAAAAACAAATGCATGCAAATGAAATGCATGTTAATAGCAGCAAATATTTCGTTGGTGATATTTTCTGTGTAAAACACCTTATGGAATCTACTTCCAGTCACTTTCAACAAGCAAACCAGCAAAAATGCTGACAATGATGAGACAAAGGTTTCCGAGGAAGGAAGGACTTAGTTCTTCAGAAAGAAAGGTCAGAAGGTCAGACCAAGCTGTACAGAAACGGTCCGGTGGAGCTTGTTAAGTGAACTCCACGTGAGCACGCTAGCGGTCACCAGAGTGTGGTCGGCGGCGGTAAGGCCCGTCGGTGGGGCTGGACATGCCCCACAACCGCCACAGAGCCTCAATGGAAAGCCTGTTCTTCAACACAGAGGAGACCTGGCAGCGAAAACAACGTCCTCAGCCATTTCTCGACACGGTACAATCACAAGAAAAACCTCGAGCATGAGCGCTCTTCCATCAGTACACAATTACCGGGGAAACCGGCACCGGGCGGTTGGTTTGCGTACATGAGGGAGACAGCGGGCGTTTGTTGTTTTTGAGTGAGTGTAAATACGAGAGAGAATCCGGCAGCAGGAATAATAGAAGCTTTTAAAGATCTCTAATGAGAAAAACCTGTGCGACTAACATTTTATTTGAAGCACTTGGCTTAGATTATTTTTCTTAGATTAACTTTTCCAATTTGGAATAAGTTACTTGGACAGAACTACACTGCAGCAGAACATGTTCCCAGAAACAAAGCAGCTATTGTGTCTTTGTGTGGATTAACCACAGCGGGTGTCCATGTGCATGAGTAGTGAAAAGAAAAGGAGAACTGTTACTGCATCATTTGTATAAACTTCTGTCCAACTGAACAAAATGTTTTTAACTAGCACCTCCACACTCCCACCTTCATGTCCCACAGCACCTAAATACCTGCAACACCTTTCACCCTTGGGAGCATCGGTATTCCGTACAGAAACTGAGACAAGACAGAGGAGGAGGAGATTTTTTTGATACCTTGACAGGGCGGTGGCTTGTTGGGACTTGAGGATGTGGAAGCTGCAGATCTCAACTCGACGCTATAGGCTGTTTATGTGCCGAAAGTTAAATCCTAGGATCTAAATGTTGACTTGTAGTAACCGGGGGACGAGAGCAGTGATATAATGTGTGTAAATGATGTGCAGCTCCCAAAACTATGGATGAATCATTTGTACATTTGTGTCTTCATCTAATCAGATGCAGTAAGATTAGTTTTGATTTGACTTAAAACCCAATTTGTTATGTTGTAAAATAACAATGTGATGTAATTATATAATGTTTCAACAAGCGGTCCTGACAGCAGCATGCCGAAGGGTGGATTTTTCTCCCTTCCAGTTAATGAAAAAAATGTGCTGATAAGCCCGAGCACGGACAGCTGATAGGAGTTTTACGATGACAGGTCTGGCGTGAGGCGCATTCAAGTCGATGCATTCCTGAGGACGCGCCCACCCTCCTTGCAGACAGGGGGAGCCGCCCCTCTGCAATCACACCGCCCCGGCCCCAAAAAACTCTTGTCTGCCTGTTCATCTGTGCAAGTGACAGCATGCGATGGCGGACAGGTACGGATGGAGTTTATGATGGCGGGGTGATGGTATGACAGTTCAGGGTCCTCCCCGAGCCTCTGCCAAGGAGAGGAATGAAAACCCCCGGGCATTATGGGGCAGATCCAACACACGGAGATGGCAATAAGGGGGGGGGGGGCATGGAAAGCATGCACGATCACAGAATAAGACAGGGCTCTGTCTGTTATTACAACTGTGAGGAATGTATTCCTTCTCAAAACAAACTCAGGTGCTGATAGGCGGTAAAGAAAAAAAACAGCTTTGAGATGCAGATGGATAAACTCAAAGCATTTACTTGCCCTCTAAGTCTCCCTCGTTATGTTTTCTCTCCATAATTATTCAGGGTTGATGACCCCAAATCTTTTTTAGGGGCGCATGCATAAAAAAACACCATGTTAATAGTATCACGTGGCGTTTAATATATATTATTACAATATTCACGGATTGATGATCTTGAGACACGATAAATAAAGAGAAGATGAGGTTATGGCTCAACACGAGTTTGTCTCCCTCTACTGGTGGAAAAGCTACAGTGCAAACCCACAGGAAAGTCTGAATCTGTAATAACAATGTAATATATAACCAGCAGCTGACATCCCTCTTTGATCTGGATCCCTTGTCAGAGTTCACGCTACTGTTAAGAAAGTCCAAGAGCACTCGGGGCAGTGTTGACTCATGCTCACGGACAGTCACTTTGAAATATGGGAAGAGTGATTTGTGAGAGCGATTGCCATGACGACGACGCAAAAACACACAAGAGTCCAACAGCGTACTGTTGACAGTGGAGCGGTTTCGACCCTCAAACCTCTGGAGGGGGAAAAAAAACGGCATTTCTCACAGCAGTTAAATGTCAAAGTCCATGCAAATATGAAATAAAGAAGATCTGATAAATGATGTTGGTTCACAGCGTATAATCAGTGGCTAATAAAACAGTAGGGACATTCCCATTTGAAAACTGAATGTTTACACAGTTCATATGTCAACATGGTCGTCTCTCTAGGGAGCGATGAACATCATCCAACCTAATCACAGCTCATCAGAGTCCTCCTCTTTAGATGACGGACCTCTGAGTTCATAACATGAAGACATCAAACCATCCAAAGAGAGTTTACATGACCTTTACCTTTGCATTGTTGATTAATCTGATCACCTTCTTGTTAAATCCACCAATCATTTGGTTGATTAAATCGGTTCATTATCATTACTGTAGAGAATAGTTGCATTTGGGAACATTTTCTGCAGTTATGTTAATGTGTTACTGCAAAAAAAGCGGAGAGATTGCTCATAATATTATCTTAGTGTTCACTTCTAAAAAAGTGCAAAGTTAATGAAACAATAAATACATATTTTAAAAAGAACAAACTTTGCTCGAAACTGCGACTGTTTTGACCCTCGGGGCTTGCTGTATTGTGGGTGGAGGGGAGGAAAGAGTTAAGCCCACCATCACCATCATCACCCAGCAGCCCCTCCCAACCCGAACATCCTCCCACTACAGACGCGCGCGGATGGAGCGGCGGCTGGGCGCGCTACCTACCTGCGCAGCACATCCGACTGTACAGATGAGAGCCCACTTCTCCGCAGCTCATTTGGTGGATGTAATGAGTTCGTCGGTGTATGATTCCGGGCTGCAGACCGCCGCACCAGGACGGCACGGCGGAGCGCATCGTGTCCTCCACCTCGGCCATCCTGGTGTGTGTTTGTGCCGCGCGTAAACGACGAGCGCGCCGGACTTTCCCCCAGAAAACGCCCCCTGACTCGCGTGTCTCTCGTGAGTGGTACCAGCCCTCAACACTTCTCTCTACCCGAGCCGCACGGAGGAGTCAGATTGCAGACACTTTTGTCACAAGCCCGGCCCACTTTTGTTCTGTGGAGTGAGATGAACCGCGGAGATCTCTGCTGATCCATCCCCGTCCGTTGTCGCGGTCGTTCTAACGATGTGTGCCATCGAAGCGCGTCTGGGAGGGACGTCCCCGAAATAAACGACGACACGCTCTCCTTACTTCAGCATGATGTCTGCCCAGATTACATAACCCCCCCCCCTCAGGCCCCCCGAATGCAAAGCATGAACTAGAATAAGTTGTGGGAAGACGCATGTGATGATTAAAACCGCTTCGTGCTTAATGACTGCTAACAAAGGGCAGAGTGCGCGTTTAACGGCGTTTTCGCGCGGGTGATAAATCACCACGGTCACCCCCACATGTACAACAGCTGTTAGTCATAAATAACTCCAACATGGGAGTTTTGTTTTCTTCCTGTCTTTCCTAACATGAAGAAATACTTCGCACACGCAAGCATCCTTTATTGGCTTGTATTCAAGTTAAGGCAGCGCACAAACCGCCAGGCAGTAAATCCATTTTATGTCTATGATCTGGCTGCAAAGACTGTAATTTAACCAGCAACATAACTCAACTTAAAGGGACAGTCATCTTTACATTTTAAGTCAGGGAAATACATAAAATCCCAAGTTATGTCATTTTCCCCCAGGAGTTGGTTATAAAAGCACAGATATTTAGCTTTTATTTTAAAGGATTATTTAGAAAGCTAAAAGATCTTGGTGGGAACACATAACTACATATGTGCACGTTAACTTTAACTTTGATGTGCTTTTAAATTCATGGATGTTGTCAGTTAAAAAAAAGAAAAAAGTGCGTGTCTGACAGAGAAATTCAAAGAAGGAACGAGAACGAATAAATCCGTCTGCGTAGTTCGCTGGATCTCAGCACTCAAATGATGCAGCGAACAACAGCCTGATTCATTTATTCAGAATGAAATAATTGCATTATATCAAACTAAATGTGTCTCTGAAATGTCTAAAAACCCCTTTGATGATGGAGGATGGATTTGTTCAGACGTCAGGATGCAGACTTGATCCCAAAGTGAGTCGGAGTCGTTGATCCTTCACCCTCCAAACATAATGAACTCAGATCTGAGCCGAGCCCCGGCCTCTGCAGGGTGCACTGATACCGAGGTTTACCACTAATGTGCTTCATGTTACGGGGGTTATTGTATTGCGGAGGGCACGTAGGGACACTGAGGGCGTATTTTGTTTTCAACACTCGGCGGCCTTCGATGACAACATGTTTTTTGTCACTTTCCAGTAGAAGTGGAGCGGAGCCGTCCTCCCTCCTCAACTCTGTTATTAGTGCCGCAGTGGAAGGAGACGGGGAGGTGAGTCACAGCTGCCCACCGCACGCCGAAACCTAAACCCGATCCTAAACCCAATCCTACTGTATGTGGCGGGTGGCTCAGTCTGGGTCCTCCGTGAACGCTGGTGCAGATTTGGGTGTGGCTTCCTGAACGGATTAGACATATCCAGTGTTGTGAAGAGCATGAAGCTCTCTAATCTTTTTGAGTCTTCAGAGAGTCTCGCACAAAACTGTTAATATAAAACCAACAATGTAATATCATTAAGAAAAAGGTGGTCAAGTTAAACAGAAGCCCTTTGGCAGAATCAATTAGTGTTTATGATTAATAGAAACACATAATCACCTTATCTAAGTCCCTACAGTGAAAAAAAAGGGGTCTTGAGTATCATAATGAGGCCCTGTGAAGGGGTTTGTTATGACCGTAACCAGGACACACATAGACCACCGTCCCCAGTGTCGGGTTTACTACCATTAGCCGGCCCGCCATGTGTGAGCTTTTTTTAAACTTGGCTCTGGGTAAAATCCCTTTTACCTACTTTCACCTTCCCACTGTATCAAAGGCACCTTGTTGCTCCAGCAAACAGTTACACAAGTGGACAAGCAGCTGTGCCTTTACATGCAGCATGTGACGCTGCAGATGTTTGGACATGTGGTCACTGTTTACATTACAAGTCCAGTACCGGTCCGGTGTCAGACTCCCCGGAAATCGATGGACACACCTCCCTCCTCTGTTGAGAATACATCATCAATTACAGAGAAGCACTGGGAAGAGGAAATATGACCGTTGCTGGGGTTCAGGGTGTAGACTTATTGTCTGCACTGCGGCAAACACACGGCTGAAAGCAGATCTCTTCAAATGCAAATCCACGGAAGGTAGAGATAAAGCGGTTTTGCAATGCGATGTTTGCCCACAATTTACCAGTCAAACCACTCTTCCCGGCAGCCTTCAGATGTGCACTGTTTACAGACAACACACTCCTGCTACCCAGACGAGGGGGATCTGATTCTATCTCTTCTCACTTTTGTTCTCCGATTTGCATATCAAACCTTTTCATGGTACGTTTTTGGGCCCGTTTGTTTTTCTGATGACTTGCCACTGCTTGCTCACGACAAACGCTCATCTACCCTTATCTACTCGAGGTGTGTCCTTTGTGACTTCCTTTGAAAAGGATTGTGCAGTTTATGATCCGACGTAGACCACTGGGAGCGATAGGGAGAAAGTACAGTGCCTGGCTTCAGTTTGGCAAAAACATCCAACCATTTCAGGGTGGTGGGCATCCTCCTATAAACACTTTACAGCTGGAATAATAAAGTGCAGGCTCCTTGCATGCAGAGGAGTTAGGACGGGATTGTTTTAGTCTGCTCCATTGACCAAAATGAATGGTTGGATTAACTGGTTTCTCTCAATAGTTTCAGCAAAAGGAGAAACAACTGCCACCTTTAATCTACACCTGCAGGCTGTCAGTCAGGCCTTTAATTTCCCTCTGGGTGTGTCGCCTGTGTTTGACACCCAGCATTGTGCCAACCTGTGTCAACACTACAATAAGCCTGTGTGAGGTGTGTCTGGTGACGTTAACAAAAGAAAGAGCTCTGCAGGTAACCTTCAGGCAAGTGAGTGGGTGAGGGTTTTTTAATTATTCTTATCTGGGGAGAAAGCATGTTAGGTATCTGGAGAGGAACTTTGCATACTGGAGAATGCCAGGTAGAAACCGGCTGAACAAGTCTACACACAATACAGGACAAATAAAGGTGCACCGAGATAAGATACTCCGACTTGTCAAGGGCATAAACTCATCAAGTCACCTTAATAGAGCCACACAACTCATCTATATCCCTACAAAGACAGATCAGAGGAGAAAAGCTGATTCTGAAGAGTGCATCAAAGTTTTGACGAAGCCCGTCAGCCATAATGCTCCACCTCCCACGCCATCACATTAATGCCAGCATTTACAGGGTTAACCGCAACATCTCCTTACCACAGGAAACCCAGACGGGTGAGGGAAAAAAAGAGGGGGGAGTGAGGAAGAGAGAGAGAGGGAGTGTGTGTGTCACAAAAACACACAGGACACGAGAGAGCAGAGACGACGGACGAGAACAGCCGGCAAGAAAACTATTTGCGCAGGAAAATAAACTTTGATCTACGTTTCTCTTAAGGCGCCGGCGTTTCTCTCCTGAAGTAAGCAGATGACATTCACAGCTTTGTCTTACCTTGCTTCTTCCGTACTCTCCACTGCCACGCTAAGATTAAGGTAACGATGTGGCCCACAACCACCAGGGCTGGGAACACATTTCCAGGGGGCTTTGCCGGCATCGGGCCTGGTGGAAAGTGGAGAGTCCCACTTCTGAAGATAGACGGCAGAGCCGGGGGAGGGAGGTGGTGAGGGGTGAAAGGTGAGGGGGAGTGGAGGGGGGTGTGAGCGCCTCGCGCCTAGGGGTGTGGTGCCATCCCGGACTTTAAAACGAGCGGTGCGGCCAAGTTGTCCGTGACATTCACGAGAGAGGGAAGAACGAAAGCACACCCCTCCCTCTGCTCGCTTCCCTCTGACTCAGTCCTCTGGCACAAGTGGCCGATCTCCCTCCCTCTCTCCCCCGTTTGCCCCGTACTTTACGCTTAACAATTCCTCTCTATCTCTTCTACACACTCTTCTTTGTTAGTTGAAATTGGATTCGTTTCCAAATTAGCACTAATACTCCCAGCACACGCAACTTTGGAGCTTTAAGGTGAAAGAAGTTTTGTCCTCCTGCGCGGCTCAAGTGACTCCGCCGGTTTTGCCCTCGCTGCTCGTCTGGCTCGCTGCAGCCTATCTGCAGGAGTTAATAATATATGAGGCAGTTTTGTGAGGGACACACACACACACACACACACACACACTTCAGTCAGCCTTGATAAGAAGCAAAACTAAGCTCAAGATCCAGCTTTGAGCCACTGTCAAAGTTTCCAACTCACTCTATAGAATTTTCTTCTACCAAACGAAGCCCCTTCAGTTATTTTCCATCGTGGTTCATGAGTCACAGCTCATCCAAGGCCAGTTCCGTCCCACTTTTCCAAATGTTTATACTGAAACCATGCCTCCCCAGTTTCATTTTCCCCTTCCCATAATAACCCACGCTATCAATTCATTCTCATTATGTAACTTCACTAGGTTTCCCTCGCCGTCGCTGTAATTGCTTCCTTATGCTTGGACAGCACAGTCAAGTTCCTATAAGCTTCCCGAAAACCTACTTAACCACATACTGTTTTACCACCAAGCATTTTAAAATATCCCTTCAACTTAACCCTTGAATCAGAAATGTTTTTCCTCTGGACAATTTCACCTTCGCCTCAATGAATGATTTCACAACAAAGACAATTAAAAAAAAACAGATCAATGTGATAAATGATGAAAAGGTCATTCGCTGTGTGTGTGCCGCCATGTTGCTTTGACGTCAGGTTTCTGTCAGTGAATCTTCTAGTTTCCCACTTTAAATAAACGACCTGAATGACTTTTCCATTGCACTTCTCTAAGCTAATAGCTACGTACATGGAAAGTAGCTAAAACTGTAAACCCTTTCCACTCGTCTCTAATAAAAACCAATTCTAAAAGCAAAAAAAAGCTTGCATCACTGCTGAGACATCAAATCATCTTGCTGCAGGCAAAAAGGCGTCTCTGCCAGCCGTTCTGTTGTCAGAACAACTTGGTCGGTGTGCACCAGAAACAGCGTCACCGCCGAAACCCAACACCAAGACCGGTGTCATGATCACACGTCCACGACAATGCAATGCCACATGCCAACCGTGCTCCATAAAACAAGCAGAAATAGACGCTAGAACCTCCACGTCTAGCCACTTATGGCATGAGCACAGCGTTAAATAACACAGAGGAGGATTTAATATCGTCTTTCTTACAGACTGAACAAGCCCGGGTACAAACAAAGCTGAATTAATACATTTAAAGTTGCCTCACAGTGGAGTCGGGAACAGAAGCTAATGCACACCCACAACCAAGAAGAAAGGGGGATTGTAAGTGAGTGGTTTTTAGCTGAAATGTTGGCATTTTTTTCTGAGGGAGACCTTATATGATCCCAGTTTTTAAAATGTCATCCAGATCCCCCAAAGCCTTGGAAACGGTCAAATTGGCAATTAGTCCCAGTGAAGACTGGGCAAAGGGAATAAAAACCAAGGGAGCAGCACAGACGTCTGGAATAAATTCCTTCCAGCCCTCCTTCATGGGAGGAGCCGGCCCCCTCCCACTCTCCTCACATGGTATGCTCAATGAGTCCCATATTGCGATACATGCTCTGCATACCCACGCAAAGGCAATAAAGACAAACTTCACATCAGTCACGTGTAAGAAAATATTTGATTTCAGTTAAAATGCCTCAAATGACAAAGTTTACCCAAAGGACACAGGTAAGTGAGCAATGAGAGGAATGTCAGAGATGTTTTTAATCAGCAACCTTCTCAATAGAGAGACTGATGCTGGGAGTGGCAGTGTCCTCAGATGCCATGCATAATGTCAAAAAAAAAAAAAAAAAAAAAAAAAAGGCAATTACGTTTATTCCTGCTGTAGCATCCCTAAATGCACTGATTCAGTCTAAAGTGAAAAATCCCCGTAAAAAAAAGCAAACCTACCGGCCGGCGGTCCTGGACAGAAACAGCAGCATAAGTCCATCTTTGCTCTGCGTCTTCGCAACTTTTAGGGAAAATACTGGACTGCCAGGGAGTCAAATCTGACCTCGCGACATTGTGTTCTGTTGAAAAGCAGGGGGGCGGGCTGAAAAAGCAAGCTAAGAAAGAGAAAAAAAAAAGAGAGAGAACCGGAGGCACGGCTGGGAAGTGAGAACTAGACAGCGTTGCGAGTTTGACTTAATTTGTGAGGCTTCCTCAGTGGAAACAGCATCTGGTGGTTTCTGACAAGCTCCACTGGATGGAATCCATGTGCAGGACTCCAGAACCTCCCAGGGACACATTCACATTTTCTTATAGGATTTCGACAAAGAGCGGAAAACGTGACTTTTGCCAGCAAGCTTCAATAACAAAGGCTTCTCTGTGAACGTCATAAAAAAGTTGGCAACGGATAAATTATGAGCCCACTTCCACAGGATATGGATCACTCTGTATGATTACAGTTAAAAGCTAAGAGAGCGGGACCTGGAACATCTGACTGATAGTAAACATATATATAAAATCAATAAGTTACAACAGATAGTGTCTTTATGTAAATGTTTGCTTCATTTGGCTGTAAATATAATTGTGGATTTTAGTTGAGATCCATTGCAAGTTTTATGATACGCTAAAGATAAACTGTACTTGATTTGATATTCAGCAAAAATGCCAAAGATTCCAGTTCCTCAATTTCTATAACTGCAGATTAAATATCTAATTTTGGACTGTTAGTTGTATTAAATGAACAAAAACAAACATTGCTTGCAGCCCAACAGACAGATGACAACCAAGCAAAACTAGAAATCTATTCAAGGCAACATACAGTCTGAGCACCTTGAAGGCATGTTATCTATGCAGCTGTGTATCCTTTGGGAGCCCACCCAGACCTCATACTTCACTGTGATGCCTTGTATACACTTATTACAGTCTTATCCTAGCGTGAGACGTGAAGCAGCCAATCAGGAGCCCTCCAGCTGCCCACAGCCCCTGGGTTTAGGGAGCAGGGAACATGATCCCAGACAGTGCCAAGCTGCGTGGGTGGTGTGGTCTTCAGTGTAAAGCTATGAACTATAATCTCCTTCAAACTTATTCTCTAAATAAACACTGGGATCAGAATAAACCAGACACTGTTTTCTGGTAAAAAAAGAAAAAAAAAACTTAAGGAAGATGTAAAACAATGTGTTAATGAGAAACACAAAGCCCTGTTCTAGACCGTTATCTGATACACTGGCAGTGGCAGACACACCCATGCTGTACCTGCTGCAGCCTCTCTGGTCCTCTACACAAGCAGAGAATCACCAGAAAGTACTTCTGTGCTGACACCTCTTGGTAAGAAGACAGAACTGTTCCAGCAACGGAGACTTCCTACCTTGGCCGTGTTGAATCAAAGCCTCCATGAAGTCTCGAGAGCGATTCGTTTCCATCGAAAGCTCAAGCGGTTTCTCTCCGATTTCCTTATATAATAAATGCAGCTTCTAATGCTATGGAACTCTGTGTGCTAGTCCATTCAAACACAGTATAGTCCGTTTGAATGCTGGAGTTTATGTTCAGTGCAGGCTGGGCTAAAACACTGAAAGGGCAGATGAAAGGTGGCAACTGCCACATGTTCTCATCCAGACTGCTTTGCCCTTTTTGCAGAGGCATGAGGGAGGAAAAGCTGAGTGTGGCTCAATTGGGCTCACATTTCCCGGTCTCTCTCTCTGCTTAGTCATATATCAACCCTGACAATGGAAAGTTTCCCAGCAGGCTGCATATTAAGGTAAAACCTAAATATGTGGCTTATGAAGAGTCCCTGATCATCGTCAAGCTGAAATGTTGGGTGAGTCTTCATAATAATGAACTGGAAAATGCTGCATATCCTGCGAGATGAGGAGAAAATGACAGGACGGTCTGTGCACGTATATGACGTGCAATACAGTAGCAGGACAGCAGCTAAAGCAGATCACTTTTCCCCCAGCAGATGGCAGAATTAATCACAACTCAATACAAACAATGTCTCCATGTGTGTAGAGTATTCTATACAGGAAGTGAAATCTCAAAATCGAACATGTTAAATATCTTCTAATTTTGCACCATCCATGAAAAATGCTTGTATAGTAAAAATGAATATCTACAAAATGTAATATTAGCTAAATAGAGTTTTTTAAGTAGCAAAAGTAGTCCCTAATTCAATTCCCAAACTAATATATATTACATGCCTTGATGTAATGAAAGCTGTTCTACAGCATGATAAAGCCCAAGTTCCCCATGAGGATACACTGGATGCTGTCATTATAGTCTAAAATTAAATACTAGGCTGACTGCCTGTGTCTGTACTTGTATGGAACAATTATCACCATCAGTGTTGAGCAAGTCACTGAGGAATTGTAATATTAATTATGTTGTAATATTTGTTAATGATAACTCCTTTAAAAATAATAATTTACTCCTTGAAACACATTGCATCAATTTCATAACTAGTGATGCAAGCAAGACACCGGCTGGCCCAATTCTTCATTCCCAGTAAAATGACACCCCATCTGCAGTCTGGTTGTTATTTAGCTGTATGGAAAATGACAAGATACTTGTATTGTTGGAACATCAAATTATCGCTCTCTCCACCTCACAAACACAAAGCAGCGCCCATAGCAACGCTCAGATAGACTAATGCAGCCAGGAGAACAAAGAGGAAACAGACAAAGAGGAGGAAGAGGAAGAACTAAGATTAGATCAAACCTTCCAGGATGTCAGGACACCCCTTCTGATGCTCCTTCTCAGGGTCCTCTGTGAGGAAGCCTTGGTCTATCTGAAGCAGAGTGGTCTTCAGGGCAACAACCGGACACTCTGAAGGGACTACAGGGCCGGGACAGCCTGACCCAAAGGCTGGACTGGTGGAGGTCTCTGAGGTGACATGAAACTCAGGAATGGTCTTCTCCATGTTGTTCTTCACCACTGTTTCTGTGGCTGCTGATGGAGGGGTTGCTGAGTCATGGTAAGGACGGGAGGAGAGGTCTGCTCGGGTCACAGGGCCGAACTCAACCGTTTCTTTAGTCAACAAATCAGCTTCCTCAACTACCCCTTCCTCGTTAACCTCCTGTTGTTCTTTCTTTTCAGTAAACTTGACCGACAAAGGGATTCTTTGCTGGTCCACCACCACATGCTCAACCTCAGGTAATACCTCTCCAGATACCTCCAAGGCTAGATATGAGGTTTCTTCTCTCGTCACACCTGGGATCAATTTTTCTTGCCGCTCCTTAATGGTATCCTCCTGCATCTTCACACATTCTGCAGGTGGATGAGCTGCAGTCACCTCAACAACCTTCTGCAGGACTTCTTTCACTGTGGGGATCGCTTTTGAGAACTTTGGCACATTGGAACAACATGGGCCTAAAGAAACAGATAGCTTGGCTGAGTCAGGACCTTTGGGGACTCTGTCCTCAGCAGGGAAACAAGAAGCTCCAAAAGGTTTACGGTTATCCTCTTTTTCCCGGTGTTCCTTTCCTCTGCAGAAACCCTCGTCTCTCTTCAAAAAGGTCTTCATCCGAACAGCGGGCCAGCCAACTGATGCATCACATTGGTAGGAACCTCTGAAGTTCTTTGGAGGCCTCCAAGAGTCTTGTCTCTCTTCTCCAACTCTCTTGTGGCGGTAAATGTGCCTATCCATCGTGGCCTCCTGGATTTGTCTTCCAGGCTTGGGTTTTGGGAAGGACGATGTGGGTCTCTTCAAAGTTTTGACTCGGTCGGCGGATGCAAGGTGACTAACACTTTGAAGGGGTGCAGGCATGATCTCTGGAGGCAGGTGCAGGTAATCCCGCAGGTACGCTATTCCTTTGTCGGTAAGATAGTAGTAGGCGTGTTTCCAGGCAAAAGTCTCCCTGACGAAGCCCTTAGATTTGAGAGATCTCATGGCGCAGATCACCTTTAGGTTGGCAACACCTGTGACCTCAGGGTGCATGGATTGTGGACGCTTGTCCTTCTTGGCCACAATGACACCATCTCGGAAGATGAGCTCATAGATTGCCCTTAGGTCGGCTAAAGGCATTATCATTCCGGCCACCATTTTGACTTGGATGGGGTTTTTTTTAGCTCTTTGAGGAATTTCTTCTCGAAATATTTCCAAACACTGCCACTTCAACATGCAGCGGTCCCATGCAGTTACATCACACAAACGAGCTTGATCCTGATAACTAATCTCTTTACTAAAATGTCATCATGAGTCAGCATGGCAAAACAGCGATGTTCACAACCCCTCCTACCTTTCTGAGTCCCCAGTCGAAAGACAAACTGAGTGGACGAGAAGCGAGAGGGAAGAAAGGAGGAGAATTCAAGGGGGTGTGTGCACGTAAGATGGAAACAGAAACCTAAAGCATCAGAGGGAGAAGGTTTGTATCCTGTGTGGCTGATGGGGATTACAGCTATAAACACATCGCCGTCTCATTAGCTATTCCAACATATGAACAAGCAAATACAAAGAAAGAGGCTTCACTCCCCTGTTGATTGCTGTTCATTTACTCGTGTTGGAGAGCATAAAGCAACGTAACATCCTTGGTAGTATATAAAGGTTGATAATAGGTGACTTTGAATCACAGGATATATTGAGAAAGCTGGTGGAGAACTAACGCTCCGTTTGTGAAACCAGGGAGATAGAAGATGAAAAGATTCCTCTGATGAGCAGAAGAGACGACACATAACCCGCTATCAACACACCAAGGCTACAACTTTAAAAAGCAAAAGGTCGATGGTATTTAACACGTCACTTCACCAACGTTGTCGGTACAAAATGAACAGCACTCTTTTTATGTTAAACTTGCTGAAGGTGTCCATTACAATATAATGTCACATCTAATATTTCTTTCCAAAGGTCAGGAGTTGTGTCAGAGTTCTTAAATGTCTTGTGGAAAAACAAATGAGAGTCCACCATCTGTCGCTATTTTTCCCTCAGCAGCCAGAGCCCACATCCCAAACCAGCCAACTCTGCAAACCAAAATGGAAAAGCCATCAAGTCACTTCTTTCCCCTAAGAGAAGACAACTGTGCTTGTGTTTTATTCTTTGGTGCTGAGCCTCTTCTGAGAGTGATCGACAGTGGAAAGCAGTACGGAGTCCAGGATGAAAGTAGGTTGGCAGTGGGGCTAACAATTCATGGAGGAGGTTTGGAAATGTTTGCAGGGGATGGTGATTTTTCCCTATGAGCCTTTAAAAAAGGTGTTGGAACTGTGCCCTCCTGGAACAGCTTCAGTTCTTCCTGTAATAAATAGCAGAATAAAGTAAATGCTACAGTCGGGCAGCAACCACGATGGAGCTAAATCAGGGCAATCGTTTTAATCATTTGAAGAAAAGAAAACAACTTGAAATTCTCTCTACTGGCCATCAGGGGGCGAGTCTGATCGTATGGAAGTCTATGAGAAAATGACTCTACTTCTCACTTGATTTATTTAGGATTTGGCTACAGTGTAATCACATTAAGTGCCCCAGACTGTTCATGGCACCTAATACAGTGAAGAGTGATGAGAAAACTGACACTTAACCGTGCAAACATCTGTTAGCACTCTTTAGTTTCGAGGAGTAGCGGTTTTGTAATAATGAAAATCACCCTTCGCCTGTTTGCTTGTCACCCTGTTTGTCAAAAGAAATGAATGTGAAACAGATTTCCTATTCTCTACTGGGAGCAAGGTTTCATAATAAATCCAGGGAGCAGCCGTATGTAGAAGAGGCATAAGGTTAGTAAGACCTGGGTTAAACAGTATTAGTTAGTAATTCTTACAGTTAAATAGATGCTTTGTGTGTAGGCCGCATACAACTATGTTCAAATAATATTTGAAAGTCCTTTTCGTCACACTATGAACCTGCAGCTGGAGGTAACCCCACCCATCTGGGACAACCTTAAAACAATCACTGCAGATTTGTTTGTGCCAGACACGGCTCCACTGCAGATCAAACCAGGCAAATGATGTGCTGCCAGTTCCCTGGTATTTTGATAGCCAATGATGATATACTGAAGCGGTAAGTAAAGATATCTGAAAGAACGAATCACAAATCATAAACATGGCTGAACTGCTGCTTTGCCAGCATGGGTAAAGCCTTGATAAATGGCATGGCAGATTCAATCCGTCACGCCAGAAGAAAACTCTCTCCAAGTGCAAGAATTCAGTGGTATTTAGATTCATCTTAAACCTGGAGGCCTGGTTTGAGTTGGTTATTCCACCTGCTCTTCATTACCTGTCCTTTGAACCACGGCAACAACAGACGTTTGTTTGGTTGCTATCACCAAATGGCAGATGGAGAGAAATGAAATGGTCTGCATCGGACCTTTTCCACCTTCAGCTCTCAACTAAAGTTGATTACACAAAGTAATACTTATTACAAATGTATAAATAAACACTACGTAGTCACAAATTCATTTTCAACCAAATGGGAATTAATGCAAATTCTTAACATCTGGATAGAGAAAAAGCAGCAAAATTGTGTGTAGCTACTACATATGAATAGGTGTGATCATAAAAAACCCGGCATGCTAAACGTTTTCCTGGATATAAATGAAGACACCGTTTAATTGCGTCCCTCTTTGAGCCGTGGTGAACGCTCATTGCCATGGTGGAAGAGGCAGCCGACTAGAGAATGGAGACAACCAAAGGTGACAGAGCCTCCATTTTTAAAACAAACCCATTCAACTCCTCTGGCTGATGAAGTGCTCTCTGCATTCCAGCACAGACTTTATAGTGAGTAATTAAAGCTACATGGTTGTCTTCCAAGTCGTTAAAGGAGCTTTGCATTTTCTGACATTTAGAAGCGGAGCATTGGGAAAAGTCCTACACACAGACACACACATCTGGTGGTCAACACTCTGACTATTCAACAATGATTACAATCTAACATGCTGATCAATAAACACCTGAGGCTATTCTGCTCAGCAGTAAACGGCTTGCAGTGAAATTAAAGCCAGCGGGTGTCACTTCATCTTTCTTCTTCTATGTTCCATCTGTTTTCTCTGATCTGGAGTTGGATCTCACATCTGTCTGCCTGATGTTTTTGTTCACCGAATTCAAAAAATCTTTTACTTATTCAAAATAATATATTTCACCTAAGGCAGACAGATTCTTCGCAGATTTGTCTCAGAAAAAAATCCTCCTGAGGTTTAAAGAGTAAAAAACAACTCGGGGCCGTAGGGTTGACCACCAATTTAAAGAGTTTCTTTGTCAAAACCATAGATGACAAAAACGTTATTGTTTAGGCTAAATGATGACACAACGCAGCTGACACAAACCAGCCGTGTGTATAAATAAGCAGTCAGCTGAGGGTAAAAGGCCAGTGGGGCAACACAGACTTTCCCTGGATTCACACCTTCATGACTGCAAACTGCCCTCTAGCAAGAACAAGTCTGCAGGATATGTAGAGGTGTGAATCTTCCCAATTTGATTTTGACAGAAAATTGACAATAACATTTTTTTTTAAAGAGCAGAAAGCATAGGTGAATGTGTATCAGTGCTGAGGAAAATGAGAATACGAAGAAGTTTTACGTAAAGAAGCCAAAAGAAGACGGAATAATGGGTGATTATTGGTTATTGCTTTGCTCAAGGGCACATCAGCAGCATCCAGGCAGCTCTCTAACTACCAGTCTACCTCTATAATCGACCCTCGGTTCCCAAGCCACGTATCCGCGGACTGAGCACCCAGTTTGGGCCTGAGGAAAGTTCATCATGAATTCAGTCTTCATTAGGATGTTGGAGGAAGAAAAACAAAAGATTTCAGCGCTGCACACCACTCAGGCTGGAAGTGTTGTTCAGTACACAAGCAACGGAACATGAGCTGTCTCGAGGGCAATTGGGGTAAAATGGCTGTCAGTATGAGCAGCTAATGGACGCGCCACGTGTCTGACTGAAGCACTGAGACCTCAGAGAAAACCCAGAGAGGCATCTCACGGAGGCGTGGAGCAGCTGCAGCGTCGACACAACGATACAAAGCATGTAAAGAGGAAATGCTGCTCAGTGCAAAGGTGACGGGGCCGAGTTCGTCTCAAAGATCACGGAGCTAAAATGGCCGGCTTGGAAAACGGGATAATGGACGACTGCACTTTGCCCGAGTTGCCAGTTTGCCAAATCAGATCATAAGAATACTGTGTGTGTCTGAAGAGGAACTACACCATGGATGAGGAAATACGAGTGTGTGTGTGGGTGTGTGTGTGTGTGTGTGTGTGTGGCCACTGCAGTGAGTCATCAAAAGCCCATGGTAGGGTGTGGCCGACCGAAGAATGCCTGTAACCATAGGAACATGACACACCACAGAAATATGAGCAAATGCACAAGGCCAGAACAGTGGTCAGAATAGATAGCATCGCTCCTGGCAACACAGAAAAACAGTTAGTCTTTCCCGGAACTGAGAGTCGCTAAGTGGTTCATCATCATGGAACCATGACTGACCATCTAAATCACATGATTAAAACGTCAAAAAAAAAGCAGGCAAACTGGAAAAGACCGGATTACACGTTATTTTAGAGGCTTTTTCACGTTACCATGCACACACTTTCATCTCCAGTCTATAATGCCCAAATATAAACCCGACCACAGGAACGAGAGCGGTTGAGTTATTACAGGAATACTATTTTGAGGATCTCTACTGTTTGGTGTTTCCCAAATGCTCCAGTTTCACATTTAGTGGTGAAGCGTGGACCCAATGTATTACATTTATTACTCTCTAGCCTTCAGGTATCTCTCAGTCTCAAAACGCTTGGTGACCCCAGGTCTATATACTGGTTGTTCTGTTGCTAAAGCAGTTATTTGAGGGATGCTTAAGGAGATAGAAGTGGATAGTTCTCTCCAAAACAAAACAAAAATGAGAAATGTCAAACATGTCTAATATAAATCACGAAACCGCACACATAGTCTCATTTAAGCTACTTTTTCTCCATGGAGGGTTCATGGCTCATTAACATACCTTAAATCTCAGACTCAAAACACTGTCTTCTTAGATGCTAACTAACTATGAAGAAGAAACGTTGTCCCCAACTGCACTATGAGGATATCACCCAAAGGGAATTTATGGTAACGGGTTATATATCCACCGTGGTGCAACAATGGTGTTTTTGACTGCCAGATAACAACTTAAAGGCACTTTGGCGAAGCCTTGGATGAACCTCCCCTAGTTACAGTCCTCTCTGGTCCAGGACGGTCATGGTATGTGTGGGGTGCCGTATATCAGCTTTGCCCTCCTCATAAACCCAACTGTGACAGTGTGAAAGGGGCGCCTTTAAAATGAGTCCTTTCACTGAGTGCTTCACCCCCCAGACTTTGCACTGCCATGACAAAAATGCATGATAGTGAGTACGATTTGCCTGGAGGAGAGTGGCGAAGAAGAGGTCCTGTGAGGAAAGAGTAGATTTTTTTCATACGTTGGTGGGCGCCTCGCTGGCTGTTGTCGACTGTTTTGCCTGCGGTGAGGGTTGGCAAACAAACAGCCCCTGTAGCTTTTATAAAGCCGTCTCATGCCAGGCAAGTTCTGGAAATGGCAAGGAGCATTTTATAACTTACAATTACTGACTTAGATTTCAGTAGAATGGATAGTTGCACCAGCAAATCCATCCTCTCATCAAGGGGTTAAAGACTTCATTTGAGATACGGGAGTACAGAAATAAAGACAGTCTCGAGCTTCAGATCAGATACAGTCGATTCACTTGGCATCAGAGCAAAGAGAACGCCAGACACGATGACGTGCATCCTGCAGCCTCTAATGCCACCAACAACCACGGCACAGGCTGCCCAGTCACTATCAGTATTATGTCAAAATAAAAGCTGTATTCATCTGAAAGCCAGGCCACATACAAAGCTGCTGTGTAACAAGAGGGGGATTAATTTGGATGGACAGTAACGAGAGGATTGTGACAAAGACGGAGGAGGGCCTGATTTTATAAGGACTCTCTGGTCTCAGAAGACCGTTTGCATTAGCGGCTCACCCGTTCTGTGCCAGCTCACAGCCTCCACTGGCGCACACCGTCACTAGGGAGCCCCAACTCAAACCCACAAACAGCTTTACAGGCAGGAACAGCCACTTACCTAGGAGAAAAAACACAAGAGAAAGAAGCAAACACTGTTACTAAAAATGCAGCGTGGACCAAAGTGAAATATCCACCATTTCAAAAGCATACTCTTTAAAAATAAGTGCCAGTTAAAATGGAAGGAACACTTTAAAAAACAAAAACAAGTTAAAAAAAATGCAGATTTTAATGGATTGAGCAGCGCCTTTCGGAGAAAATGCTTTTAAAGACATGAGAGGCAGATTAATGAGTACACCACAGGACCATTAAGGCAGGATTAAAGAACATAAAATACAACCCCAATATCATAGTAATGGCCTGTCTTTATAGCACCAATCCACCAATTCTGGCAACTTGTACAAGGCAGTAGCTTCACTAACAGTGCCACCTTCTGGCCACTTCAGGGAAAGCTCAAAAACCAGAAGCAATGTTTTAAAACTTGTCTTCCAAGTGGTTTAAGACACCCCAATTGATTCCCTCTCCCTGACAACACAAAGAGAGCAACCACGTCCCACCGAAGGGAGGATTAGAGAGGATGTGTCAATTTACGAAGGCAGTCAACCCTTCTGAATTTCAGGAAACATGGGGTTAATGAGATTATGTAATCACATCAGCTAAATTAGGAGGCCACACACTGAGGATCGTGGCCAGACCACATCAACCTGCATGACTGACAGCTCTAACAGGATTATGCTGAGGAATACAGACCCTGAACCGACCACACATTCAACACTCACAAACTGGATTACAAGAAAACAATACCATCATTCACATGCAAGCATGTCGTATGATCTACTGTTAATGCAAAATCATGATTACAATCAAATGATGTCTCTGCACGGCTCCAGTTTTCCCTTCTGGAGTGAATCATTCCTGCGGCTGGTCTGAAACAGGTGAGGAATCTGAAACGTGGCCGTCCACAGTTTCGTGCGGCTCAAATAGCAGCTGAAGCATCTGAGAATACTGCTGTTACTGAGACGGGGAGGCTGACATATGAGCCCTACATCTCTGAGCGTGAAATGCAGACAGGATGTATGCATTAGCAGCATTCAAAAGACACGCCTAATGAATGAAGCCACGGCATGCTTTTGAGAATTACAACTGTACACAAATCTAGATTTCTGCACACATTTAGTGCATTCATGAGAATCCAACGTTGTAAACTCTCTGCTCTGTCCCAACCACAGAAGCTGCTTATTCATCCCCTACATTGTTCATTTGATGCTGGGAAATTCTTGGCAGCAGAAAGTGCAGCAGAGGAGGAAAAAGAAAACGCTGATGTAATGCAGGACTGTTATCTGCAGATCGAACAGAGCTCAGCTACTGATGCACACGTGCAACATATCTTGGGGGCAAATAAGGAAGCAAATCACAGAGGGAGACTTATTCATCCCCAGACTGCAGATTAAAACCAACACTATATGCTTGTAAATCATCAGGAAACCACATAATAACCCTGTCATGATGTTAATCATGTTATTTTTACGTTGCAGATTCGGTCGAGGAGAGAATCAATGCATCATCAGAAGAGGGAGTTTCACATCATGGTCATTAAGGAGTCCTCATGAGATATTCTGTTTTTGGACAAATAATATCTGAAGTGAAGTGATTAAACTATAAAAGATATCACCACAAATGCATGAATCTTCTTGTTAATACACTCATTGTCAAAATAGTTGTGTGTTATCACGGACATTAAAAGTACTTCCTGTCTGCCTCTGTTCAAGCGTGGAAAAAAAAGACAGCTGATGAATGAGGATCACCTGCAGGGCTTATAGGCAGCTGCTGCCTGCTCAGCACTCTGTGTGTACAGTACAGTACAGTATAATACAGTAAAAACAATGGCTGACCCTGCCTGAGCTCCAGTCACTGTGAAGAGGGAACAGCCAAACAAACACACCTGAATTCAACAAGCAAAACACAGGTAATATTTGTATGCAGATGTTTGTTTTTCTCCTGAACACAAACTTGTTTGTACCAGGCGGCAAGCTTGAAGTGCATTCAACTTGCATTCTCTCTACTGGCCATCAGGGGGCGACTCCTCTGGTTGATAAAATACATCTAAGTCTGAGATAATGACTACTTCTCACTTGATTTATTATCTTGTAAACATGAGTTTATGGTCTTAATCTCTAGTTGCAAGTTTCTTATTTTAACTTTAAAAAGCCCAATGTAAACAATGTTTCTATGATGTTTTTATGATATTTAAATCCCATTGTCATGTATTACAATATAGTTTATTCTTTAATGTGAAAATAAAACAATCTGTTAATATTTAAATCGGTGGGCAACACTGAAATTGAACCGAATGTCAGTAAGCCACTTTGCCTCTTTGCCACGTACGTCTGAAACACTAACCGGCTTGGAGGTCAAGTGCACTGACCCCTGCCCTGACCTCCCTTTTAACTGGATCCACCTGGTTTGAACCTTGCCCGGCTTAAAAGCCCTTTCATCTTCCTTTCACCACCCGGCACATAACATTCAGAAAGTTCCTTCACAACAGTGCACTAGTTGTGAAAACATGCTGATAAGGGCGAGGAACCTTGGAGTAGAGATAGTGGTGAAAAACACAGAGCTGCAGATATAACTAATGGTAGAGAAAGTCCACCTTAAGAAGTTGAGGAATAAAGAGTAGAGTAAGAGAAGAAGACTTGTCAGTGATTCGTCACCAAGGCCATGTGTCAATAGTGGCCCTGCTTGTCTCAACACATACAGAGGAGCATCAACCAGCGCTTGTGTTAAAGAGCTGAAATGCCTGTAAATAGCTGACAAGAATGCACAATGGGCGCTATGGTCTTGAGGTGACGACATGCTTACAAATGAACTGAGCTGCACTGAGTAAGCGGCAGTGTTCAACATGTTAAGTAACTCCATTGGCAGCGCTCAGTGAAGCGAGGGAGCTTTTGTCCCCGGAGCCCTGGGAAAACATTCTCAGCCTGTCCCCAGTGGGTTGGACTCCTTCAGATCCCTCTCCAGGATCATTTAAATGGTCCTGGCACCCTGCAAGCTGTTCCAAAGCGTTACCACATTTAGCCAGAATACTCCAGACAAACCTCAGCTTTTAGAAAGGTTCCCCTTTGGGCTGAGCCAGTTTCACCAGTATGGTGGTTCTCTCCTCAAATTAGAGGCTTTCTGTCGCTATAAATGTCAGTCAGTCTGCTGTTAATCCTTTCACTTAGTGAAATGAGGATGGTACACACTTATGCAAAGATTGGTGTGAAAGTAGCACACAAAGTGGCCTGAATATCTGATAAACTTAAGTCGGTGGTGCTAGGCGATGGGAGGACAGACGAAGTATTTGAATATATTAAGATGCCTCAGGGACACAGCATGCTTAGACTATCCATACAGGATGTATGCCATTAACAAAGACTATACAAAGACTTGAATTAAATACATACAGAAGGCCTTTGTTTTACTCTGCAGGTTGAGCATTTAACACAAATGGTCCTATTGGGTAAATCCAGTGTATGTGTTGTCACAGCAACATGTCAACAAACTTTTTACCACAGTTACTTTGCATCAACCTCAGTGGAGAACAGGGTTTCCATACTTCTGCCATATTCAAATACTTTCTTCAATATAAATTATCTGTTTATTTTAAAAAAAAAGTGTGCGAGACATTTCTATCTGCACCAAAATGACCTCATGGAGAAATAATGTGTTTGAAATCATAAATCTGTGACAGTGGAGCAGTGAGGAACCTGTAAGTGAGGGAGGTGGGAGGAGCAAACTTTGCTGATGTCAGAAACATCTAACCATACTGCACTCTGACAAGGACAGAGAAAATACCACACATTTCCTTCACAGCTACAGATGTTGACTTCTGACTGAGGGGCAGGGCAACGCTTGGCCGTAACGCTGCTGTTACCACGGCGATGCAGCAGCAGCCGCTCTGCAGCAGCCGGCCCGCTCTGCATCTCCCGGCGCAGACGCATTCAATGTGCCGCATGCAGCAGCAGCAGCAGCAGTAACCACGTACCAGCTCGTAAAACACACCATCTCAGCACAATCATTCGCCATGACCCCCGCTCCACCCACTCTGGTCACGCCTGGACACAAAGGAGAACAAAAGCTTTTCATTTGCTTTTATCCACTAGAACAGGGGATTATAATTCCTCCCATTAAACTCCACGGCCCAGATAACCTTCAACGCTCAACTTTTTCCTTCAGCCTGCATCTATACGATGAGGAGGGAGAGAGAGAGAGAGAGAGGCATTGTGGGAAAACAAGGCGGTCCATAAGCATATGACGGTGATGACAGCAAAACATTTAGAAGGCGAGGAGGTACCTTTGAGAGAGCTGATCTCATGCTGGATAGACCTTGCAGGATCCATGCTCACGGTCTTCCCGCCGGCGTCTGCCTGAGGCTCCAAACGGTCGAGTCTGAGCTCTGCAAGGTCAGCTCAGCACTGAAGCACCAGGCTGGAGGATGGAAAGGGCTGTGTGCTAACTGCAGGCTGTTCCTATCCCGCTCTGCCTCTCTCTGCTCTGCTGCCGCCACAGAAGTTGGCAGCTTAGTGTTTTTGTTCACTCCCTTTCTCCCTCTCTCTCTCTTTCCCTCTCTCTCTCTCTCTCCTGCCGGCTCGCACACAATCCCTGTCGGCAGAGAAAAAGGAAGGAAAGCACGTCTCCCTCCTTCCCACCCCTCACCCCTCCCTGATGTTGTCCCGTCTCATCCTCGTGGCTTTCAGGGAGGTGCCCCAACCCATACATGCCATGCACACATCACAACAGTGCATATAGCTGATCTAAGGCAGCCAATGTGAAATGATCACTGCTGCACGAGATACGTCATCAAACAAATATATAAATGCCCTGATAAAATAATACCCTAAAATAAACAATTAAAAACTAGACGCTTGAATCAAAATATAAAATGAATGTAAACCTAGTAAATAAATACCGGGGGGATTGTTTCTCCCTCATCAGGACAGGCCCAGTGACTCAGCATTATATCCCCCTAAAATATGCTAGACTGAAGGAGCCTCTCTATTTTTCATGAAAAATGCTGCAGAGGGGACTTTGGACCTCAGAGGGGTTCAGATGACAGGGCTTTTTGGGTGGGAAACTAAAACACAATCTGAATGAAATGTAATACTGCAATAGTTATGTTTACACAACATTCTTTTAAAGTAGCAAGACTGAGAGAATTAACAAAATCGAAGCAATGATTAGCCATGTAAAGATAGAGTGGAATACTAATGAATTAAGTCACATTCCCTCTGTGTGTGTTGTTATCAGAGCTTTCTTTGAGTGTGATGGCGGTTCAAGCTGATCGTCGTGGAAGCATAGCAACACTGTGAGCTCCGCTTTGCTGTTGCACTGTTAGCACTGCTAGCTAGAACCACGTCATCATGTTGAGTGGCGATATGAATTCTCCCAAACTCATATTAATATCCTTTAACAGCTGAATTTCGCTCATTCCAGCTGTGAAACATATTCCATTAAATGTTTAGATTCAGGTTCAGACTGTGAGCTTGCCAGTTGCTGTATGTACAATTGAATAACATCTGTAATAATTAAATAATACATTTAAAAAATATATATTAAGAACAATCCTATCATTAACAATAGCCAATACACTGAGAGTAAAAGAGGTTTACATTGTTGGATGCCTTGACAGTATTGTTGGAGAAGATGACAGTGAAGGTTATGCCGACTTTGACTCAGCAGTCTCCAATGACTGCTGGAGCTCCGATGTGTCTGAAGTCAGCGTTACTGACATCGCTGGTCTGTCTAAGTATGGATGGACTGACAGGGCCCACATGCCTCGGCACCTCAACACAAACACAAAACATGACTTCCATGTGCAGTATGTGATCTTTAGAGCTCTACGTGGCTGTTGGCCGCTCCAAATGACGCATAACAATCATTGTGTCTATAAAAAATTGCAAAGATTATTACAGTTGTATATAATTATTGCATTTTTTCTTTGCCATCCAGACGTTCTACAATCAATAAAAAACAAAAAACAGCTGGCAGTCTGAACAAGGACAAATATCCCCAAGTACGTCCTTCCGCTGCTTCTATCAATATCACATGATCTAAATGATTACACAGCTCTAGTACAGAGGGTCGTGTGGTCTGATGCATCGGCCACAAGTCCACACTGGTTCAAGTTTCAGAGTCGATGCCATTTCCTGCTCAGGGTCCGTCTTCCTCCTAATGAAGTGTTTAGAGGCCAGACGACTCAAAAGCACAGCTTTTACAATTCAATAGACATACGGAACGTACGAATATTCTATTGATCCGGAGAGGGCGACTTTAACACTCTTTCTATCATAAAAGTAAAATAGCTGAAATATTTAACATTGCCAACAAACCGAGTGGAGACACTTAATCACAACAGGATTTAAAAATGCCCAGAAACAAAACACGTCTCCCACTCCAGCCGCCTGGTTTTTCTTCTAACAGAGTGCTGCTGAATTCAACAGCCTGCCTCTGACCTCGCACTCTCTCTCACACTGATCCTTCATCTTGTACTTGTGCCCGATGGAGGTGCCAAATGATTGCGTCAAGCGTGAGAAAAAGCAAAGTAGGACACCCCCCATCAATGTAAAACACCTGTATATCAAACTGCATTACACTGCCGATATATTTTCAGCCTCTGGGTTTTCGACAGCCTCGTGCTATACTGGAGGAATTATTCAGGAGGGCTGTAATGGCCCCTTTTCTAATCGATAAACAATCAATGAATGCTTGTCAGCGCAGATCCAGTTTCAGTCACAGCAGCAGTGAGGTAATCTACATAGAGAATCTGAAAACTGTATCTGTGGAAAACTGATCAACTCTTGCATCTTGTTTAATCAAATTGTTTCACTTTGTCTCACAAAGGACTTTTCTTCCCCTAAATTGAGGCTCTTAAGCAGATCTTTCTCAGGCTGGCAGTCTGAACTCGGGGCTTTTAAGGGCACCGAGCGTCGGCGTTGGTCCTACTGAGTCCGCAGAGACTATGTTGAATGTTACCAACCCTCCTCCCAGCAGACATATCGACCCGTCATAAAGGGATGGCAGTGAAACTGATAACAGTGCTGATGGATGTGCTCCATTTAGGTGTGGCCGTACGCCATAGCAGTGAGCCTGCAACGGGCACGCCTAAATGGAATGCAGCCATCTTAAATGTTATTGGTTACACCTGTTTGACAAGACAAAATGTCTGCTGTGAGAAGATTTTTTCCTGGGGTTTTTATGCAATATTAAAGGGAATGATCATTTTTACATCTTTATTCTTATTTTCATTGAAGAATGAAGAAAGAAGTTTCTTTTGCTGCAATTTTTTGTCAATTGTGCGGTCCTATGCAGCGGCAGGGGTCTGATCCTGGAAGAAAGCCCCGACAGGCCACTGGATAGTCAGACACCTTACGTCCAGCGATGCTGCTGTGGCTGAATACATGTTTCTACAACTGACTGTCTGTCTTCATGAGATGCCGAACACACTCCTCCAGGCAGAGTCGCCTTCTGACGGCAGGGAGCATGAAAGGAAAATACAAGTTCTTTTTATATATCTGTTATTTATAGAACTGATGACTGTAAATTTAGATTGTATGGACCCAGTAGTAGAGGTGAAATGCTGCCCCCTATTTGCATGTGGCCTGTTATTACACACTGCACCTTTAATGCTGGGAAAAGGAGGTTTTGCCACTCTCTCATTTTATTACAAAAAAAAGAAAAGAAAATGCAACTGGAATATTCCAGAAGACAGAAAAATAAAATCCTGTTTCCATGCTAAATGTCATGGCGTGGCGTGCGGAGCCACCTGACCCACCCCCGGGTGAATCGATGTTTCTGTGCAGCTGTTCAGGACGATGGTGTCAAAACTCAGTCTGACACACAGCCAAGAGTCTCATGTCCCTATTAAGGTGGAAGACCTGATCCACCCCCTCCACCCCTCTCTGGGATGTGGTTCTTCCCACCATGGAGTTCAGCCTTGAGAAGTTAGAGCGGGACCAGAACACACTGTGGTGAGGGTGTGTACTGGATCAGCCACAGAGCCAAACCGATCTCAGGCGTTACATTCACCGTCAGAGGGGCGTGGGGAAGAGGCGATACCATCCTGACTCATTAACGTGATATCAAACCCCGACAGCAGTTGTTGCAGTCCATCTGCACACATATAAACACACAGACAACAAACCAGTCAGGTAGTCAACTGTCAGCTGCTAAATATAATCTCCTTACTATGCATGACTACTAGAACTAATACACAACGTGTCCCGAACACAATACCACAATAATAACTTTCATTTGAGTTTAGTCTATGGCCGCGTCCTGTCTGCATTTACTAGCAAGTAACCACACTGAATTACAGAGCAGATAAACTGACTTGACTTTTTGTTTTTCTGTGTCTGTATCATCTGGACTAACTGTTGTGTACTCCCGACTCCCTCCCAGTCCTGCTGCCGCATCTGCTGTCCGTCTGCAGTGCAAAGAAATGTTGGGAATCCCTATATTATTACACCTACACCACAGAAACCTACCAGGGATAAAAAAAAAAAAGAATAGCTGTGTTCACATCATCAAATCAACAAAAGATTTTATTTACATGTAACTGCCAACTGGCTATGTGGGAGATTCCAGAGGGTTGGCGGATATCAACACATCACAAAAGATGCAAAGAGAGGAAGTACAGCGTAAGGTGGTTAATGTGTGTGTGTGTGTGTGTGTGTGTGTGTGTGTGTGTGGTTTCTTTGAGGCACTTCCAGACTGAAGAGAGGACTCAACAGGAAGACACCAACACACAAAGAATTCACACAATGTGTCAAGATGAAAAAATGTCCCGCTAATCTTCAGAGCTACATCTATGAAAGAACATCCAGGTTGTCTTCTAGCCTTTTGTGCATCACTGACAGAGATCCACTAGAGGCTGTTCTAGGGTCAGCCGGACAACAAATCCATTCAGCATCCTGGATGGTGTTCCTGATAACTGGCCTTTAAAAAGACGTGAATCAACATCATGATGATGATCAATATATTTTTTAAATACTTTGTTGAGCTCTTGCACCAAGTGCCAGGAAACCACCATCAACGTGTGATTTGTAAATCTTCAGACAGGAATTTTTATATTTTCAATTATTTGATTGAAATAAAAACATTTTTCAAACTACAAGACAATATTTAAAAGACGCTCACAAGAAAGATAATGTTGATCATGATAGTATCGCCATAAATACATTTTTCAGTTTCACACCTATGAGCTCATTCTTTTTTGGCTTTGAAATTTAGATGGAAAGGTGAGACAAAGATCAATGTAAATCCTGTAATGTCTGCATCACTGCTGCAGATCCAGTGCTCACAGCTACTGATAAAGTCCTGTTAAATGTTTTAACGGTAGCTGGGTGTGGATTCGTGGAAAGGACAGCAGTGCTTCTCCAACTCAGGCACCCCGTTGAAAAATAGAGTACATGCCAGGCAGCTCACTACTGACATTCCTGGCATTAGTCTGGTTTACTGTAGCATGCCAGAACCAGAGTGTTGGCACTATTGTTCTGCACCACAGGACCAACGTGAGGCCCGGGTCTCTCTATGTGGATTCTTCTGAACGTGGCACTTTGATTGTTGTTTCCTAATGCATAATTGTACTGAAGTAATTAATTACCAAAATGGACATAGAGTGCTGCAGAGATGAGGTTTTTTTGTTGGCCAACCCCAAGAGTTAGCATCGCTAACTTGACAAAAAGCCAATAAGATTTTTCCATTGGATGTCATGCCATTTAAAAGTTTTGTTCAGCAAGACAATATTTTTTGTGGATCGTCAAAAGTAAAAAGCTAACATTAGGCTATAAACGAACTACACCACCGTCACTGGTTAACACAGCAAGGCTGTAAAGGCAGACTAGTCTATGGTTTCATTTAGCGCCTTTTTGAAGACACGTAAAAGCTTAACCACAGACCTTATTTACAGGCTTTAAACCAAAAACCCATTGTTTAAGGACTCATTCCTGCACCCTATGTGGGGACAAAGGCAATGCTTCATAGGGCAAATCACTATTTGGGATGGTACTCTGGTCTATCTTTGTATCCACTCACAATCTTTAATAGCGCAGAGCACTCAGGAAGGATAATGTGACAGTTTGTATTTGACTGTATCCTGGAAACAGAAATGTGCCTGCGACCAGACAGATATCCCCCCCGGTGACATCATCCCCA